>VZTG01009291.1:162298-276077 GCA_013397845.1 Melanocharis versteri | reverse complement strand
AAAAAAAAAGAAAGAAAAAAAAGAAATCCTTGGTTCCCGTTAAAACAACACCAGGTTGCAATTTGGACACTTGAATGAATTCCAATGTTTTAAAGCTGAGACTTCAAAAGAGAAAGGCATGTTTGCTGCAACATCCGGTGACTGTAATACCTTACTTGGAAAGGTAAGTGGTTAATTTGCATAATTTATAATTTTTATACTAAAGAGCATTTTTATATAAACCAGAAAAAAACCCCTAAACTCTACAGATAAAGTTCTTACCTCCAGTCACTGCTGCAGGTAAGGTTGACATCAAGCTGTACAGCGCAATCAAAAACATACTTACATCTTAGCTCATTTTACAGGTACAGCCATAATCAAGGCACAAAGATCTTCTACAAGTATTTTTCTTCAATAAAGTTGTACAAAATAATATTACATTTTACAGTCTGTACAATATAATAAACCAGCAGTAAAACAAAAAAATATATATAGGGAGAGGACTGTTGTCCAAGAATGATCAAAACTAAAAGGATCATTTGTGGACAGCACAAATAACATAAGTGAGGGTGGTAAATTTTCTGCCTAGATGCAACAGGCTGAAAAGTAGCTGTAATTCAAATGCCTGAGGTGTGCAGAGACACTTAGCTCCAAAACCCCAGAAAAATTGCTTTGTCTTCACTGTTCCTCTCATTATCTACTCTACTTCCTGTGCCAGTAACGGCTTAAAAGAGGAGGTCACTTTATCAGTTGACCTGCAACTCAGAAATGCTAAAAACTGTGACAGAGTAATAAATATTGTGGTGCTGCTACATTGTGTGTCTACTTCCTCAACAGTATTTAATAACCTGATACAAAGTGCATTAATCTTTTTTTCACCCATCAAGTACTCTTCAATGTCATGTTAAAAAGGAAACCCACACAGAGGGATAGGTATGACTTCAGTGTCATCCAGCTGACATACCGGTCTGAACTGAGGTTAATCCGCTGGAAAAAATTTAGCGGGTCACGTTCAGTTTAAAAAAAACAAAACCTAAGGGAACAGAGGTAGCCAAAGGGCTTAGTGGAATGACGAAGAAGTGGCATGTCAAAATAAAGCACAAAAATAGTCCCAAAAAGCATGAAGGGAAAATAACCCAAACTTGCTTCAAATCAGCTTTAAGGTTAAACAATTAAAAGTAAACAAAGTGAAGAGACTGACATTTCTATAGTATATTCTTCCACCCTGTGTGGGGTAGTATCAAGAGAAAGAGTAAGGAGCAAAGAATTTAAAACCACAGGTTCCACGGTGATCCCCCTCACAAGAGTTCGTACTGGCGGAGGTGCATCCTCTGAATGATGTCTCGACAGTCGTTGAACACTCTGCGGATGTTTTCTGTGTCCACTGCACATGTGAAGTGTGGGTAGCAGTAATGCCGGCCGTCTCCACTCGCCGTACTTATCCTCTGTGGAAAGAGGGAGGCAAAAAAAAAAAGGATCAGGTGCCATGCCATGAGAAGTTTCACATCTCAGCAGTCTGCAGACTTGCGGAGAACCAAGAACCCTGAGAAATCTGTATATAGATCACTAAAAAAATTAAACAAAAAGAAGGGAGGGCTATGGTCTGGTCCAGTCTGAATGACAAATTTGAAATGAAGATTACAAAATGTTATGGATACCTCTACGGGGTCAGGACAGGAGTCCTTTGTGGGAGCCACCGATGCCATCCTCAGCTGCACAGGCCGTTGCCATTTGCGCATCACTGTGCAGCCAAATCTGTGCTGCTGACAGCTGTGCAGCCTGCCACGCAGCTGCCCCTGGAATTATTTTCTCTTCTTTTTTTGGTGCCATCATGTGGCAAGTTCTTGAAGTCTTGCTTTAAATCAGCAACCCAAAACCAAAACCCTCCCAGTTGTGGAGCCAGCAGTGGCAGAGAAGAGCATTCTACTGCTTCTGCTTCTCGTGTGGGGGCCCCTGAAGTTACCTTCACTTAGAGCACCTATTAAGCCAGCTAAAGGCTCGGTGTCATCACTGAGCCCAGAATTTGGTGGAATTATCACCAGAGTGGCTGGGTTCACACAAAGTAATAAAGCACGCACAAATCCAGTAAACATGAGACCACACAGAATTACATTTCTCAAGGCTACTGCACAGCTTTTTAGGTTCTAACTTAAAGCTCCAGCATCACTTTGCCTGTGGTCATCTTGTTAAAATTCCCCAGGATCTTAAAAAAAATATATATAAAAATCTAAATTTTTGTTCTGTATTACTATGGGACTGATAAATCCATTCTAGATCATTATCTTGCAGAACATAAATGAAATGTCATGAAAGCAGAACGTCAGTTTTTAGGATAATAATTAACTATTTTCTAAATTTCCTTATAAATAACTCTGGCTAAACAACAAAAGACAGTGTTCTATCTCACTCTGGCTACACTACATACTTTTAACACAGATTTATTTTACACGGAGGTTTGACCTTTTAAATACCTGAAGCTACAGACATGCAAAACTATGGACATTTAGAAGCCATGATTTATGTAATTAGATCAACAAGGAATTGCAGATTTTTTCCAGGTAATTTAGGTAATATTACACATTCAACACTGATTACACAGGGGTGTTTATACACAGTCTAAAAATTATTTTGTTACCATGCTGCCCTCAATACCTTGTTCAAGGCTTACCTTCCAGAAAAAGAGTAGTAACTGTCTGCTTGTGTTTATCATGCACTGATTTCACTCATGTCTATGGCAATAAGCTGCCCACAGTGTCCTGGTGACACCTGGTTACCTACACAACATGCCAAAGGATGTATTTTCAAAATATTAGGGAGTTGTCTGATTTTGTCACCTGACAGCTCTTGCAGTCCTCTCATTTGAAGATAAATGCAGAAATTTCACCCCTACTCAAAACTCATTTCGAATAGTAGTGTGTTACTCAGCACCAGTTCACAGGCAAAAAAAAAATATCCCCTGGGACACTGATGAAAGAACATTTGCTTTCCAGGCGGGAATATTTAATGCTGGCATCCCTACACTGCAGGGGTCAGGACGACACGCAAACTCGAGGAGGCCTGGTCTGTGTGTTTAAACAGCAGCTCCTTCACCTCCCAGATTCAGTTTTGTAAAAACCAGCAGGACAGGAACCAGAGGGGCCATGCCCCTGCTCCAACAGGGGTCACACTGGGGATGTATTCAAATAAAACATCAGCAGTGGAGAGCCCTGTGTGCAAAACACCAAAACAGGGCTGGGGAGCAGACCCAGCAAGGAGCGCCAGGAAGAGTCTGGGAGGAGAAAGGATGTGCCCGAGCTGAAGAGCAGAGGATTTATCACAAGATACATTTCCAGGACCAGGAGATGCCGTTGCCAGCCCAGCCCTGAGGTGCGGGCACTGGCTGGGCCTGGGCCCAGCCATCCCTCCTGCTCTGCTCCCTGGCTGAAATCCGGTGGATCCCAGCCCTGCTGCCAAACCCCGAGGGGCCACAGCCCCACACCAAGCCTGAAATCATGAGCTGACATCTTTTGCCTTTCTAATCCTCATATACCACTGTGTAGCCATAGTTATTGGAAACGTGGTCAATTTTAACTTCCTACTAAAATTCCTCATATTACAGGCTTTGAACTTCCACTACCATTCCTACAGCCAGGCAAGAGTTTTAAGGGGTGCAGCACCACGGTGGTGATTGTCACGCATATCCACAGCTTATGCAGACCTGCTACCATGATAAAAAACACAATAAAGTATAATAAACCCAGGCTTCTCCAAATGATGCCTGAAAACTTAACAGAGTGGGACAAGGAAAAGGTCATAAATAAGAAACTTGGGAAAGTTTGCAGCTGGCAGGTGGTGGCCCCAGCCCAAGTGCTTCCCTTGCCCCCAGCACCCACAGGGGTTTCCTGTGTGGCTGCAGTGCCTACGCCCCCTCCCCTCCCTGCTTCACAGGTGGCCTCCTTCTGTAACACAAGTGAGTCATGGCAGGTAAGGACTTCGCCCTTGATGTGCTTTTCTAAATAATGGAAATAGATAAAGGTGGGGAGTTTCATCCTAGTTTCCCCATAACTCATCTCTCAGAGCCGCTCTCCTCCCAGACTGGATACCGTCACCTGCTTCACAGCATTCCAGCTTTATCACAGGAGAGATTTGTCATGAAATGAGGTTTTTTTTGGTAACTCTTACGTTACCATAGCGCAATCTGACATTTTTCCTCAGGATCCAGAAGGCTAAGGCAGCAACTGGAAATCCCCAAAGCGTGAATACAGTTAATTGCTTCTTGGTGCGTCAACAGCTGTAAATCCTAACAATGCTCGTAAATTCATAATGACTCTAAAATTCTTAATTCTAATGACTCCATTTGTTATCTCAAATGAACACATATAGTTTCTACCCGTAGGGCATGACAGATGAGCTTTGGTTCTGGTCTCTGTTACTGCTCTGCACTGTGGGAACAACTCAGAATGAGTGAACACACAAGCGATACTGGATTAAACTCTCTGTTGCTGACAGCAGAGCTGGGCTGTGATTGTGTGCCTGACACCTGCTTTCACCTTCAAAAGGTAAATGCCACCTCTTCAGCTCCAGCTATAGAGGAAACCATAATTGCTAGAAAAATGCGACTAGATAACGAAACTTTCTTATGGTGCCTCAACAGGGCCATGACACCAGTTCTAAGGCGAGGCAAACCTCCTAAGTGGCATACCAGAAATCTTATTTAAGCATAAAATCTGCCTTTTTTTTTTTCAGTTCCTGCTGTCAGCTGACCACTGCCCAAGTCCTTGAAGGAATGCAGAATAAAAGTAAGAAAGCCTATCTGTTTATGCATGGACTGTACATGACCATTTTAAGCACTAGCACTTCCTGTGTGACAGTTTGCATGGCAGGTGACTTTATATAAAATGGGCATAAAACTGTGCAAGCACTGAGGAAGATTCTGCAAGATGGGCAGCTGAAAAGAATTAGGGAATTGCCAGACGTTTTCCTCTCCTTCTAGCTTTCTGCAAAACCCCATCAGTTTTCCCTAAATAAACTCTGCCATCTGTCAGTATTTCCTATGATAGAATCACACATAAGATGAAAATTACTCACTAAAAACTCATCCCGGATGAAGAACTTGGCTCTTGTGACTTTGGGGTCTTCTCCTGCATCTGGTGTTGCTGTTCAATTAAAAACAAATGACATCAGAAACACAAAAAGCAAACAATCATCTACTTGTTGTAACAAAAGCTTTAATAAGGAGGATGTAGCCTTTCAGTACAGAAATTGGAATGTTAAATACCTACAGGAGATTCCCAGTCGGTAATTCTAAAATAAAGAGTACGGTAAAACCTAACTATGCGTACAACATATTTTAGAAACCTGAAAATTGCTGAAATCATTGCAACAATGTCATTGGTCATATCACAAAAAGGCTTACTCACAACCACAAGTTTGTTCATATAGATATAAAACAAGTGGGAGTTAGGGTTTAGCTTTTATCAGAAAATATGACTAGAAAAAGCAGCTGAGCTGTTCAGTTTCTGCAGCAGAACAGCGTCTCCTGAAAAAAGCTTCTGCAGGCAGGAATGTGGGTTTAAAAATGGTTACTCCAAGATTACACTTGGAAAAAATGATAGCACTGAAAGATCTTTTGATATACATATATATATACAAATATATTTTATTTCCAAGCCGCAAGTCAGCAGAATACTTCACATATATTGCCCATCAAGGGGTCTTGGACTAAATTCTTGTTGAGCAGGAGACTTGTTGGTCAGTATGAACTGTTTGTTGGCAGATGAAGTTGTCACTATCTAGGCCATGCAATGACTGTATTTACTCTCAGCGTAAAAAAACAACACAGTGAAGAGATATCCTATTTATTTCCTTTCAGTGTTACCTCTCATCTAGGATACCAAAATCAGATGCTTATAAACATAATATTGTAAAGGGCAGAATTTATCAGAACATGGAAATGTATTTTTCATCCATAGTGCTGGGGGTAAAAATAGAGCAGCAGCACAATCAACAGCATATTGGAATTCAGTGCTGCTGCCCTTAAATAATGTCAGCTAAAACTGAAGAATAAGTGAACAACTACAGATTAAAAATAGAGAGCTGCTTCATGTGTGAATATTCTGGATTACTCTAGATACCCACTGTGAAATCTCTCCGGGAAATACCAAAAGCTACTTTTTTCTGACAATTGGCTTATTATAAAAAAGTGCTGAAAATTCACTCAAACTCCATATATGCAGTGTATGTTTGAGAAGGGGAAATTTGGGTGATGGAGATAAAGATTTCTTCTGAAAGCCCTTAGCATTACAAAACAGATGCTAGATCAACTCAGATTTTAGGACAGTTCATTCATCCTTTGCACCTAAAACTCAGAATCACACTCGTGAAGTTCCAGACCTCAATGAAGGCTGAAAATAGCTTATCACCATCTTCACCTCTGTAACCCAGGCTGTTGGTGGTGGTTGGTGGAGAATGAAAGCCTTTTCCAACAGGTGGCTGCAAGCACCATGCCAGGGACATCGCTCAGGTCAGGCAGAGGCAAGTGCTCAGAAAGTAAAAGTTTTACCACTTTTGCTAGACAGAGGCCTGAGATGTTTGGGAAGCCCTCTGCCTGGTACAAAACTGGCACAACACCAGAGTTTACCTCTGCAATACGTTACTGTGGTGCAGGAACCATTGCACTTCTTGAACATAAGAAACTGATTGCTCCATCACCATAGCTCTCTTCCTATCTGCTGATGTGGTTTTCCTCCATTAAAGGTCCCTTGCTGGTCTGCTGGGCTTCCCACCAGTATTTCAAAAACTGAAATTTACAGTGTTGGAGGATGCAGAATGGCTGCAAAATAAGTCTCATGAATCCCCAACAAAGTTCAGCACTGTGGGATGCCCAGGCAGAAGCATCTGGCAAGGGGGAGAGACGTGTGGCTGCTCTGCTCTCCTGCTCCCCTTTTGGTTCTTCCCAAAAGGGGGAGGCAGGTGCTCTGGAGCCAGAACCCCTTCAGATCCTGCCCACGCTGGGGTGCCTGCGGGCTACACGCTGCTGGCATGCTCCTTACCTGACCAGCAGCTCATGCCAAGGAACAGTGTGTGCTTGTGAATGTGTGTGTGAGAGACAGACAGAGAGACACGGAGAGGAGCTATGGGCTGGGCCATGCCAGCAGGTCCAACCCCAGCACGGGGAAAAACCTTACCATCCTCAGGTACAGTATAATGCGCGTATTCAGGAAAGTAATCTTCAATTTTTGATTTCCCTGCCAAGACTTTTTCAGCCAGCATGTCCTGTTTATTCAAGAATAAAATGATAGAAATGGTCCGTAACCACCTGTCAAAAACAAACCAAATGTTTGTGTTATCTCTGACATGTTAATCAATGAAAACGTATCGTATTGATAGAAAATTTACTGGCTATCCCTGTGTGGACAGAGTGTGAAATAGTGTAGAACACACTTCAACAGAAAAAAACAGATTACCTAAATGATTGTTTTGATTGGTCTGCACTTGTGCTGGTGGGTCAGTAAATACATTTATAAAAACTGCAGTGGGCATTGCTGAAGGGAGCAGTTTTAAAATTTTTTTTCTAAATTCTCTTTTAGATATCAAATTGGAAACTGATGACATTTTCTAGAAGAACCACAGTTCACAACCAGACATTACGGTCTGCTTTATTTGGTTGTGGTAATGCAAAAAAAAAAAAAAAAAAAAAAAAAAAAAAAAAAAAAAAAAAAAAAAAATAGGGCTAGAAATCTCCCTTCCCTCAGACTGCTCTGTCTAAGCTACTGTTCATCCACACAGATATCCCATCTTTTCGTGTGGCCTGTATGACACCTGAGGAATGAAAAGAAAATAATCTCTCTTTTCTTCCCCAATTAATCCATCACTGTGACAATGTGCCTTGGGGTGTGCAGTTAACATTCTTCCTTCACTCTACCTTCAATCACTTCTCAGTGCACAGCATCCTCACAGGTATGTGCTGAAAACTTCACTACCTTATTTTGCACATTGTTTTTTCTTGTTCTCTACCAGGAGCCCATTTGGGCTATCTGGTTACGTACCTACGATTTACAGGCACTGGGGCAGAATGGCAATTTAGGGGCAGTTCCAGTTAGGTTAGACCTGAAGCATCATCCCAGAGGTACCCTGTGCTCTCAGAGATGACCCTCACGAGAGCAGCTGCCCACATAAGGAACAAGCACAGCGAGCTGCTCCTGCTGCTGCATTTGAGGAGGAGATCAAATGCTCCTCAGAGGAGGAGGTCTCAGGTCTCAGCCAGGCAGCAGCGTGATGCCAGGAGAGCACCTTTCCTGCCTCCCTTGCAGCAGCCAGCCTGGGGGGCTTGCCCTTTCCAAGCTGTCCCCACGCCCTGCACCATTTTGGCAGCAATGCTGAAATGCCACGTGCACTGTCCCTGTGCCACAGCCCCTGCCAGGGAGAGGTGTCACCATGGGGACACTGAGACCTGGCCCAACTTGGGTATTTTGTGAATAAACAATCTGAGCCTACAGCAAGGGCTGTTGACTGTAGCAAACTCGTATTTTGAAAGGAGTTGAACTGTAATTAAACAGAGGAGGGCGGGTGGGAAATGAGGTTTGTTTTACCTATTATTCCAGATACTTTTGAAAAGGTCCAGGGATTCTCGTAGTCTGTTTGTGTTATTGTCTTCCCTTATTACCATGTTGTAGCTGCTGCAAGCCACAACGAAGATGATAGCTGTGACATCTGGGCAGAACACACAAAAGAAAGAAGGACAGAAAGGAGAGAGAATAGAACACCTCCGTTATCCCAGCACATACTCCTCAGGGTAACACTGCCAATACTCACCAATCAGCCAAAAATACTAGAAAAAAATTATCTGTAACACTGGACTCCTGTACTAGTGAGACACTGTGTGTGGATATGAACACTAAGCTGCTCACACCTCAGAGAACAAGTTCAAAATAAAACATGGAATGTTTTTACTTACCATTAAAGCATTGGATCCATTTTCTTCTCTCATCTCTCTGGCCACCTACATCAAACATGCTGTTAAAAAGCCATAGGATGTTATATCACTTATGTGCACTAGGAAAAATCACACGAAGCATGCACAGCATGAGGGTTCAGTTTAAAAATCTGACAGCCCCAAAGACAGGGGCAGTAAAATATTGCCTGAAGAGGCGAGAGATTTGCTGATGCTGCTCTGCATGTCAGAGACAGCTGCACTGCTCCACCTGCCCCGCTCTGCCAGAAGGCTACTGAACCCATAAAATGAGAAATACACTCTTCAAGGACGAGGGTTGGCCTTTCCAGTCCACAGAAGTGCGTATGGCATGTAAGGCTGGAGTTACTGTACTATGAACAGGGACAGGTTTCAGGATATTTTGAAGGGTGGCGGGGAGAGGGGATCTCTGTGTGGAGGAGGACATGGAGGTGGCTCGGCCCTGTCACCACTGCCACCTTTCTGGGCAAGAACTGGCTATAGAAGCCAGTCTGACTGTGGGTGTTTTACAGAGACACAGCAAAAAACTTTGACAAATACAGAGCTTGCAGCCCTCTGGAAGAAGAGAGGATTCCCATTGACTTCCGTGAGCTCTCATCCCAAAGATATTTTATGATTTTATAGTGCTATACCAATGCACCAGTTTTTACAAGCAACCACACACAACCCCACTATAGAGCATTGCTAATATACATAACTAACAAAAGCTCTTTTTGCAAAGCATGAGGTAATTTTACTAGGACCTATGGAAAGAGAGCTAAAAAGCCAAATCAAACAACTAAAAACCATCCACTCCCACCCTAAGCCAACTATACCATGCATACCTGAGCACAGACATCTCAATGAAGCTGTTAAAAATGAGTATGACGTTCATAAATCATTACTAATAGACTTACTGGAAATTTACTTTATCTACTTGAAATCTTGTTTCAAAAATCCCTGATGTCAACACTCTGCATCTTAATAGGTCCTGGAAATGAGAACACAGAAGCTGATCAGTAAGGTTTTTTTTCTAACCCAATTTTGTTTTTAAAAGCTTGGAATGTTATTTGCCATGAAAAGTCTTAAATGTTTCACTTAACGAAAGTTCAATCGGACCTGTTGGTAAATCAGCATTTGTTTGTGCTGACATGGTAGATAAAGTTAATCATGATCACTGCATTTGGGTTGTGCACACTCAGAAAGCAGGAGACCCCATCTATCTTCTCCTTACTGCCCACTGAAACGTGTTCTTGATGGTCATATACCTTGGTATGTGATGCAGATAATGAATTCTGAAGTTACATAAAACTAAGAAAAATGTTATTCATGTTGTAAAGTCAAGTATTCAAATGTTAGAAAACTCTAGATTTACAGTTGCCCAGGCAACCTTAACTCTGCCCTCTTCTGTACTGAATGAGATAGGAAACCTATTGAAATAATAGCTTGTGACTAAGTAATTAAAGCTCTATTACAGAGCACAAGGGAACAGAAGTTAGGTTGTGCAGAAATGTGGCATTTCTTTCCTATTTTTTAAACCAGCTATACTTTACAACTTAACCAACTTTCTTTTAATAATTAAAAAATAATAATTTCCTCGATTCTCAAGGGGAGTAGGCAAAAGTGATTTACGATGCCCCCTTCCTGGATGGAAGGAGGCAGCCAGTGGTGCAGAGTGCAAGCACAGCTTGCATTTTTTCCCTACCCTACTATCTTCTGCTTCTGGTAGCCAAGGCAAACCGTGGCTGCTTTGACAGCTGCATGCACTCAGCTGGAGGCCGCCTATTTAATACTTTCAGTTATTTTATATGTTACTGTCATTTTCTGTCACTTGCTGACGTTTATTTGTTATGGTGCAAAAAAACCCCCAAAAACCAGAAAGCTAGGGAAGAGAGGAAATGAGTGATTTTACCAGTTAATTCAGCAAGGCAACTGATACAGCATAACAGGATGAAAACAAAAGCAAAAGAGAATCCCCCCCTCTCAGAGCAAAAGTTTTCCACCTGCCAAATACCAAGGGCCTTTTCTGATCTTTCGAGACATTTCTCCCCAAAGGAGGTATCAGGAAAAATTTCTAGGTGATGAAAGACTACTTCAGGTAGAGAAAGGCCTCCCAGGAACAAACAGGCTAACACCAACGTAAATAATGTAGGCAAAAATGAGGCTTTGCTTCACTGACATATATCTCCAGGTAAGTGATATCAATGCCAAAACCATGAGGTCTAGATGGAGCAAATCCCAGTGCTAATTGCTTTGGTCTGAAAATGTCTTGAGTGCTTGAATAATTGATCCTATACTGGATTGACTACAGGACACGCTTGTGGCTATGGACCTGAACTAGGTCTGAAGGACAGGTTCTGCTCTGTGTGCTTCCTCGGGTGATCTCTGGCAGGTCACTTAACTTCTCTGAATTTCAGTCTCTGATTGCACAGTGAGACTTGACGACTGTTTTTTTTTAAGGGCATCCACCTGTTACACGCCTTGCATGCTCAGACTGAATTATCCAGTGCAAGGATCCTCTTCTGCCACCTGTATTTGCAGTTTATGACATGGTCTGCAATCTTAGCTGAGACCGCTAAATGACAGTGGGACAGCAGCACTGAAAAATGACAACTTCAGAACGTTTGCTGAAGAGACATCAAAGGAAACCACACAGCCTGAGCTCAGGGAAGGCACCCAAAGCCAGGCAGTGTGGTGAAGCCCCTTCTCACTTCAAGGCTGCACCAGTTCAGCCCTAACATGAATGTGCTTGTCATTAGAGCACTCCATCAAGATGTATCACAGCATCTGGGAAAAAAAAGGACTGTCTTGCAAATAAGGCTTAAATAGAAACTCTGCTGCCCACAGGAGATGGGCACAGGCTGGAAAGAAGGAATCTGCACGCCCGCAGAGAAGTCCGCAAGCTCTGCTGCTGCCAGTGGTGCTCTCCCCTGAATCCGGACACCAGATCCACTGCAAGCTTTTGCCTCTGAAGGACTCTTCTGATAGACATGGGAAGTCTCCCTCTGGGACCACCTCCACCATGGAAATAAAGCATTGCTTCTCTGTAGCAAAGGCTGGTGAGGGAAACCATAAGCTTTTACATTTATGCTTTCTGTTCTTTGTTCTGTTCACCTTCTTTTGTGGGACACAGAATGGGAAGCAAGAAGACAAAACTGATGTATTACAGGAACTACCGACCTAGATGTTACAACAGTAAAAGACAAGTTTGAGCCACCAAAAAGCCTCCTCTTCTTTAATATCCACTACTTAAACTGCTAGACTGTATTTTGCTACTCTGCCATATGCCCTATTTCAGCTGCAGTAGGGACTAAAATAAATTACACAGAAAATCCAGATGAATGTGAGCCTTGGTTCAGACCCTGCCCCATTATTTTTACCAACCTGATCTGTGGGTGTGTAGTCATCCATGCTGACGCTGTCAATTCTTTCTAAAAAGCTAGAAGAAAAATAAACATGCACTTAGATATGTAAAATACTGTCTAGTAGAAGACATTTCACTACCTTTTCTAGTTTACACTCCTGCTGAGAAGTAAAACACAACTTGAATGGTAAAGTTAGGAGCCTGATTATTTCCTTATATTGCTCAAGGTTACATTTTATAACCCAAACAAACATTTTACCCAGACTTTGTGTCAATACAGCACTTTTAAAGTTACCATTATACAGTACTCACAAGTGGTTCAAAAAGCAGTTAAAATGTTACAATTTTGTAAGGTCCACTAAAAAATACTACGACTAACCACAGATTATAATATCATATGGTTGTTAAGACTTAAAAAAGATTTTGGGATTTAATATAGAAAATGTGGTGAAGCGGTACCTTTACTTAGCATAATGCTGATCAAGTATAATGTTATGTTAATTATGGGCTCAGTAATGTTAGCAGAAATGCTTGTTGGTATATACAAAAAGCTTTGGACTGACTTGCTGCCCTCCAGCACTGCAACTAAAGCACAGAAAGTGGAGGTTAATGAATCTGATTCTTTATGTCACCAAAACCCAGTGAAATGCATAGAGCGAAAGAAAGACTTACAGCCGCAGGGAAGGGAAAGTGAAAAAAGAACCAGAAAAACAGGGGAACTACAGTCTATGATTATTTAAAAGATTTTGCAAGCTTTAATTCTTTCCTAATATGTGCTAGAATGGCAGCACTTCAGGATATAAAAATGTGATTTTATATTTATTGCTAAAAGAGGCAGGTTCTCCTCTCTCAATTCCACCCATTTCTTAGATCTCCTGTGAGCCTAGCTGGCTCATTTTTCCCAGATTGCCTGTACGACTTAGAAGTTTTCTTGAATTTCTACATTTTTATGTGGTATTTGGCAGTGAATATCCCATTGGCTGACACATCCCCCTACAATATTATCAAGACTTCTTTATCAAAAGGCAAGTTTTCCCTAATTTTACTTGAGTGTGCACATGGAACACATGTCCCACTTAATTGCAGTGGGAAAGAAAGAAAAAAACAGTGAACTCTTGACTTAATATGTAACTCACTGTTAACACAGGGGTCACACACACTGACCAGTTGAAAAAATAGCCCCCTAAAAGCTGTTTGTAATTCTCATAGCAGTTTCCCACGGATATGAACTGAAAGGAAAATACACTGCATACGTATTTACTTATAATATTTTTCCTTTTTGAACCTCCATTGTTGTAGCAGGGAATCTACAGTTAGAATATCCAGCTTTTCTTTCTGGATGATCCAGGTGTGATGGCTAAGTACAGGGTTTAAAAAAAAAAAATCTCTGTTTAGCACAACCCAATGGGTGCCTGTCAGCAAAACTATATGGAAGAAACTCTGAAGAAAAAGCATCTTTTCACAAATCCTCCTTCCTTGCCGAAAGCCCTATAAATTTATATAAGGATATAAAAGTACATTTTTATAGTCAGCTACAGTCACCATGGGAAAGCAGTTGTATTCAGACTGAACCTTCTGGTCAGATGATTTTCATCCCCTTGAGAACCTTGACCAAGCAAAGCTTAACTTCAGTTATCCCCACAGCTCATGCAGACAGCGGAGCAGAGCGATGCATTTTTAAGTGACACACCTATTACCAAGAGAACACTCATCTCACACTTGCAGCACAGGACATGAAAAAAGAAGGCAAAAAAGCCCAAAGCAAAAATGCCTCCAGGCTGAAACTTCCTGACCACAGAGTAATTTTCCTTAACATGGCTGTTCTTCTAAGTCTGTTCCAAAGTACAGACTATGCCTGACACAGAAAGGGATCTACTTAGGAGCGTGGACTGAAGTCAGTGTTTGTGCACAAATACAACTCCATCACAAACCCTGCAAGACAGTGTGATTTGTCTTTTTTTGCAGAAACATTTGTTGTGAAGTTGGGGTATAAATCAGAGACAATACATCTTGTCTCCACAATACCGGGACCATTTTGGCAGAAGTTATCCAAAATGGTTAAACACAGTATTTAGTGCTAACTTACACCTTTCTCACCTATACAACAAGTACTTAAGGGAGGTTTCTGGTTGTTAGCACCTGCAGGTTTCAAACAGGCAAATCATGGTAAGGAACAGAGGAGTGAGGAGTCATGCAGTTACACTACACACAATTCATGGCAGGTTGGGAGAGAGCTAAGTCTCCTAATTAGACGTCCTACCCACGAGCTGAAGTCATCTTCCACTTCCTCCCAGCAGAAGGACCAGCCTTGAACACCCTAAACTGCAACACTATAGCTAAGAGAGAGCCAGCTCTGACAAATATCACGTGCTTAAAAAATACCATTTGACACAGCAGCTGCACCATTTTATGCTTGTAAGGTTGCTGTCTGCATGTAAGCTGTATTAAAATAAATGCAGTGATTTACAAGGTTTTACCTGCCACCTTGCTGTAACAAGCTGGAATGATATCACTAGCATCCACTAAATCCACATACATCTGCTATTAGGATTGGGATAAATTTTGTAGCTTTATAGAAAATTAACCTTTCCAGTGTGTGATGGACAGGCTTCCTAAGATTCCTTCTGCAACGACATCGTTAAGTGTGGAATGAGATTTCTAAGACAGCAAAACACAGACAGCTACACTCTAACCTTTTCAAAAGAAAATCAGTTCTTGAATATCCTTCATATGAACTCCTTACTTGGCTAATTAGCACAGCATCAAAAAATAGTTCTGACAGGCAAATGTACATACTGGGTACAAGTAATGGATTCCAGATGAGATAAGGAATCAGTACTGCCTCATTTCTAAACACACTAACTTCATTCTCATTACTGTATTAAAATGGGAAAACTGAATACTTTTCTAAACTGCTTTCCAGAGAACGTTAACATCACCTAATCCTAATTGTCTCGAATAATTATGTTCTGACAAAATATAGATTATTTTATACATACCTATACATATATTTACAGATCAGCAAATTTTGAATTTACATGACTGAAACTCCAATTTAAAGAGCTTAAAGTACAAAAAGATCTCTCAACTGTGGCAACGCTCATGTCACAACTCAAAGAATCAGTGTGAGGAAAACATAATAACAGAAGAATGAATAAAAATGGACACAAAGTATCACTCACTCTCTTTTTAGATTTTTTTTTTTTTAAGCTCAGGAATATAATTATTTTCACAGAATCATGCCTTTTTACTATACTGACTGGTCTTCTATTTAAGTAGCTTCTATAGAAACCCATACTCAGGACTTATGTTAATTCTGCAGAGACTGTTTTGCATGCATGTGCAATGAACTTCAAATTCACACATTCAATTCAACAGTGAATAAAACAATAACAAGATACAATATTTACATTTCTATTTCACCATTGTGGTTTTACTTATTAAGGATTCAGTCAGATAACTACTATGACATTTATGTTCTTAATTTTACAGTTGAGTGCTTTACTTTTCCTTACATGGAATAGCAGAAACTGCCCTTTTCTTAAGAAATCAATTAGGCAAGATATTGGAAGGAAGGTCTCCTCTGCTCTGTTTGGAAATGCAGTGATTTGGTTTACCCACAAACTAAAGCAAACTAAAATGGACTGATAAAGTTAAAAAAAAATCATGAGCTACTGACATTATTATATCTATTATTAAGCTGATCTGTAGTTTTATAAATATCTTCAGTGAGTTTCCTAGGAAACTCAGCTGACACTTAGTTTGACAAGCAATCTCTAAATTTTATATTATGCAAGCTGTGAACACAAAAGTACAGGTTTTAGATGTGCCTGCCAGTGCATGTAGGAACTATCAATAAGCATTATTCTCTTTAAAAACCATGGCAATTTCAGCAGCAGTAGCAGCTATATAAGAATTTCTGAAAAAAGGATTCATAAATGCACAAATAAAGAGGAGGTAATCGTACATGAAAATCCTTTTCTCACTGAATAAATCACTACATGGCTCTGTGTAGATATTCTGACTCCACAAACAACATGACAATGAAAAGAAAAGTCGTGTCTTGAGAATAATATGATAGACAGAAAACCCATGCTATTTTTGTAAGTGTACTTTGACGTCCAAAGAATAGGAAAGATGAAGTGCTAAATCACAGATCAATACAACAAACTAGGCATTTTAATAAATCTTGATCTACTTCAACCATTTTTATGCTCTCACCCTAACATTTCAGTGGCCTTATATAAAAAATTCCCACAGAAAACAGGACATCAAACCCATTAAAAATCTTGTCTCTTTAAAAGGAAAAGGCAAATCTTTAAGGTTTTAAGTTCTCAGAGTGAAGAATCCCAGAATTATTTTCAAGTCAGTCGTGGGGTCAGCAAACCTTTACAATTCAGACGGACCATTAAGAGCTTTGTAAACTACTCAGCCAGGCTCAAATAAACATATATATGTATGTATATAGAACCATCCAGGACTAGGACTTTTAATTCCACTCTCCTTGGATATGAAGTTACAGGTGAGGCAGACACTTCTCAAGAAAAACACATACCCCAAGTCTCTAGGGAGGCGAAATAGAAAAGACTTTTTTTTTTTTTAAATTTCTGCTGCAGTTCTCAGGGACAACATCAATATCAAACTTTTTTCTCCCCTTTTATCCCCCTAATATATATATATATATGTGTATTTTGTTAAAAAATCAGCTAAGCCATTATTATCCTGTTAATTCTTTCTGCAACATTTGAAATAGGAAACTGTGGATTTCTGTTTTTGAGAATACCTGAATACCTTAGGCTCTAAGGTTGGGCTTCAAGCAAACCCACACTATTCTGATATATTTCTGGGTAACAGAAAGACATAATGAAAACAGCCGCCAGTAATATTCTAACCCCTAAAGGATTCATCTTCCCAAGTCATTTGCTGAAAATATCAGCAGAAATCCTTCAGAAGGCTTGGCAAAATTTAGCGGCTAAGGATTTTCCTGCCAAATTTAACTCATCACTATATTTTAAATACAGCTTCCATGTGCTGGAGGAGTACTCCCCTTCTCTCCGTCCACACCACTCCGCAGCCACTTCCCTCCAGGAGCCAGCATCCGTGCGAGGGCACAGCGGGGCAGAGGGAAGAGGGAGATCCAGACCTGTTTGGGATCCGCCCTGGCTCACGGGCGCTGTGCCCCAGTTTTGAACCATCGGTTGCCGCAGAAGCTGTTACGGAGCAAAACACCCGAAACAGACACACGAGCACTAAAGATGCTGCCGGAACAGAGCGCCGCTTCCAGCAGGGCTGGGAACCCAGGGATCGGTGCCGTGCTTGTCACACGGGTTTGGCACCTGCTCCGTGCCCTGCGTGCTCCCGGCTGCGCGAAATCCCTGTTCCACCGCCACCCCGCTCCGCGCGTCCCTCCAGCCGCGGTGGCACGGGCGGTGACACGGGCGGTGACACGGGCGGTGACAGCCGGGAGGGGGCGATCTCTGCCCGGCTCCCGCTCCATCCCCTTCTCTTCCCTTCCTTTCCCTTCCCTTCCCTGCCCGGCCCCCTCCCCGGAGCGCGTCCGCAGCCGGAGGGAGGCTCTGCTGGGTCTCGCCGTGAGGCTTTTTCCTCAAACAGGGGTAAAACATGAATTTAGCAAAGATCGCCTGAGTTTACTCTGCTTATCCCTTTTCTCAGTTTTCACTCCCGTACTTTCCCACGGCGCGCCAGCCTCCCAGCAGAGCTCATGATGCGCTGCCCGGGGCTGGCAAAGGGCTGCGTGGGGATGACCGAAAAACGGTGGGGTTTACCCACAGAAACGCACCTGCACCCATCCGCAACTCCCAGCTCGCCAGCAAGGAGAGCCTGCCGTGCCAGGAGATGAAAAGGTTAAACGGGAGGCCAAGAGGGAGAGCAAAGTACAGTCATGCCTGAAAACCGCCAGCTCCTTATCCGCCCAAGGAAGCTTGAGGATCTGTGGCTGAAGGCATCTGCCCAGCCCCCTGCCCCGGCCGGGGGGATGCCGCGGCTGGAGGCGGGTCAGCGCCAGCCCGCTGGGGACCGCGGACAAGCGATACGATGGTTCAACCTTCGGCAAAGCCACGTGTTCCCCCAGAGCAGCACCAGCCACCGTGCTGGCTCCAGAGCCCAGAGGGAGAGGGGCAGCAAGACTGGGAGGGTCTCAGGCCACCGATGGTGACCTCTCCTGGACACCCAAGTTTGCTGCACAAGCAGCTCGACTGGGAGCGCGTAACCCGTCTCATATTGTCACCTGGCTGCTGCCAGCTGTGCCACAGCCACCATGGAGCCATCAAGAGCACTGCTGTCATGAGAGGCTTTACTGGTACCAGCAATCAACGCTCCCCAGCGATTGCACGAAGCAGGAAAAACCCATTTAAACCCTATTTACCGACAACTTTGGCCAAGAGACTAAAAGCAAAGACAGGTGATGATGGCTGGCACGAAGGGCTCACATACCATTCATCAGGCGACCCTCTCCTGCAAGGAGCCAGACTGCTGGTGGCAACTGGGGGCACATTTGGTGAGGAGAAAGAAAGATGGCCAAAATCTGTAGTTTTCCTGGTCTATGGGCTTGGTTAAGGGAGTTTCCTAGCAGACATCCATTTCAACCTCACTTTCTCCACCGCTAAGTATGTACTGCAGGACATCTCTAAGCTTCACAGGCTTTGGCATGTGCCCAGCTATTAACCTAAACAAACGCACAAAGAGTTCAATTGCATTAAACGTTTCAGATACATGAGTAATACCCCCTTTCTGCTTAATAAGAGCAATCTCACTTTTAACTGAAAATACGTGAACTAAACTAAAAAATGAATAAACAGTATGACTTCCATAATTGCTTGCCCCCACTGGTTCCCTAAATTTGTTAAGAAGCAGTGCAAATTTTGGGAAATGCATTTCTTCCTTCTAAATTTAGCAAACTAACCACTTCTTGGCTTAGCAGATGTTTTTGCTTTCCGAGCGAGAGGCCTATGGGGATCATCATTAACCCTCTTCTTAACATAAACACTGACTAAGACTTAAATCTGGAAAACTGTCATTCACACAGAAAGGTTAACAGACTCCAGAAGAAATGAGACTCATCATGTGCAACTTCTGCCACATGGGATCTCAGAGAACAGGGAAGATGACAGGCAAAGAGAGAAAAAAGGAGAAAGGTAATTTATTTACTTATTTTAAAAGGCACATCATTTTTCTACTGCGTGTGTTCAGATGTTTTATTCCCAGGGGTGCAAGCGGTAGAGCCACTGCAAAACACAGACTAAGAATGAAGCGCTGATAAAATCTGAAGCTTAGACTGGCACATGCAGACCCTCCTTCTGACCAGCTTAAATCCACTGAATTCAGCGTACCTTCGTCTTCCTTGTGAGCGGATAATCCTAGGCAGACAATGTTGTGTGCATATTGATACACCCATGGAGTGTTTATACAGACAGATTTGAGTTCTGCAATGTAAAGGCTACACAGAGCACACTCTGCAGTTATAAGTGCAATTTTGAACAGAGGACCCAAAGATAATCACTTGAAAACAGAAAGCTCATATTGTGGTATCCAGAGAGATCTGGATCCTGACTGCTTTGTGAGCTGATGTATGGCAGATTAGGATCTCTTTATCCACTATCTGAATGAAACAACTGTTTAACATCTTCCAGCAACTACACAGACTGGTGCTGGAAGGGAAGCTGAAAATACCTGAAACATCAGATGAAAAACATGGGCAGAATGCAGCTGTCCCATCAGGACCTGCAGAATGTGCCTTTTGACAGAATGATAGATCAAAACCTTGGGTTTATGATGTCCAACTAACTAAAGTGCATAGAAGACCTCCCCTCTATCTCTTCTGGTGAATTCTTCAAAAAGAACTTGGACTTTTATGTTCAGGAAAGCTGAGCTGTGGGAAAAAGCCTTGATAACACTCAAAGCTATAAAATGCATCAGGTTTACAAGCACCAGATACATACCTCAGAATTGCCAGGGGATGCCAAAAGTTAACAAAACGTATTTTCACTGGATGTTGCAAATAGAGCTTCCCCTGTTGCTCACAAGTTTATCTTGCTGTCATAACGGAAAAATTATTTCAGTGCAACTTACACATTCTGGCTGATGGTTTTGTTTTCAAAAATGGTTGCACTGTAGACATCTTCCTAGTGTACATAAATTCACCAAGTACTGTGAGCCCTGAAGAATGCCAAATCCAGGTTAGAAACAGCAATGGTTGTTGGAAATCGAAGATCACTTACTCCGGTGGAAGTGGTTTGGAATAATAAATCTGTTATGGTGACTGCCAGAAAGGAAAAACCAGTTTGACTGGAGTTTTCTATAGAAGAGCAAGCAGAAAATCCCCAAACAGGAGAAGCAAAGGTAACAAAACAGAGACTGAAAAGGAAGTCACGAGAAGTTTGTGTTTGCCTGTGGCACCAGCCCAAACTCAGTGCAAGAGAACTTGCTGCCAAAAGTTCTCAGGCCTAAAATCAAGCCAGATGATTCCAAAAAGAGGATGCTAATTTTCTCTTGAAAACCCAGATGAAGAAAAGCGAATTCTTTAGGGTGGTGAACACTCCTGGCCAGGAAAAGCACATATGCATGTTTATTACTGTTTTCAGACCTGTGCATTTTTGCTGACACGTACATGAAAGGAGCAGTGTGTTGGAATCCTGAGCAAAATGAGAGTGTATCTGTTTGCTTTCACCTATCGTGTTTGTCAGGCTTTGACATGACTGGAGTCCGAGTGAGTGCTGGGGTTAAACAGGAGAAGGCAGTAGTTTCAAGGATTAACATTTGGATCGCAGGATCAGCTCCCATGAGAATGTCTTGGAGGCTCCAAGACATAGGCAGGACCTGCAGTTCCTACAGGTAGCAACTATTTAAGGAATATGGGGGCTCCTAACAACCATCCTACCAGAGAAGAAGCTTTCTGGGATTGCATGTAAAACCTGAAGTATGCCATCAGTGCAAACTAAGGAAACTGAAAAATTTTTCTATGGAAAAGTCAGGAAGGCAACCAGCTTCCTGCACAGTGGAAAAACGAAACTCTTAATGCTGACCTTGCAGAACACCTGGCACAATTTCTCTTTCCTCACTGCAGTTTATGAAATGCAGTGACAGATCATTTCTCTTCTGCACTCCTTAATCCTTGTCCCAGCTTTAACGGTGAACTCTCATACCTCTACCCTGTGTGAAGGACATGCTTCACAAAAGGTAAGAGTCAGGCTGGACACAACCCTATGAGTAATCCTTTGATGTGCCGGGCTGCTGTGTGGTTCACCGGCTTCTTCTCAGAGTTACTGAAATAGGATATTACCTTGTCAATGTTCAAGGCAAGAAAACTTACACAACAGGGCAAAAATTAATGGCTCAGGAGTTAAAGGACAGAAAGATGATGAGGAATGACATCCTTCCAGCGGTTCCTGAGCATTTAACCCTCAAACACCCAACGGAACCACTTCACCCATCATTCAGAGGTAGACTTGTTGCCTTCCCTTTAGTAAAGCAGAGACATGGCAACCGTTCACCTTCAAAGGCAAGGACTCAAAGCTTGCTGTTCCCAAACTTGCTCATGCCAGGCACCAGAATTTATTAGGGCTTCCCTAATGGTAGTCTAAAGCAGATGGGTTATCCTTCTTATTCCCACACACAGCACGCTCTGGAGCTGTTAGTGAAAAACAGTATCAGGTAAATATCTGTATATGAGTATCTGCCTTAGAAATTACCAGGTGAAAGTAATAACATCAAGCAGCGGTCTAACAGTACAGATACAAATGCTAGACATAACCATTAGAGTCATAAGAAAATTCCTGTATCTTTACAAATGCTGCTGCTGAGATGTTTTCATTAAATCACCATTATCCTGCCCATTTTAGAACAGGATATATTTAACCACTGAATGTATTCAAGCAATTGGTCACACCACCTACGGCTTGGCTGAGTGATTACCTCGGGTAGCTGGAGGAAGGCATGGAGCTAAAGCAAGAAGATGAATTGTTACTACAAAAATGGAAGGAGAAGAATGCAGTGACTATGTCCAACTTGCTAATAATTGGCCTAATTCCATTTAACAGCTATAAGCTATCTAAACAAGGGTTATAAAACTTAGTGTTAAAAACTAGCCCTACAACCCTGCTACCTGTACATTTGAAAGGAAGTCACATTAACACTGTTTACTATTGATAGACCATTTTGTGAAAAGCATTCCTAATGCTGCACTCCCTGTAAGCTTCTTTACATTCTCATCAATTTTCCTTAACTTTTTCAGTGCACAGTGCATTTGTACTATTAAAACAACGCACAATGAGTTGAGTTTGAGGAATGAGGAAAATAATTATGCAACAACTTGATTATGTCTTGCTTCGAGTTACTTTAAAGATTAGGTTACGCTTCTGTTTTTAATCTCTCTACCCTGTACCCAACAAGTGGTTGTCATTTCGTGGGTCTCGTTTACGAAAAGCTGGAGTGAAGGGATCTTGGCTTGTGGCTAACAGAGAATTTGGCACCATGGGCAATCCTTGCTGCTCCCTGTGTGGCCTCCACGCTGAGATGTTGGCTGCCAGTGCTCACACACCATCTACGGTGAGGTGGAGAGCTTGGAAAGGAGGGGGCTGAGCAGCACTGGACACGCTGTGCTGGTGCTGCAGTACAGCAGCACGGCCCAGCCAGCCTGAGGACCTGCAGGGAGCCACCTGGGAGCCTGGCAGCTGCAGGTCCTTAAGGGATCGTGGCCAACATCACCACCCCTGAGGGTATGATGGTGCTACTGTGAGCACAACTTCGTCCTTTACAGCTGAAAAGTCACCCTGCCACTTCCTAGGAGCTACTGCTTTGTGCCATGTTCGCATCTGCAAGGAAGGGCAGAAACTTGATAAAAGCTAACTTATTGAAAAAAGTCCACTGAGGCCAATTTCGAATCCTGGACTACTTTCAAAACTCCTAACAACAGGCACCGAGAAGGAAGCCGAACTTCCTAATTTGTCTTCTCCACCCATACAGTTAGTGGAAAAAACATGGAAGATTTATGCAATAGCAGCTGGAGAAGGTTGAAAAGGAATATACAAATAAGGCATAAATGTCAGAAACCCAAAGTCACTTGTCAGTTCAGATCTCAAAATGTTGTCTTTTCTCTCTTTTTTTTCTTTTGAAGAGAAGATTAAAAATACCATTCCCAGCATGAATGTAACCTGTGGAAATGAAAACCAGGAATCATTTGTTCTCTAAATATGGAACCATCACTCGTGTTTTTACAATGATTTATAGCTGCCTATATATATATAGGCAGGTCACCATGCGGTCAGGCTCTGAGGGCAGGTGCATGTTTTGTATTTTCAGGAAGAAAGCTAGATGCCTTTTTATCCTTTTGCTTTCTCACTTGAAATGTGAGAATGCCTAGAACAACAGGTTCCTGAACAGGTTCTCTTTTCCCCATCAAACCGTGTGTACAGCATTGTGGCTCAGATGCTGGGATGTGCTCTGAGAAGGAGCGTGCCCAGCACCTGTCCTGAGGGTGAGAACGACTCTTGTGATGGCCTTTAAGGATTTGAACTTCTTTCACAGAAAGTCTGAATTCAACCAAACTTCTGATAAAGAAGTTCTTCAGACTATTGCTCGGGAGAGTTGGGTGCCCTCAGGAGGTGGAGGCAGAAGGGTCCAAGGTAGAGTGTGAAGAAGAAGAAGAAGGACCTTTATCCTCTGGGATCTCAGCTCCGCAATGAGATGAAACTCCCAATCACACAGAGTTGGACATTTTTCAAACAAGAAATCTGGGAAGCTTCACTAAGTGATACCAGACCTAAACTGCAAAGTTACAGACAAAGCCTCAGCCCTGTGCAAAGGAATATCCTATTGAATTACTGTCTTTGCTCAGTACCTAGAAATGGAATTTTTAAATTAATGGTATATTATTTTAAAAAATGGTCTTCCCTCCCCTGAAAAAATCTTTCTTCAAAAGGGTTTTCAATAATAAGGTAATAAGGTGCACTGCAATTCAGTGAAAATTAATTAAGGACTAGACATTGTATTGAAATCATCACAGAAACAGAATCAAACCATAAAAGTTTCATTGCTGTTTGTTTTTTTCTATTTCCGAACAAATGGCATTTCTGATCCCAAATACCAGAGCACAGGTATGGCAGCCAAGTCTGCAAGCATTTATTTTAATCAAATAAGCACACAGATAATTGCTAATCTTATAATCCTTTCAAATTGTTAGTAACCTCCTTAATTAGATTACACATAATCCAGTCCTAACACCAGCACTATAAATACTGATCTCCTGCCCTTAACAAATGTCTGTACTGCAATGGGGTATCATGCATTAGATGTCAAAGCATCCAAAGGTTACACTTCCTCCAAAAAATTAGTAACTTTGCTTTGTGCAGCATTACTTTGTTTGGGGATGCATTGACAAAAATTTGAAGTAAATCCAAAAAGTACATGTTTACAACATAACTGTGATATTTTGAAAGCAAAAGCCATTTGTTACCTCAGCAGACACTGATACTTCATCTGTTTCGCAAGATGCTTTTTTGAGAAGGTCTCAATGCAACTCATTCAAAAAGTGAAAAATAATAATACTCATATTTTAAGGAACTGTTTTTGACTATGGTTTTTAAATTTCAGTATTTTTAAAAGTATTTCTAATACCTTGAAAACACTACAACAAATGAAGAAGTGTAAGTAATAAATAACCACACATCTTTAGGACATACATCTTCATTTATTGGTTTTGTGTTGGATTTGGGGCTGCTCTGACCTAAATTCAGCTCAAGCACTGCAATGCACTTCTGAGCAGATTTGGTGTCAAAACATTATGTGGACAAAAGCCAAATCAGAGAAGTGAGAAAATGGGGACGTTTCCAACCTTTTTTAATGCCTTGTGCTTGTGTTTCTTCCCCTCTCAGCACTGAGAAATTATATGACGGGCTCCACCACCACCCTTTGTGGATGTCTTGGGCCACCTCTGCCCCTCTAGACAAGACATGGACAGTCCATGCCAGCAGGAAAGAAATGATGACCAAAATTGATCTGGAGCATAATAAAAGAGCACTGAAAACCTGCTGACCCTTTCCTCAAAATTGACACCATCTTCAAGGTAAGCTGTTTTCTTACAGAAGCTACAAGTAAGAAGGAATTTTAACAACTATAGAACAAAAGTAGATACAATAAACACAAACAAATGGCAAGATATTCTAACTACATGGCAGTTTTTAGCTTCCCTGCACTTTTTTTCTTGTGTCAGAATGATTAAATATTTCAGATATACAGAAGGACTAAGAAATTCAGTGCAAGAAAAACTTTGATTCTACCAAGACTCACTCACAAGCATAGTTTTAAGGATTAAGTAATCCTACTGAATGCAACAAGACCTTGGAATTCAATGGGACAGCTCTCATGCTTAAAAGATCAGTAATATGTGCAAAATTTTGGATGTCTGGAGCCTGAATGAAGGTTTTTCCCTCAAAGAAAATGAAGACCCCACTCTTTGCTCACTGCAGCCCAACTCCAAACCTCACAGTCAGAACTACTGCCCAACACCATGTGACATCACAAAGCATGTCTCTGCACTTAGAAAGTACAGAGATGGCTTTTCCTTCTGGGGAACGACCACAACTATGTCATTCTCCACAAGTGTAATTATCTTGCTATTAAGAGTAACCCGTAATTTTTCTAAAATCCAGCAGCTTTAGGTACAGATTGTTAGCCCTCTCTCGTATCTTCCAATGCTTAGCACAGGATATAATAAATACAATAAAAACACCCTACCTAACAGCGGTTTTGCCTGCACGTGACCCAAGGGAGCCGTCAGTGCACACTCCAACACCAGCACTGACAGGCTCCTCTGCAACCTCCATCAAGCCACCAGCATCAAGCCAGGCTCCAGCTTTACCTCTTCACATGGCATTCTGTATCTTAAACACTTCTCCTCATTGTAAGGTGGATGATCCCATGAGGACGCTGGAACAAGGACACAGCCTAGGTCACTTTCTAGGAAGTGCCTGCTGTCTCCCCAGTGACTGCCATGGGCAGCAGCATTTGCCACACCAAAACAGGGGCTGGCCCATAAACTGAGGGGGCCCCAGGACACTGGCTGCTTTATAAAGAAAGACCTGCACACTGATTTGTTGAAACAACTAGGAAAACTAGGAAAAACCCATAATTTGCCATCATTAACGCCAACTTGCCTTTTGAGAAGAACAGCCTCACAAGTGCTAAGGAGGTTTTGTTAATTATGCAGGCAGGGTTTGTTTTCCAGTGTAATTGATTTTCTTCAGCAGTTCACCTTAAAATGTTTTCTGTTCTGGCAAGGAGTACAACATCATGCAACACCCATGCCCTGCTAAATTACAGCAGAAGAACAAAAAAAAGACCAGAAAAGTGAATTAAGCAGTAGAAGCTCAGCTCTTTACACCCCCACCCCACCTCTATCCTCTTATAAAGTGTTTTTAAGTTAAATTTGTTTGCTTTAAGAATCTGAATGACTATGGTCTTTGTCTTTAAACGTGACAGAAGAGAGAGGGGCTGGATGTAGAATACAAGAGTTCAGCATTGGCGACCCAACTAGACTTTTTTTGGATTTACTGCTTCAAACACAACTATACTGATTATCACTTGAAGTCTGGTAATAAGCTGGCTACGTGCAAGATTTAGTATAGATACCGTATAGACACCAATAGTCAAGGACATGCCCATGCTTAATACTGAAAATACTATTCAGTACCATGAGGGATTTGAAGTAAGAGTTTTACAAAGGAGCCAGTGCACCGTGGCATCATAATTTCTACTAAAATGACCGATGTTTTAACATTAAACATGACCTACAATTTTTATGGGAAGGAATGGAATAGAAGATATAACAAGAAAGCAATGTTTTAACATTAATAAATAAAAATAATACTGCCAAACTACACCCAACTGAGAAAGTAAATTACAACATGACATGAAATACAGATGCAGTGTTTTGTGGGAAAAAAATGCATTTCCTATAAACCCACAATAGATCATTTTTAGGCAGTGCATATTCTCTGTAATTGTTAATAAACCTATTTACCTAGATGAGCACCAAATCAAGATGTCTTTTACTCTAACTATCCCCAGAACACACATTCAGGTGATCAGGACTGCCCCAGCTAGCCACACAGCATGTTTAGAGTTTAACAGATATATACTGATATATATTTTTATCAGTTTTGAAGAGCTCTGTTCTGTTATTTACATAATCTACTGAGCATCTGAAAGAACATCCCTGAACACAGCAGGACAAAGAAAATTGTGGAAGGAGCAGTTTAGATAGAAATATATCAAAATTGAACCCATGAAAGAAGGAAAGGTTTGCTTATTTATAGTACAAAAGAAATTCCATCTGGTCAGGCTGTGGGTTTTTTCTTGTAGGAATTAAACAGGAAATTAATTTCTCCCCTTCCCCCTCTTACAAAGCAAGGCATTTTCACTTACGATGCCAAAAGCTTGATATTTGTAGATTTGCCTGCCATCAGTCATTAATCAGCCTCATACAGTTTATAGGTAGAAGGATATTTCCTGACAGATACAGAAAACAGATTTAGAACTGAAGCTGAAAATTATATAAAGACAGATATATAGATACACATCTTAGCACCCTGGAGTACATTTCCAAAAATAAACTAGTCAAATGGTTATCTTCCTAAAAAAGCTGATTGCATAAGCATAATTACACTAAATACAAGTACCTGCACTATCTCTGTGCATGTTATAAATAGTTCAAAGTTACATTATACATTATTCTAAAACGCTATTGTTCTAAGTTCATGCCTTCTCTCACAATCCTTTCAAAAAAGGCCCTCAGCTTTCACCACTAGCTCAAGTACTATTTTCTGTCACTGCTATAGAACTTGTTAGAATCCAAATACACTACTTCCACCTTGCAACCTGCACTCATTATCCAAAGAAAAATTCCAGCAGTTAAGAAAATTGCTTGATCGTATCATTCTTTCTCTACTGATGGCCAGGATTCCTCTGCTTGCTTAATTTTGCAAGGGTCTTAATTTCGCAACTCAACAACTTTGTGTCATCTTGGAAAAAACAACTGAGAGAGGTGTGTATTTCAGGACACAATTTATTCAAGATCCTCTTCAGAGGTGTTAAGCTGAGACCGTTGAGAAGGACATTCAGCTGGATCCAAGAACCTAAAAAATCTCCTGCCAAGTACTAGATGAGGGAAGCACTATCTGCTGGATGCATACCGAGGAGAGAGTGCTGGGGTTTTTTCCCCACCTGTCTTGCTTTGTGACATAAAATTCCGCTTCCTGAATTTGTGCAAAAAGGACCAAATCTCAGCCTAGCAACAAGTAGGAAGTGAGCATGAAAAGCACCTCTGAGAGGAGGGAGGTGAAGTGGCAGTGCCAAGCATTACCATGTAACACTGTTCGTCAGCATCAACGCAGCACTCAGACTATCACAGCTGTAAATAACACAAAATATGTGTATTTTTCATTAAAGTGGTTAAATCCATCAGCGATAGGCAGCTGCTTGACACAAACTCCAATTTTAATTCATCTGTCATTTAAAGGTTAAGACCAGGGGGGCAAACCTAACCTCAAGGAAGAAGGCCCCGGTCAGCAAGAGCAGTTCTGCTGAATGGCACAAGCATGACAATGCTGTGGGAGGGGATCCTTTGCATGACGTTTCGCTGACAGCAAGGGTTTTGCTTAGAAAGAGGATACAGATGAGCTGTAGTTTGCACCAATGATGACAATTCAGAAAATATCCCCTTCTCAGCTCCATTTCTGTATGTTGCATATGCAGTAGGTAATTCTTCCTATACGTGGTATATAATGATGAATGTAACAATTAAAAGCAAGCCAGCTGATATGCCTTAAAGTTACTGAAATAACTACATATTTCTGAGAAAATGCACAGAGACTCAAACAAACAAAAGGCAACCCATAACAGCAGAAAAACACCTGTATGCTTTACTCAATTATTTTACACAAAATAAGGACATTTCTGCCTTCTGTCGGGTATTTATAATGAAGGTTTTTTGATGTTTAATCTCATGCGGGCAGACTTTTTTTGCCCTGTGTCTAGGTGTCTACCCATGTTTCAGATACTGGAGGGATTAAGTGATTTCTCAGAGTGGTCAAGCATTGACATAGGCTGCCCAGTGAGGTGGTGGAGTCACCATCCCTGGAGGTGTTTAAGAGGTGTCTGGATCCAGCCCTGGGTGATATGGTTTAGGGTTTACAGGGGTAGTGCTGGGTTCATAGTTGGACTTGGTGATGTTAAATGTCTCTTCCAACCTTGATGATTCTATGACTGTAGGTAAATAAGCAGGTATGAACTTATTCTACTCCCAGAGGAATTAATGCGGCAACCTGACCTTCTTTCCTAGAATGAAATCAAGCACACTTTGCAATTTATCTTTGAAGCTCAGCAAGGGGTGTGGAGGCCCCTAAACACATCACATTTGTAGGACGAGTAAGAGGGGTTTTCCCAATGTGTTAAGAAACATGATTACTAAAACCCAGTATCATTATTTCAAATTATGAGAGTTGAGAATAATGGAGAAAGATGTGGAAGTGAAGAAAGAAAAATAGATAAATATCAAAGAAAAGACCGTTTGGATAAGGAAGAGGAAATGCTGAACTAGAGCTTATGAAACTCACATTACAGAAAAAAAGAAAGGACACCCACAGGATAGGTACATAACTACGTACTTGAGAAAATTATACCTCAGACATTATCTTTATAGTGATCCACAGGCATACAGAGAATCGCTGCAGACATCTACTGAAATTTAAATTAGCTAGCTCAATTATGGATAGCAGTATATCTGCTATGTCAAGGCTTTAGCACTTGAGCCTTGTATTTTAGAAGCCTGGATGTATTTAAGCTTCTTTTCTCTGAACAGGTGCCCAGACTGGTTGGGTTAATGGCAAGCTGGGTGTGTCCACACGGGCTGCAACTGCACCTGTGGTCTGTGTCAAAAGATTCAAAGAGCCTGAAAAGGAGCTGGCAAGAGAAGAAATCCAGAAAAAAACTTCTGAAATACATAAATCAGGGGAAAGTTAAGACTCATGTACAGCAGCTTCTTCACCAGAGACTGTGGAACAAGAAAATTACAGCTATTACAAGCCGTTTACAAATATTATGTCCTTGCAAAGGTTTTGCAACTATATATAATAATGCCAGCTTTGATCTAGTTGTATTTAATTCACTACCTAATTAAAACAGTTCTTTCTGCCAAAGTTAATTTAAGCAGTCATATGTTAACCCAGTACAATTCTCAAGAAATCTTCCTTTACAATTATATTGCTGTATGTTAATATGATGGCTTTTAATAGATTTTTTGTTTACATACATGTCATAACTGACCCACTGAAAGATTGTATCCTAGTATCCGAGTAAAGTAGCATCTGTTCTAAGTTCCCCTGTAGCTAGCAGATTCACAGCAACTATTACTCCAGCTTGCAATTTTTTTTGCATCACTAAGAGCTCAGTGCAATTACTTCCTAAGTGTGCCATCTCTGCTCTATGCTTCATTCAGTAAAATCTGTTTCATGGATGTTTTAGTGGCGAGCTGAGCTGCAGAAGCTATAATTTGTGAGCTGGATGTGACGTACAGCTTGGCTTCATGATGCCTCGCAGGCACAGCGATTTATTTATTTTGCTTACTCCTGATAACACTGAGGTGTGTGTCTGAAAGGCCGGCACGGCATCCAGCGAGCAGGAGATTCCCCACCCTCGCTGCCTGCCTTGGTTTCCTCCCAGGGCTGGGACAGGAAACGCGGTGGTTGCAATGCACACAACTCCCAGCCCTCCTAAGCAGTGCCAGCACTGCAAAGGATACTCAGTTTGGCCACAAACACGTAGGTGATTACCGACTTCTGTTTCGGTGTAGCAGATCTGCCGGAAATAAACAGCAAGTTATTTGTTACAGAAAGCACCACAGTGTTCGCTAGCATCGGCCAAATCACAGTTAGCTCCTGCTCTCCAAATTCTGCTTTTCTGGGACCTAAACACACCACAAAAATTCTAGCTGACAACTAACTACTTTCCTGTGATTTACAGCTACTTCAAATCAGAATGTTTTCAGCTTATTTGTGTTTTGAAGTTACAAAGGTAGAAGCCATTCTAGAAAAACCAGGCATGAGAATATGTTGCAGCTTGCATTTTAAAGAGGAAGAGATGGGTATTGGAATAAGGAGGCAGTGTATCTGTGCAAGGGAACTGACAAGAAGTAAGTTCAAGGGTTTATTCAGAGATATTCACGGCCATATCTTGATATTGCAGCTTACAGTAAGGCAGCATGGTACGCTCAGATTCTCAACCCATGCAGCAACTGTGGATTGTGAGTTGAGCTGGATGCTCCCTTGGTTTGGCTATGGGCACTTGAAAACCTGGCCCCAGAAAGTTAAAATACCTTCCCTAAAAAAAACCCCAACAAAAACCCAAAAAACAAAAAAGCCCCCACAACAACAACAACAAAAACAAAAAGAAATACTAACATCTGAATGAATAGTTTACAAACACTTGGCTCCAAGTGTTAAGTTACCCAAAACGTTCCATGAAAAAAGACTTTATCACTATCGAATTAATTTAGAGTGCATGATATATTCTTTAACAATTTACTGTTTCTACTCTTTGTTCCTTATCTTTTCCTACTCTCAACATTACATTCTGTGTCAACTTTTTTTCCTGGCTGCAATATGCCTAAAATAAAAAATAAACAAAAATGTACAGCCAGTGGGTCAGGTGGGGCTACAGTTCCTTTCTGACATCAAAGTCTATTCAAGTCACAATTCCAAGAAGATCCACAGCACCTATATAGGACTGATGCCACGTCTGATGTGCTTTGCAGCCTGTATCACTGCTCCTTCCAAACCCAGATGCCATCCTGAGTGACTCTTCCCCTAGCCCAGGGGGAAAACCCAGCCAGGAGCAGCAGGGAGGTAACAAGAGGGACTTGTTGCACTCAGGAGTTCTTTTGTGCCATTAGAGACACAACTGGCTATGATACTTGCATTTGTCTTGATGTGCCTATTGTGGACTAATCTCATCTAACCCTGTTTTGCATAGGCTGCTATTGTAGGGAAATCATATAATTCAGCTTAGGCTGACATCCTTTTCCCTAAGTCCTTTTTCACAGCTATTTGCATTTACTGTAAGAGCAACAATGACCCTCCCATTTCCCAGGCTCCTGAAAGAGAAACCCCAACAAATTCAAGACCCGAAGGTCATTAAAATACACGCACCTGCAGGATCAACAAAGGATGCATCACCTGAACAGGTGGTTTTCAGGAAGAAGGGAGGCAGTCTTTTTTTTTTTTTTTTTTTAAACTATCAATTGAAATAAAAAATTTCAACACCTTTTTTAACCTTTATAAAGGTTGTGTCTTAACTGCTTGAGTAATAATAGGCTGATGCTACAGACTGACCATAAGCTTTCATGGCACGGCCTTGGCAAGTGATTCTGAGTAACAGACAAGACAGTCTTGAAACTACCTAGTTTCTATTTGTGCCTCTGATAGCATGCAGACACATGGAAAGCAAAGTAAACCAAGTAAAAGTTAATCTTTGAAAGGTTCACTGAGTATTTACTCAGGTTAATGTATAATTTCTGAGGACAGATGCATTTCATGCAAAAATCCCACAAAAATAAAAATACTAATTATGAATGGAAAGCCTCATAGAAGAATATATCAATCCAATTCACGTGTAAGAGTGAAGTATTTGCTCATATTGCTCTTCTGCTTGCTGAAAAACAACACCTCCCATGCTGTAAAGCAGTGCTTTCACAGCAAGGACAACCCCTGTGCAGTGGCTCTGCAGACAGCTGCATCTGCTTCTGCTACACTCATGTATCTTCACACAATGACTACACTCTTGATAGAAGATAGAAAATCACTACACAAAAGACAAAATGTCTAAATAAAATGCCTAATGGTAAAGACTGCATTGAGTGAGACAATGGGACACTAGGAAACATGGAATTCTTATTAGGCTCCCATGTTTGCAAAATAGGAAAATCTCCTAAGAAACAGAGCTGGTGCATTTGCCTTTCGTGTGAGGCTTTGATTTGGGTTCTTTCAGTACCTGAAGCTTGTTTTTTGACAGCGCCCTTGTTTTGTTTACAGCACATTGCTGGGATACTCCCTTTGATTCAGCTTGACACACGTGACGCTCCACCAGCTTCTGTTCTGCAGTGCTGCTGCTGCTGCTGCACTAAAAATAGCTTCTGCTTGCTTTGGCTCCACATCTAATTTATGGAAACTCACAGAAAAAAAGGCCCCTGTTAGTGGGTGAGCGACGTACGATTCTACAGCTTGTGCTGCTCATCTCACTCGGCCTCCTGAAATGCATCACTGAAAATTCAAAATTTTAACCTGCAGTTAATGGTGGTTAAGGGGAAAGATGAAAATGCTTAATATGCTTAATTTATTTTTAAGGTGCTTTAATGATAACTTAACTGAAAATGTCAGACGGTTGGACTATGCTATGTAAAAATGCCTAGAATTTAGAACAGAAATTTATAAAGGGCTCCTAGCGCCCACTTGTTTGGGAAAAGTGCAGTAAGGATTTTCTGAATTAGTTCACAAATTACAATAAGATTACAAATCTGTTTGCTCTAACAGCTCTCACATGTTCTAGAGAAACTATTTCACTGTACCATGAAAGTCATCATGTAAATATGCCCTTTAAGAAATGCTGATTTTACAAACTTTGCCACAGAACTCAACTCTTGTGTGAAACATTTTGCATCAACATAAATCTGACATAAAGATTTCTCTGAAAAAAATCCAAGTTTATGTTAGAACTCAAAATCAAAGTAAGCTCAAGCAAGTGGTTACATGTCTTTCTACAAAAAATGGGTTTTAGTGTTCTAAAGCAAAATTTTTCAGATGTTCATTCATAGCACCACGTCTAGGAGTGTCACCAGCTGAGCTGTGGTTAGTTTCAAGGGAAAAACCAAATTAGAAACATGGATGGCAGAAGTCTGGTGTCTGTATTAATGCACTGTTTTTTAATGGTTTAAATTTGAAGCACTGAAGTAATGAATAAAAATTCCAAAACTGAAAAGGAAGGCGTGTTCTAAAAGTTTTTAGAGTGAGTAATGAAGGCAGTAAGGAAATTGGGATTCAGATTTTATTTTAGATATGAACTTTAAGTTAAGGAAAATTCAGATGGCTATCAGCAGCTTAAGCAGAAAAATATTTCAAGGCCTTCTCTTGTAAAAAACAGCAAATAAACTATCTGGCTTTGTCCAGCAAGGCTCCCTGCGTAAATTTAGCAGTCTGTATGCAAGCCATCAATTTAAGGATTGGTGTCTAAACTGTTATCCAAGTAGGGACATTACTTAGCAACTACCATGGCTAAAAAGGAATTTTCATAAGTCTCAAGAGAGGTTATGAGTTATTGACCAAAAAATTCCAACAGAATCCTGAAACCAGTTTAGGCTGGCTACAGTTAGCTGCTTGTGAGTTACATGACTAAGTAATGGTCACAGTGAGTCTATATCAACCTATTTATGCAAAAAATACTGTGCTGTGTTACTACTAAAAGGTCTTTAATTGAACAGGCAATTATTAACTTTGATAAATCTTTTGGGGCAAACCTTTTTTTAGCATCCTGCCGTGGCAGGGGGAGGAAAGGACAAACAAAACCCATTACATGCATATGTGTTCAGAAGAAGGGTACAGCCTTTGAGAAGAATGAAAAACAGCGGCTCTGCAGCAGAGTTTTTGTGTGCAACTGTGTGTGATGGAGAGGGAGAGGAAGAAAGCAAGGAAATGGTACGATTTAATGCTTGCAGGAGTGTCATTTTCCTTTCCACTCTAACCACTGAATTCTTTCATTCTCAAGGAGTTCAAACCAGAGCTTTAAAAGCCTTTTTTTTTTTTTTAATCTGGGGCATATAAACATGAAATTCTGTTTACATTCTTAATTATAAACACGTATTGAAAATCCCTGGTCTATCTCCAACCCCAAATCAGTTTGATAGCATTCAAATCAATGTTTACAGTCTGGCACTTGTTGCCTTTGCAGCCTCAGCTCTGTGCCTCTATGCTGCTGGTGGAAGTGTAAAGCATAAAGTCCCACAACCTTGCACTGCAATTGCTAGAAAGCAAATGAGAGATGGGGTGTAGATGTGAGGTCTTAAGCTTAGGAGAGGAGAGAGAGCAGGGGCAGCCATCCCTTTAACCACCTCACACCCCGCTCTGCTCATCTCCCCTATCAGCACCAGGATAACAGCACGTGAATACAAAGCTCGGCCCTGCCTTAATATAATTCTGAACGTTACATAAGTGCTTGATAAACAAAGCAGGCAGCTAGAAATGAGATAACCTAGCCATGTGTATATTCAGCTGACTACTCACTTAGATTCCCAGCTCATATGCTGTGACTGTGATAAAGGGCAAGAAAATGGCCATAAATACCAACCTCTAAAAGCATTCTCGGTTCTTTTAGGACAATGTAGTTTTTAACACCATGTGCGGGATAAACATGCCAACTTTTTAAATATGGCCAGATTACAGTTCTTATTTTCTTTTCCCTCCCCTGCTTCTAAGAAGTAAAATGGTTGGCAACACAGGAAGCATTTCAAAACCATTTTCTGGCCTACCCACAGCAACACAGGACAGGTCACATCTTTTGCATACACCTTCAAAAACGTGCTAGAAACTAAATGGCATTTCTTGGCTTTGTGAACTCAATTCCTGGCAATTAGGGTAAAAGACACATTATCTAAATGTCCCACTGCACAAAATACATGTGCAGTGTTATGGAAGATCCCAGGAAAAACCTCAGACACAATCTCTAACGTACTGCTTTCATGCTCAGGTAAGAAACACTTCAAGCAATGTCAATTGCATCTCTCTTCTTACTGATGAATGAAAACAAAAGCATGAGGCCGTGGAAACAAAGGCCATGAAAATAAAATTGACTCAGCTTCACACTGATAAGCAACGATCGAACTCAGTATGTTTCTAGTCAATTAAAAGCTATTTAAAAAAAAAGTTTATAAGTACCTTTAGACAAAAGCATGCTGCTCCAGAATAGCAGCTAGAAAAGCCAGGGAAAATAAAGAAAGAATGCATGGAAAGTGCTGATAAAAACCCCCAAACAAAATGAAACAAACCAAGAACCCCAAATGAGAGTTTAAACATAAGCTACACTTCTAGAAATGTTATATTAGCTGTACTAAAAATATACATCAAAATGCCCACTACTGCTATCTGAAGCTCCCTTCTGTTGGGCCCTCTTCCTTTAGAGCAAACAAAGTTGTAGTAATAGCCAGCTTTCTTCCAACTTCCCCTGCGAACAAGATCCGCTGGTGGATGTAAGCGGTCAACCACTGCCACCAGTCCTACAAACTTCCACATTTCTCTAATCCTATTCATTGTCTTGCCTTATTATACTTCTAAGTGGTTTAACAGCACATGCCAGTATTTTTTGTAACTCCTTGGAGGGGAGCCTGTTACTTCTCACCCATCACCATCTCAGGTCAGACAGGAGGCATTGTCCAAATGCTACACCTTTCTTACGAAGTCCAGAAGAAAAAGACGATCCTGATCTTTTATACTGAATACGGTTGGATTTGTGCTTTCTCAAATGCTACAACTTTTGTAGAACCACAAACCGTTTTTGGCTGCCCTACACTAAAAAAAAGAGAAGAACATTCTCCCATCTGGCACATAAAGCAGTGTTTTTCATGAACACAGTTTTCATGGATTTTTTTTTTCTAAATTGGGAAATAAATCTAAATTTTTATGCATGTGTCTGATGTAACTGATGGAAGGAAATTGCTTGCCATGAGATTTATCTTGTAGCTACAAAACATGCCCCGTGGCCATCTGGTCATCTGCTGCAGAGTTGGGGTTGATGAAGCAAAGGGAAACAGAGACATGTTTAATGACCTCTATCCTTTGGGGCCAGAGAAAGGCTTTACTGACCGATTCTATGCCTTGGTTTATCTCAGGCTCAAGCATGGGAAGAAACAGAGACAAAACTTATCTATGCATGCAGTTCTGAAGGACTGCCATGGCTCATCTAATCACCTGCACCAGGATGTGTGAGGACCTTTTGAAATAATTTGAAGTTTTCTCAACAGAGAGAATGTAATTTTTTACTGTAACTTTGGGACTAAGTGTCAGGGTCCAGTTCCAGAGGAACAGGGACCATTCATCAGAATCAGAAAGTCTGGCAGCAGCTATGACATGGTTAAGAAACTGGCTGCTGCAGCAGAGGCACCAGGCAGGCCCAGGAACTTTCCTTTCTGTCCCCTCCCAAGCTCACACATTGTAAGCAGTAAAATAAAAGCAAGTCAATACAGCATGCACAGTGGTGGTGCATCATGCTGTGAGATTAAAAATAAGACACGGCATATTTGTGAATTACAAATGTTGGCTGGTTCAACTCTGCAATGTGCAATCAGCACTTCCCATAAAGAACTAGTGTGTAATTAAAATATGTTACCATTTGTGTTATACCTTTTAGCCCTCAGTAATTGTTCTTAAAATTATTTGAATTTCCAGCAATATATTCTTTTAGGAGGACTAGCTACTACACATGCACAGATCTGCATAAGCAGAACCTCCTAATATCAGCTGGAAAATCCACATTAAAAACAGCAAGTTTGGTTGAAAATCCAGTGACAGTTCTGGGGACTGCTTAAATGTGAACCTTAAATACAAACATGATTTATGCTGGGACTACTCACTGCATGACAAAGAAAACAGTATAAGCCTCACCACTGGAAAACAAGTTTACGTTAAGAGTTGTTATCATCATTAATTGCTTTCCTTCTCAGTTCTACCAGATCACAAATTAAATATGTAGATCTTTTCCTAGCAGCTTTCAACTACCAACCAAAGCAACTGGAAGAAAATACTTATTTTAAGACAATGAAGTATTATACATGAAAGTGAATGCCTACACTGTTTGTGTTCTTATACCAGAATGGGTTCCCCTGTAAAAATCACAGCCACTCAAGAGAGATTTTTTTAAAGGTCAGATCAAGCAACAGACCTAACAAAATAAAATAAAAGAAGACTGAGCCAGCTTAGAAAAGGATATTTTGGAACTACAAAATAAAATAATTTGAGCTTTTATGATAGGCTTTTCAATTCTTCTGAAAAGTCCCTTTACTTTTTGCAATTCTTCTTCTCTAACAGCAAGATTTTGCTGCACTGTCTGCAGTAGACGGGACAAACAGCAGCGAGTGGCTGCACTGGCTGCATGAAGAGAGATTGCAGCAGGGCTGCTCCACTGCTAAGATTGCAAAAAGTCTTCCCCACCATAGCCTGTGGATGGAGGAGATTACTGAGTATGTTTCCCCGAAGCCTTTCTGGAAAACTCTCATAGGAAGAGCCCTGTATCAATGCAGCCATGTTGATTAAGGGTGTGACCCTTCTCACGCTCCTCTTCCAATAAAACCCCAGAAAAGGCCAAGCCTTTCTGTAAGGCACAGTCCACCCAGGTCTATTACTTTGCATGCCTCAAATGGCCAGGTGGCAGATGAAACTGTAATACAGTTTAATCAGCAGGAAACTAAATAGCATATATAATCCTAGCAGTCAATCCTACAGAAGGACACTCCATTCAAACACTGCCTACCTGCACTGTGTTTATTAAAAGAAGAGATGCCTTCCTGTATCTATTCTAAATGCAATAACCACAGATTACACTGAGTCATCCATTTTAGAGACAGAGTATAGCATCTAACAATTCAGAACCCTGAATGTTCACTTTCTCCCTAGGCTGCTGGATCACTGGAAATCCAAACAGCTCCTGCATGGACTCTTCTAACTGATATGATGGATATGCTGGTCTGCTGCCTTCACTGATGCTTCTGAAATGCAGTCTGAACTACCGGGCAACCTTTTGAAGACAATATTCTTTGGCAAGTTAAACTCATGTGGGTGCTTTCTTATGCTTAACTTGGCTCCTCTCTAGCATCCTCCATGGAAGATACTCTTTCTATTAAGAGGAGCATCTGACATTTGGATGGCTCTATTATGTTTGTTTTACAGAGTCTAAAGCAAATAACCCTCAAAGCACATTAAAAAAAATATCTACATAAATATCTACATTGTTCCCGACAGTTCTACAAGCATTAATGTTGGTCATAGACTTACCACATTTAAAAGCTCTTTGGTGCCTGCATTTCACAATGAACAACTCAGGCTTTGTCTACATTTGGCACACAGTAAAAACACACTGACTACTGAACACAGTTTTACTGTTATTATAGATAGGGAAAATAGTTCTTAATGACGTTTGAATTGGTCACATTTTACACACTGGTCCTTATGCACATTAAAGACAAAACTATGAGCTAATCCTTTTCCAACATGGTGTATTTTACCAGTGTGTACAGAGAGTTGAGCTGGTTAGGGAAATATGTTCCTCAATCACTTTTTAAATTTTCCTCTGCTGTTTAGAGGAACTTGCAACAATCTCTGCATCACAGATTAGATAAGGTGGTTATGCTGCTTTACTTCTGCCCTTAATTCTAATGTAAATATTTTTCTTAAAACTTGAAAACATATGCAATATTACACAAAATTTAAAAATATTTAAATTATAAAGTGGAACTGAAAGATTTTGGCTGCATTCATTTTACTTTCACTAAATCTGACTGTTAGGATTCACATCTCAGCTTTTACAAACTTTTAATTTGCTCTCATGTAAAGCTGTAGTGAAATGGAGCAGAGCTCATTTGATGTGCTGTACAATGAGAATTGAGAAGGACCAGACCTGTATCTGTACCACACCAAATACCAGGAAGTACTGAAGCTGTACTGATATTTTCTAGACAGAATAATGATGTCTTCAGCTGAGAGTGGCACCAGCAATTATTTCGCAGCAGTCGGAAAGACAAACTGATACCTATGACTGCACTGTACTGACAAAGCCTATGACTCCTCCACAGTAACCTTTAATATCAAACACAGCAACAGCTTTTACAAGGTCTTAAGAAAGGCACTACCCTTTTTATTTTCACAGGTAGCTGGACTGAAAGACATGTATAAAGTACCCAAGGCCAAACCAGGTAATGCATTCTTGATTAAAGCTACATTTCAAAGCTCTTCTTCCTGATCTAGTTTGCCCTTCTGCTTCCCCTGTGTAAATAAGGAAGACAGAAGTCATAAGAAACTGAAGTAATGCATAACAGATACCACAAATCAGCATGATACATGATTACAGCCTGCTGTGAGCAGCTCACAAATTGAGGAGAATTCAAACAATAGCACATGTTCTGTGATTTGGACATTGAGAATTCCCTTGACTCCTTTTCCTGTGAGCAAGCTATTAAGAAACACTGACATTTGGGCAATAAAAAACACACCAAGAGAACACTGACTGCCCAATACAACTGCCATTGTAGTTTTCCTAGCTGTAAACTGATTCCTCCCCCTTCATCTCCACTGCTGATTTGTCACAGCTCCTTTAACCAGCGCTGACAACAGGCCATTCACATCACTGTGCATTGTATCACACACAGAGTTTCAGACTCATCCTTAGAAAGGCATCTAACTGTATCTCAAACTACCAAAAAGAAAAATAGAAAGCCACATGCCATAATTTGCAAAGGGCAGTGAGCAGGGGAAAAAAAAAAAAATCCCAACAAACAAAAGAGGACAAATGCTTTCAATTTAGTCCCATTCTTTAAATAGAAGAGAGTATTACAAACAGAAGAGCCAAAAGATCCCCACACCTACATACTTTCACTAACTGGGCTTAGGAATAAGTCTGCTGTAAAACCAACAAATGAGATCAGTGAAAAACCAGTTTTCATATCATTTTATCTTACCGTAATCAAACAACTTACACAGGCAGAACAAAAATCAGCCTTGAGCTTTGTGAACAGAACACAATGCAACATAGGCACAGTCATTCCAAGAAACCAAAGCCAATTTACTCCTAATTCCATCTTGCACAAGAACAGAAAGTTATGCAGTGACCTGAAAGGATTTTTTTTTTAATGGCAAATCATTGCTGTTTGTGATATTCTAGGAATACACATAATACTGGACCATCATGCTTTGTTTCTGACTCTGCAGAATGTCTCTGGCATGATCTGACTACAGTGTGAAGCTGCAGATTTGGCTCTATATTGCATCTCAGCATACTCTTTTGAAAGGCATCCCCCCCAAGTAATCCATGGAATATTTATAAACTGGAGACTAAACTGTGCCTCGGGAAGAGAATGGTATAGGGGAAGTGATACAGAGGACTGGAAAACAAGATGAGGAATGAAGAGGCAGGGCCCTATTTGGTGCAGGGGGAAGAAAGGAGGAAGGAAAGCAGCTTGTTTCCAAAGTGCCCTTACCTTCTCAAGTTGGTAGCAGATCTGGAAGTCGTGACTCTGGGGAGAAATACTCTGTATTACCTGCACATGTGTAACACATGCACTGTTCCTCACACGACTGTATATACAGAAAAAATTTTGCTGCAGAAAACTGCGTCTGGTAAGTCACTTCTAGCTCAAAACACCAACCAGGGCATGCAGATGTGTGAGTCACAGATCTGAACTGATACCTGCAACTGTATTACATTTAACTCAGAGGAGATACATGCTGAGAAAGGTCTTGAATTAAAACATATGAGCAGCTCCTGGGAAGAAATGCAAAACCTGAACTGGGGCCCCATCACAGAATAAAAAAGCCAATGCAACAGCTGCAAATAAAGAGAAGCCCCTCTTGTGCACAGCCACAGTCACCCTGGTTGTGCTGCACTGTCTGCTGGCACAGCCCATGTCACTCAAAACCTTCCACTATTGGTGGGAAGCATTTATATTGCTTTTCCTGTTTTAAGTATGTTGAAAGTGAATGCAATTCCATATATTTCCTTTCCTTCATACTCCTTACTGGTCTCCAGTACACAACAAAGAGAAGATTAATTTCAATGCCCTCTTCTGTTTTCATTTTGAGAAACAACTAGGATTTGATTATTTATCTTTTAGCAAGGGAGAAATAAGTGAAGAGTCCTCACATTCCTGAGAAATGAACAAAAGTGCTTCATCCAACTGGGTAGTTTAGGCTTTAAGAATTTCAGTTGAGGCCATATAACTGGAGAAGAAACGCTCCTTCGTTGAAAAGTAGTTTCTTACAGACAAAGAAGTCTTCACACAATTAAATATTTTAAAGGATTATGGTTCTAGGAAGTTTGTATCCTGAAGCCACATTCTACTTGTTACTTTATTTCTGTCATCATCTGAGAAGTAGGTATTACCTACCTAAATTATTTAAAAGCAGAAATGCATATAAAGCCTAATCTTTGATTTGTTAATAGTTTTATTATTCATGCACAACAACGCTTGGGAATTTCCAGCATTCATCAGTAAGAGTTTCTGACTGATTCTTTTCACTTGAGAATCATGAAGGAAGAATGGGTTTACTAAAAAGATGAAAACATCTGCTCTGAAAGCAATGCCCATTTCTCCCCCTTTTTCCCTGCTGGTATGCTTTGTCTAATTACATTGATACGTAAAATAGAAAAGGATGAAATTGTTAAGAAAAGGTCAAAGGAGGATTGGGAATAGCAGACAGATAAGCCAACCTTACACACCCAAGTAGATATGCAAGACATCTCACTGTGACGGACAAAAAAGACACATTACCTTCTATCTCAAGAGCCCAGAGACCCAAATCATAGCAATTAGTCAATCCGTCAAGAATAAAAAAATGAACAAACAAAACAGGGTAAAGCAAAGAAATTGATCTGATGTTATTAGTAAGTGGAGAGAAAAAAGGGAAATATGTCAGCCACCAAATTTAGATCACGAATAAGTCATAGGGCTGTGCACTGAAACAGAGGAAAAAAGGCAATGCAAATAAAATCCAAACATGCTGGATTCTGCTCAAAAGACTTTCAGCCAGTGTTGCAGTAACTGTTACACATGTGTAAGGTGAAAAATCTCCAGAAAATAAGCAGCTTTTATGCTGAAATCTCTCCAAAAGAGTGTGATAGCAAGATATGCCTCTGTCTCCATTTCAAGAGAGAATACTGACAAAACATCCATGATTCTGAACTTTTCAAGAGTTGGAGAAAGCCAATAAGTCCTTTGAAGAATCCACAATCTTTTTCACAGGTTTTCATGGATTTCTATGGAGGTGCAGGGAATTACTGAGTGTTGTGCTTAAAGAGCACTGTTCTTAACAAACATTTTTGTAGGGAACTTATTTTCAGGCAAAGAGGACTGCACCACACTTGTTAAAATAGAAGCACCTGTCCCAGTGCTCTGAGGTCCACTCTACAATTTAGACAACTAGAATCAATCCTATTAGAGGCAGAATGAAACTGAGACTTTTCACTTGGAAAGCCTTTCCTATTTTTCCTCTGGAAAAAAAGTATAGTTGTGCTCCCGCCTACTATTGCAGATAATACCCATCTTCTAGAACAATGAGACTAGATGAGATGAAGAAACCTGTCTTGCTTGTGAATAAAGACATTTGTCTTAAGCTCATCACACAGGCTGAGGGTTTAGAATTAAATGTTTTGGAACTGTCCTTCAAGTATTTCCTTCCTAAAGAAATTCACAGAATTCATAACCATTTACTTTTTGCCAATTTTTTCCTCTCTTAAGGACATTTTTTTCTATATTTCAGTTCTTCTGGTCTTCTGTATATTTCTGACAACCTCACAGTATCCATACTTATCTCATGTTTATTGTAACTGCCTTTTAGCCAGGCTATCTGATTGCTCAGAATCCAACTGTGTATTTACTCAAGTTTCTGAACATTCACCTGCGCTGTGCTCTTCATATGGTGTGGAAATAGAAGATCTCACTGGCAATGTCTCTTTTTGGTTATTTCCAGGATCTTATGCGATTTTTTTTCCCCTCCTCATATCCATTCTACTCATTTCCATTAGGACATAGGCTAAGTCTCCTCAGCATTGCGCAATCCCACGCATTTAACATTTGCCTCATTAAAAGGACATAAGAGACTGCATTCCTGCCTAAAATACTTGGTGCTTTTTTACTTTTGCTTTATTTGTGAACCCATATTTATTATCTTCGCCCACCTCCACTCTTCTCTTTTCATCTTCTTTTCATCCTCTAAAAACGTGTAACTTGTTTACAACTTAGTAAGAGCATTCCTAAAATAATTTTTAATAATCATTTAATCATTCTTTCAACATATTGTATATTATGATGAACTCCATGACAGAGGTACAGTATATTTATAAATAAGTTAATGAATTTCTACGAATAAGCTTTAATAGAGGTCTCACCCTTGTCATTTTTATATAACATAATTTGCTGGTTGCTACTTTGGAAGTATCATCAGGTCAAAACCCTAAATTTTGCCTGTAATGGTTGTGCTCTCTGCACCACAACCTCCTCTGGAGAACCTCCCACCTCGACGTCAGGCCCTACTGACATGAGCTGCCTACAAACCTACAAACCACGGAGGAAAGGGGTGACTAACCAGTGCAGAACACAAGTTAAAGCAAAACAAAACAGACACACCAAACCCCCAAAACAAACAGAAAGACTTGCACGTAGTTAAGAGAAAATGAAACTTGGGAAAACTAGTGACTACATTTGATCTCTCTTTTTTGAACAATTGTAACAACACTAATGTAATGAACTATAATTTACTATAATCGGTTCTGTAGAATGTAGCAAAATGTTTGTTCTCCCCTGGTATTTGCCTCTTTAGAGAAAAGCTTTTCAAACCCAGGATGTTTGTGGTGAAAAGCAAGTTTATGGCAAACTTGCTGGAAAAAAGGTTTCTAAGATCCTGACAATGTAAGGAAATAGGACAACCAAGTAAATGAATATAGAAGTCATACTGGACCAACAAGCTCCTTTACCCTCAAAGCTTAGTTCTACATTCCCTGAAGAGAATAAATCCCTGTGGCAACACTGCTCTATAGCATTCTACTGCTCTTCAACAAACTGCTTTTTAGTAATTGCTATAGTAGTGTTGGCAATTGCACATCTGACATTGCTGTGCCAATAAATAAGTGGAGGCCAAGAAATTAAGCCCACGCTGACCATTACACTTCTTCACAATGTAGTTGGAAGGAAACTTAATAAAGAATAACTATCCAAAATCTGTACCACTGGAGTTTCAGGATGCTAATGTCCAGAATGCATATCTTCCCAAACTCATCCTTCTAAACCAAAAGAAAGGTGGAATCCTTCTTAAAGAGAGACAAAAAACAGCAAGGAGGCAAATGCAGGGAATAAAGAAATGTAGCAAGAAATTTTGGTCAGAAAATGTACATAAGGGTTATTTGGATACTCAGTCCAATTAATTTACACAAACAAATACCTGAAAAATGAAACTAAAAAAACCCTCCCAGCCTCCCTGCCATGTTCATGAAAGAAAACCAGAACTGGAAGGTTGTTCTCAGAAAATCCATAGAACTGATTTCAAGATTCACCCTTCCCTGCATTAGCACTTATATGTGAAAACTGCTTAAAATCATCTCTCTTTTTTGATCACAATTAATGGAATTATCAGGGGAGTAGTAAAAGGAGGAACAACTAATTTTTGAACCAATTCTAGAATTAATGATTTTTCAGAAATTTTATTATTTGGTATGTCCATTAAACAGGATGTCTACTGATACGTCTTATACATATTTTCTTTTCCACTGCTTAATTTAGGCTCAAATTAAACTTCATGTAGAAGCCCACAATGTAACAAACAATCTAATTAAATCAGAAAGAATACTTTTACAAAAGACACAACTGAAACAATTTCTCCAAAGTCAAATAAACCTTTAAAAAATTCTGGCAGCATCACTGTTGTCTTGTACTAAAATGAATAAAATTAGCTTTAACTTAATTATGAGAAGTAGAGAGACAGCCTTGAACTGCTTGGTTTCCCAGTCTGATTTGTCTTAAAATTGGGATTACAACCAAACTGATAAATACCACGACTCTATTTTGGTTTAGTCTGAGGTGTAAAATTTATTTTTCAAGCATAGATGCTTAGTCTTTAGACTTTTTCAACACAGTATCAACTGTATTTTATTTTCTTATTTCTTAACTTCTGCATTCCACCATCTTTCTTCTTCCAAATCTGTCAGCGTAGTGTTAATTTAGAAAAACACCACCACCCAAACCCTGGCTTCTTGTAGATCCCAACATAAACAAGGCTGTGTACATATATTAGTGCAGAGGAGCCTGTGTATGCAGAGTCTGGCCAGTGAGCAGTTTCTTAAGGAAGAAATACGACTCTTGGCCTTTCTTTATCCTGTCATGTGAAACTGACTACTTGAAAAAAAGAAAAACTGACCATCTCTAAGTGAAAAAATGCATGTGGCATTTAAGAAAACTTAGACCTCAAGTGTAATTTATTTGACAGTATCCCATATAACCTCCCATTAAATTTTCAGCGCTCTTTTTTTTTAAGCATTCAACTCACAGTTATTATAGAGTTGTTATATTAAATTTATTATGTAAACATGCATTTCACAGTAGGTTAGGTTTAAAGTAACAGAATACAGAACACACTTTTTCTATAGAGCATAGTAAAAAAAAATCCCGCAGACAGAACTTAAAATACATTTGTGTTATGTAATGATAAGCTTACTAATAAGGCGATGTATTCTTTAACCAACTAATCTCTGCCACTGAGAACATGCACACACTCAGCAACGAATCATAAATGAACAGATTGAATTAAACTCTGTAGAAGTGGAATAAATATAAGTGACTCTCGATGTTCCCTGCAATGTAATGAAGCTGGCTTTGGTCATAGTTTACTCTTTCTCCCACGCATACACTGGAAGAGTCCTAAACCAAGAACAGCATATAAATAACACCACAACTGACAGAATGACCCACAACTTCCTTCTGAAATCCACTCATAAATCCTGCATGCAGATTCTAGATAACCAGCATCGGCAGTTTTACTTCAATTGAAGACATTTTGAGATGCTGACGCTGAACAGTGATTCATAATCAGGATTTCTGGAGTTAAGCTGTATCAGCATGTTTACTGTACTCTGACTTGCCAGTAGGAATACGCAAGTTTTAAGGTTCTCTTTATTAGCAGTTATCTGTACTCTAGATAAGACATAAACTTTCAAGGCAACTTTCAAAGTATGGTGATTAACATTACCACCTTCCTTTCCTATGTTTTAATAAGACCATGTATGATTTTAATATGCAAAATTCAAACAAAATGTCCCTGAGTGCAGTCCAGTCCTACAGAGAAGCCTTCCCTTCCTGCTGCTCCCAGAGTCTGGTCATTTTTGCCATCACACTGGCCCACTGTGCCAGTTCACTGATTCAGCCCTGTACCAGTACCTATTCACGTCTGTCCTCACTGCTGTGATGCAAAATAAACACAGTCTTTTCTCTTTTAATAATAAATGCAACAGAAGGCTCTTTCTTTGTTATAAAGGATATTGATGCTTTAAGAGCGTACATGCTGAGGGTGACACTGAGTGTCTTGGTCCTTCAGCAGCCTTTTGCCCAGGCTCAAAAAGCTCCTCAAGTGTTGTACTGCGAACACAATTGCAAAAGCCTGCAGTTTATCTCTGCAGAAAGGATATGGAAAAACATATCTTCAAATTAAATACAGGATACTAATAGAGAAAACTAAATGCAGACAAGCTCAGCTGATGGACCTACTTGCAATCCTCCAATTTGCTGAACGGATCACATTTCCAAACGAGGCTGAGTTGCTATGTTACACTAACATGTCCTGCACCTATTATTGCCCCGTATGTGCAAACTGTCAGGAAAAAAAATTTACAAAAAACATTCATCAGTTGTTCAGGAAAAACTGAAAAATTTGATGACTAGGGGAGGAAAGAACAGTTTTCTCAAGAGAATAAAGCCAGCTTTGCTGTATTTTTTTCAAAGACAACTAACACTGTCTAATAAAACATCTTAAAAAAAGTCAAAGTGTACTTTCATGCATTTGTCATAAATCTGCCTGGTCTTTAGATTTTATTACTCTTTTAAATTGAGGTTAAAGAATATTTTATGTTTTTCTGCCTTCCACTTTCAACCTTTTTGCTTGTTCTAAAACCACAGGAAACAGACCCAGTCACACACAGAGAAGCATGTGGGAAAATTTATGGTTTAAATTTATGTTTGAGCAGCCCATCTAGGGCTGCTTAAATGGTTCTCCAGTGGTAATTAGTCAATAAGAAAAAGTATTTGTCATATTAATTTTTAAAGGCAGAAAAAGCTGCTGTGTTTATAAACTATCTTCTATCTTATTTTTATATTTGAAAAGTGTTATTGTCTTCTCCAGGTATGGAAGGCATTTGTGAACTGGAGTGGCTTAAACAGGGGGATACATGCCTGTATGCCATTCTGGCTATTTGCAAATGGTATTTTCATACTGCTTCATCCTCCCAACTGAAAATACAAAGGCATTTTTGAGATTTCTCCAGCTGCTTCTTATTCCATATCTTTGTACTTCTAACTACTAGTATCATAACATCATGGTCACATTTTGATTACCAAAATTGCGATAGAATTGGTTAAATCTAATGATTTTTGTTTTGTAAGTGAAGGTAAAAAGGGGAACAACAACAACAACAAAAAATCACAGCAACACATGAAAAGGTTATTTCACAGAATTCCCAGTGCATATTTTAAGAAACCACAATTCTGCCTCTCAAGAGTGTGGTCTATTAGTTGGTAAACAGTGAAAAATGCAAGCATTACACACTGGAGAATGACTTCTGTCCTATCTGGCAACCACTTCTGTTTAGAAGACTCATCAGTGAGGGTAAAGTGATTGCTGTATAAATATAACCTCCCTCTTTTTTTTCCTACCACTAAATAACAATTTACTGGTTGGTTAAGGCTTATAGTTTAGATCAGGTAAGTGGAGAAAACTTGTTCCTGAATTAACCAAAAAAAAATTTACTTCTAACTTAAGCAATGAATTTTTAAGGTTTGAAAGTGATACTGCATGAGAAATCTTAAAGGGAAAAAATTAAGAACCTCTATTGTCACAGTGAGTTGTTTATATATGAACCAGAAAAGATTGAAGAAAATCATATTAGATTTCCTGTATCACCATAAAAATCTAGTTCTTAAAATCTAGTTATGTTAGAATTAATACTTTCCCCTTGTTTTTCTAAGTACAAAGTATTTGTCCTATATTTAATAAGCAGTTACCAAGTGTAAAAAAAATCACCGCTTTAAAAAATAACGTTCTCTAGATAACAACAGCAACAATAATAATAGTGCTTAGCTTAATTCATCATAAATCCATCCACATTTACTTCATCACCCCTTACGAAGAAAGAATATACCAATACACCTGACTGCAATGCTACACTAGACACAAGAAGCAGAGAATGCCAAGGTAGCGTTTCTGACCTCGGACCGTAAGAGGGAATTTAGTGATGATTATGTGCATGCCAGCAATTAAACCTTATGTCTAGAAGAGCGCAAGGCATGCCAGAAATATGCTTGGTTTGAATAAGTGCTGCTGTTGAGAAAACAATTTTTCTTTTTTCTCACATCAAGAGTTGAATCTATGGACAGCAACACAAAAGGTTGGGTGTTGTTTTTTTTTTTTTCAATTACTCCACCTAATACTCAGATAGACATCTCAGAAAGTGGCTGAAACCCTTCTCCAGGACAGAATAACTGCAAAGAAAAAGAACATGTGTGTCTTTTTCATCTATATCAACTCAAATATAAAATCAATTTTCTTTGGCCAAGCTCACATTCCTTGTGTTTGCTTTCATTAGCCCAAATATTTGCATAGAGACCAATTTAGGCCTTCACACTTAACTATATCAGAAGTGGTATATTTTATCAGGCAAAGAAGACTGATAGACAAACTGTGACAAAGTACAGGTGGAGGGCAGGGTTCCCTTAAATCCTTGGTCTACTTCCCATTCCAAGAGCTCAGTGAGCTGAGTATAGCCTTTCCAGCCAGGGCCACTCATGCACACACATGCTGCTATTTTCACATGAATACGGTGAGACAAAATTCAACTCTGGAACCTCCTAATAAACCTGAAAGAAGTTGGGTGTTTTTCCTAACAACAACACCTTGAGCAAACTGTGTCTGACCTAAAAAGAGAATTGAATGTTCTGCTTTTGTCTTTTCCCTCCCCTTTCCAAAGTGCCTAAGTTCTGCTGGTCTACTCTTGTGCTCTAACACTACCACCTTTCCCTGACAATGTCTGAGCACTGTAAGCATCCCCACACCTTTTTTCTGATCACTGCAACTAATTTTAGCAAGTCAACTGACAGCTGAGTAACCAAAACTAAGTTAGGTCAATGCTTAGTTTATTGAAACCACAGACAGACATCACCAGACTGGCGGTGCCCGACACATCTCCAAGGATGACTGATGTTCTTGAATTGAAATTTTATACCTCTTCATTGGCACATAAATTAATTGACTTAAATTTATGAAGTTTTAAAAGACATAATCAACTCACCAGCTTTTTTTTCCGGTTCATTTTTTAATTGAATGCCATCATACTTGAACCTTTATTTGTTTTGATCTGTTCTACATCTATAGAACTTTTCTTTGCAGTTCCCTTCCATGGATACAATAAAATTTGGGTATTTGGTAACCAGTATGAAGAAACTGAAATATTAAAAATGGAGCTATATTCATCTTATAGGAAACTAACTTTTAGAAAACCGTCTTGGAATCACAGGAAAATTTTAATTAACATGTTTCTGCCTATTGTTTATATACTAGACAGCTCAATGCCAAAACTGCACTAAGTCACTATCTGAAGGTCCCTTATAGACCTAGAATTTGCTGAATTTAAATTATGTGAATCTAGACAAAGAGCATAATTTGAATAAAGTTCAAATGAGTTGAAGTTAGATGGGAGGTTTATCATCATAAACAAAACAAATCTTCTGAAATCTGGTTAAGTCAAATGGGGACACAACTAAATAAAATCAACTTTTCAAAGTAAGTATCAGTTTTTGAGATTAAACTTGAAATTTAACTTGTAAGAAATATTAAATCGGAAGACAGGGAAAACAATAACCTGTCAGTTTTATGATATTAATCTCAAAGAAATATATGAAGGTCGTTAATGAAATAAGATGTTTGATGGCCATGCAATAATACTCCCTCCAAGAGTTACATAAGTGTCTCTGTAGCTGGTGATAAAGAACAGTCTTGATCTTTGCTGACCTCTGGCTTGGTCACAGATTTGTATTTGTTACAAATATCATACGATGCACCAATGTGATGTAGGCACTAAATGTATTCCTTAACAATGAAAGAAGTGCAGATACATGAAGACTCATGTAAGAATATTAAAATGATTAAATGAATGAGAATGAGGGACAAGCAGGCCCTCATTCTCATTCCCGTGAAGGAACAGTATCCTGGTAATTTGAAAGGGCATTGAGGATCAAGGAAAATTAACTTTCAGGCATAATGTAAATAAAACATTTGCCTCTGTATCTTTCTACTACCTCTGATTCCAGCAAAATACTCCTCTCACAGCAATAAGAAAACTAGGTTAAGTTTTAAAAATACAGAAGTTCTGTATGGTAGCCAAATTAAACTATTCCAAAATACACTGTATTTGTAACTAATTTAACAGTCAGCAAGTTTGGCTGCTGACATTATAATTTGCTAATAACGCTTTTCAGTATTTTTAAGCCAGCCACCCAACTTGTAGTCCAATGATATTTATAACACATGCTGGGATTTTTTAGGTTTGGCTTTGTGTTTTTTTAAGCTGAGAAGTAAGTGGTGACCTAGTGATCGTGTTCTTCCTTCACTACCAAGCAAAAGATTAGGATTTAGCTGATGGCATGGGATGCTTTCTCCTAAAGCCAGTGTAGTGGAAACACTGCAGCTGTTTCAAAATCCCACAGTCAGCATGTGTATCAGCACTACACTCCTTCCCTCTTCCCCTTCACCAGTTAAAGATGACCACGGACAGGTTCTGAGAGAAATGCCACCAGCTCCTGCTGAGCCAGAAAACAGCACCCTCACCCTCAGTATTTTCTAAGTGCATGAAAGAATTGGTGTGTGGGTATTGGAACTGGATTTTCAACCTCTGCTCACATGCTGTCAGTTATAAGGAGGATGTGACACCGCCACCCCGACAAACGTCCATCCAATGCTAGCACAGAAATGTTCTTCTGGGTAGAGGGGCAGATAAAAGTTGGGTGCATTTTTAGCATCTTTCTTTCTGTCAAGATTACACTTCAATGTTTTAAATCATCAATACCTGTGAGAAAAAGGCTGCTTGATCAGATCAGTGACACAGCTGTACCTGAGCTGTATCTGCTGTAAGGCTGAAGAGCAGAAACTTGAAACTTGTGTAAACAAGGATAAGTCACTCAGCTGTTATATTTTCAGGTAGATCATGACATGAAAAGCACAGATACACTCAAGGAATATTTAAATATCAAATGATACTTCATAAAGGGTCTTGAAGGTGAAGAAATATGCAAACGCACTTACTACTATAACAAATAATCTCGAAATAAAGAAAAAGCAAGCCAGTTAGAAGATATGGAGAGAAGAGCCATAGAAAAAAACCCTATTAAACTTCCTTTAACCTTTTACAGAAAAAAGGTAGTAGGATTTACCTTTATGTTCCAAGACAGTGGACTTAATTCTAGATCCATTTTTTTCCCTCATTTGTGTTTTGGTTTTGGACATGAGACCTAACACTCTTCCTGTCAAAGCCTGTAGATAGGCATCATTTTTTTTAAGGGAAAGCACACTACCATTAGCGCTATAATTTAGTGTATTCCTGGTTTTGTCTGGCCCTTTCAGTACCATTTTTCAAAACAGAATTGTGAGACACTGAAGTAAGGTTCACATTCACTTATTTTAAACATGTACCATTATTCTATTCTCTTGGTCCGATGTTTTATTTGAGTGCGTGAATAGATATGACAAACAGTCAGTCTGCACTTTTCAGCAAGCACAACTCAGATCTGTACTGTGGTGGTGCTGGTGGTGAGTGAGGGCAGAGAGGAAACCCACTGATTACAATTTAGGACAACTGTCTAAGTCTCTCTCTGTACAACCACTGCTTTAATTTCTAGCTACTCTGGACTGTGAGCAAATGCCCAGGTTTTGGTAAATGCACTGAGGTCAAATGAGTTCTTTCATACACATATCTAATTTTCCCTCACTTCCATGTGCTGATGAATCATTTTTTCCCAAAAATGGTCTGGAAAGAGGGAAAATAAACACTGAAATTCCCCACTGTGGCAGAAGCACGACAAGTCCTTTAGTGACACGGACCTTTTCCTCTGCTTCAGGCTCAGCACCAAGAGCAGAGAGGAGAGAAAAGCAAAACACTGAGTGCAAGAACAGACTTGTGGCATTGCTGCTGACCATACTGCCAATTAGACAAATCATAACACACTGGAGCATGTTCTCTGAAAACCCTAAATCACATAGCAATTGTATGAGTATATATTTTCACAACAGCAGTTCACATGAAATGTACATTTTCGATGGAAATCCCATTCAGACCTGCGTTACTATCGAAGACAGCTGAGTTTGTAGCACTTGCAGTGTTAACAGACTATTTTTTGATTAATAGGTTTTCATCACTCTACTGTCTATTCATGATTTTCACCTTCACAATCTACTACACTTCTCAGAACATTTCTGACCAGACTGAACCTGTTTACAGATTTTGACTATGTAACCTATACATGTACCGCTTCGCTTCAAAGGAATTAAATACTGCTTATAATTTTTTTCCACCTAGAAAATACATTAGTAATACAGGTATGCATCTGGTTATGTAAATGTCTCAGAAGTTTCAATGGAATGTGAAAAGACAGAGCAATTTCAACACTGTCTGGGTCTCAGAATTTTAAACAAAAGATCCTCCTTAGATTGACTCAACATTTTTCAAACTTAATAGTTTCAGTTGAAATGATTGTATGCAAATCAATTTTGAATGGAATAAAGATACTTAAAGTTATTTGATTTCTCACACTTTTCTTTATTAGGTGTGAAATACTTGAGGCAGAATTTTTAGTTTAGTTGTATAATAATGGCAAACTATGATAATCAATTAATTTTGCTACACACTCTCCCCTTATACAGAGAATGAAAATGTTAATTCCTACATTGCAAAACTCCTGAATCTCACTAATACAAATATATTTTCTAACTTGTTATAGATGATCACATTCTTGGCTATAAATTTCATAAAAAGAAATACTTACTACTGTGCACAGTCAATCAGTTGATATTCGTTTGACCTCTCGAAGCACGCCTTTACACCTTCATCATCCCAGAGCTTTTTTGCATGCTCAAAGAACTCCTGAAAATTGGAAATGCAATAAATAAGAGAAAATTTCTCAATTTTTTCAATCCCCAATCTGTGCTGTTCCTTCCCCCAACCTTCATGCTTTATGCTTTGCAGAATGATAGATTACACACTTATAGAAGAAAAGCTATAAGCATTTATTAGCAAAATTGCAATAAAATATACAAAACATATGGGCTGCTGAGAGTCTCCAGCACACGATATATAATGAAGACTGTCTTCAAAATTCATGCCAGTTCACATATAAAATTTACTGTAAGTACAAAAGCTACTTAGAAGCATGTTCACTTCATTTTTAACTGAATTTATGCTTCTGTCATGGAAAAGGCATGAAAGTGATGCAGAAAGCTGCTCGGCTTATGAACATTAGCTTCCCAGCAAAAGAACCAGCCTGCAACTTTAAAAAGATTGCGCAATTTTTCCTGAAAAACACAACTTTCCACTACTTAGTATTTTCTCATGCAATATAATAACTTGATTGCAAGACTTTCAGAGCCTTTGCTCAACACTGCTTCCTCCAAACAGCTGCCTGGCATAACGTACTTTTCCTAGCAGCTATCCCAGGCTACCCAATCCAGAAATATCTGCCAGCAAGCTTATTTCAGAATTATTTGAAAGAGGAACCAAAGTGGTCCTTGGTCCTGGTGAAGCCACAGCCCCACACATGCAGAGAGGTAGGTCCAACCCTGCCTGCTGGCTCCTTCGTTTCGCCAGCCCCAGCTCTAGAGACTCAAGGATCCACCTTGTTTTAAAGCTGGGAGTCCATTTTATGTTATATCATTATTGATAAGTCACACTGTAACGGAGTTTTTTCCAGCTACATCGTTCTAAATTCAAATGAAGGATGTTTAGATGAATTAGTATTTCCTTTATTATATGGCTCTTTCCTCCCTCAAACAAAATTGTTAAAGCAATACGTCAACTCAAACACAGAAGTTGTTTTCTTAACACCTCAACACTGCTAATAAATCACCAGAGTCCTTTGGTTAGTCATAAATTTGTGAAACCTAACAAATTGCTTTTCCACAGTTCAATTTGGCTCTGTGTAAAATGGGTGTAATACCACTATTCACTTCATGATCCTGTCAAAATTTTGCATAAACATCTGAATTCTGAAACTTCTCTGAAATTGTTTGCCAGTCTCTCCCCACATCTTTTCAGGATTAAAAATTTCTCTCAAAAGACAAATCTCACAGTAAAAGATCCTGGCAGCACAGTGAGCTCACTTTTACTTTGTATGGGTTTCCCAACCTTGCATGCCACCCCTATGAGGTGTCCCAAAAGGTGACACTTTGCCCATCAGCCAATGCCTCTGACCTGCTGGTGACATTTTCAGGGAAAGACAAAACACAAGATTTTTGGGACATACTAGTACCGAAAATTTAGTTAGGCTTTGAACATGGCTAGAGAGGTCCTGAATAACCCCAGAAATGCCTTCCCCCCACCCCCGCAACTATATCGTGCTCAATGTAGAGAGAGAGAAAATTCCATTCTTTAAGAAGTTTTGAAAATGTTAGAGAAAAGAAGATATTATAGCAGGCGTGAAAAACCTTTACAGAAAGTCTTGGAAGAAGAGAGGAAGCAACACTAGAGATTGGCAGATGCTTATACTGCCCTTGAAATTTATTTCTTAACTCGGTGAGGACATGTTTATTTAGTCTTTGTTATTTTAATGACTTATGTAATGATTGTTTTAAACACTGCAGATCCACCTTTTGAAGTGACACTACTGATATAATAAACTCTCTGTTCCTACAGCAGAAAAAAAGCAAAAACAAGCTCAAGAAAGAGCAAGATATCAAACTAAAGTAGAAGGAGAAAGCGGACACACATAACAGAGAGCATGACTACAAGAAAAAGAAAGAACTGGAAAGTCAAAATGATAAATACCAGAAACCATGGAACATTCCTCAAATATGAAACTTATGCTTGATTGATACTTGGGGCATCAAGTGAATGCATCTCACTGGCGGGGATCTTTGGCCAAAGAAAAGGAAGGAAGTGAATTGTGGGCAAGTGGCAGGTCCTGAGGCAGAAGGAGCCAGCTCTCCATCCCCTCAGATGGGAGCAATGCCCATCTCAGCCCTCCCTCCCACAGGCACTCGCTGCTGCAGGTGGGGGTTTGAGCACAGTGCAGCTGCCTTCCCATCCTCCCCATCTGGCGGTGGGAATTCCCACCCACCTGGAAAGGGGAACAAACATGTAAAAACCAGTGCCATTCAGCCCCACAGAGCCTACAGCAAGGGGAGGGGATGAGGAGGAGGTCGGTGTAAAGGTATCCTTTTTCTGCAGGGTGGGATGGATTGAGGGATCAGTTGAAAATGTAAATAAGGAAGTAAATAAGCACACAAATAAATAAATAAATAAATAAATAAATAAATAAAGTTGCATAGCTGCAGTAGTTCTTCACTTCTGCTTTTACATCCTCCATATGAGCCTTATTTACTCTTAAAAATCTCTTCTGCAAAAGAAGCAATCATTTCAGCCCAGCTTCTGGAGACCCTGTAAATATGTTGTAAATACAGGGTTTCCATATCATATGCTTCAAATATTTTCACCTGACCATTATATCTCAAAGCAGTCTGCTTAAAATGACTTCCAGACTTCTAGTCCTAAGCAAATCCTGTAAAACAGAGCACACATACTTCCCTCATTAAAATGTACCGATCTACTGCAGAGGAGTACACTTGCCTGCAAATTGCCTCCCACACAGCTAGCTACTCGATCCTTCCTTCCCAGGTGACTAAAGCCTTCCAGAAAAATCCTGCTTCATTTCAAGATGCCAAGTACCATGATCCAACTTTTCACACTTGTTTTTAACCCTTCTCTTGCCCGCTGTAAGTTCTTCAGTATTTTTTCTGCTCATCCGCATAAGGCCCCCCATTGCCAAGCACAGAGGAGGATTCTGCACATGGCAAACACATCTGGATGCCAGCCTCCTCTCCATCACAGGACAGCAGCCAGACAGCGGTTACCATGTCAGCTTCAACCCCTGCAATCAAGACCCTTTTGCCTGACCAGCCTCCCAACAATCACTCCCCTCCCCTCAATCCTTACGACTCATTCCTATGAATCCCAATGCTTGTCACTTCTTCCTCCTTCCTCCTGCCACGGCCACATTGTGGCCACCTCAATGGTAAGCAGGCTCTGGTGTGGGCTTTGGGCTCTGCCTGCCCTGCAGCACCTGCTCTGGGGCTGCAGTATCCTTGGGGCAGCTGCCACAGTTGGAAATTCCTGTCACGGGGAAGAGCCAGCGTAATTCAAAGGACAGAGAATTCAGGTTTGCTCCAGGTGGTACGGGAAGATAGGCTAAAACATTTTAAAATGTTATCTTAGGCCAGGAAAACACAAATTAGGTTTTTAAGAGTAAGTTGTGACTCTACTACATAGTAGCTTACATTCTGAGTTGGCCAAACTAAGACTTTCTTAAAGGTGTGACTCCTGGAAAGTGGCTTTTCAGTTCTTAGAAGCCACGAGCCAAGTCCTTTAAGAAACATCGACTGGGACAGAAGAAGAGAGGGACATGGTAAATCACTCTGGTAATCTGATGCACTGTGTTTGCAAGCACATGCAGTTGACTTCTATCAGATCAAAGTCACCAAAATATACTAAAAAATATTTAGCATACTAAAGAGAACCAGGAAATAATGTACTGTGCCTGAAAGCAGAAAACCACCTACATCATGACCAAACAGAATAGCTGCTTCAACCAAACTTCCTTAGGGACGGAGGCATACAAATATTTGCACCTATTAATATACATATAAAATAAAACAACCAATTTATTTTTAATGTAGTATTTTAATTGGACCATTAAAGAAGTAAATGATAATGCTTTAGGTCTCACAAGCTACAGGTGTCATGATACAGGTACTTTTTACATTGCACACATTAATTTACACCATTTATCTAAGAATTTACAGTGATCACTAGACCATACAAAACCTTGATGTGATATTTGGATGTCATCAAAATGAAGATGTGACACACAACATCTCAAATATTTATTAATATAAAACTATTAGGAAATTTTCCACTCTTCCTGAGACAATCCAAAACCTCAGCCCTGCATTCCTAAGCCTCCTTCTCACTAGCAGATACATTTTGCTATAAATAATCACATATCATCTAAAAATCATGAAGAGCCAAAAGCAGGTTAAGATTACTTTTTTCTTTTCAGAAGAAAATAAGCTAAGATGTACATGAATGTAAAAACACCCTGAGCTGATATCACTGATCTAAACAATAGGCTATTTTTACTGTGTTTTAAAAGGCCTTGTAAAAATATTTTTACTCACCAAATTCAGGGAAAAATTTCCTGATTCAATGTATTCCCATACATAGCATTCCAAGAAAACAATACAGGTAACAAATACAATGCAATACAGCTAAGCCTCAGGGCACTGTTTTTCAACTTTGTCTTACTAGAAGGTACAGCCTGTTCTAGAACTTCAGTTTCCCTTATTTTGCAAATAAACTTATTTATTGGTATGTTACCTTAGAAACCTCTTCCCCCTTACAACCCCTACAAAAAATTTTCAAGTAGCTAAGAAATGGACTTATTTAGCTTTTTAGATACCTAAATTTGGAATAAATACTAGTGATGATTAAACAATTACATATCTTCATGAACAGATCTTTATGTATTTTGGAAAAAGAACTTTTCATCTAACTGCTTTACAAACCCCAAAAGTTCATATTAGGTCAGGAATACAATTTTTATTCCACTAAGATTCCTTCTGCCTTCCTTCTGGATGCAGCATACATTTAATAGCTATCCTGATGTCACCTTTCAGTCTCCCAGAAAGTGGAATGTGGAAGGCTCCATCCAGAGCTGTATTTTCTACTTCTGTTAATATATTGTAAACATGGAAACAACTGCTTAGATCAATGTGAAGTTGATCTCCCTCAAGCCAAAATTTATGCTCTTATTCTCCTAAGCTTCAGGACTGTAAGACAATTTCTCATCTAAAACACAGATTAAATCTGTCTGATTACCTGACAACCACTTAAAGAAGTGGCAAACGTTACACATTTTCATAGTTCTGCCATTGTGGGTGTGAAATGAAGTCACCACTTCTATTCTGAATTTCAGTTACTACTTCTTCTCTCAAGTATTTAACCAAACAAAAAGTAAATCACACAATGCATTAAAAATTCCCACCTAACACCTCCCCAGCTCTCAATGACAACTGCAGAGCAAGATGATCCAGAGAATTAATTCACACAGGAAGGGAGGTATGTGCCTCCCTGCCGAGCAGGGTCCTTGTACCTCCCAATGCATAGTGCAGGGGTTATGTGAATATATATACATACAGGCAGTCCAAGCCTCCCATCCACGGAACTACGGAAACATTTTGTGGAATAAAAGAGTGACAGCTGATGGGGAACACTGTAACACCATAAGGATGACACCCAATGGAGTCAAATGAAGGGTGTAGAGGCAAACTACTTGCAGCGTTTTCTAAATGTGGCTTGACTCTGCAATTCAAACAATATCCTTTGAATCATCCTTTTCTGTACCAAATCTGAGGTCAAAATGGAACTGGATCCATCAGCCTGCAGCCCAAGCCATGGATCATGACAACAACAGCAAACAGCAGGATGCCGTGCTGTTACAGGGGAGGACAGACAGCAACATGGTCTGGGAGAAATGACTGGGAGCAAGAACTCTAACCTAGCACTTTCATCACGTCCCACAGAGCTGTGAGGGAGCCTTTTTCCATGTGGTGCCCAGGAGATGATCAGAGTGACTGCATCGTGGGTGAAGGGAAGCTCAGCTGAGCTCCCCCTCATGCTCCAGGAAACTTCATGGCTCCTGGGGCTGTCCGCTGCCGCCCTGGCAGACGCCACAAATCTGGTCAGTGTATCAATATTCTGTTGGGTTTTGCAGCATAAGCCTTGTAAAGTAACAGAAGAATGGCAATTTAAAGAAGTTTATATTTGAGCCAAGTAAACACCTGGAATTTAACAGTATGAAGCAAAAACTACTTTCGTGGATCCAGGACTCTCTTGCAAGCCTCTACAGTCTCTACTCACTGCAGATAGTCTCCATTTTGAAAGCCTGACTTTAAACTCGAATCCTAACCCAGCATTTAACTGAGGTGGTTGTAAACTGATGTTCCAAGAAACCTGCAAGGGACAGTGAGTGACAATTTGCCCCAGTGACTCCAATTATTGCTGGTTTGCTCGTACCAAGTGTAGCAACTAATTTTCTATTAAAATTGCTCTTCATCCCCAAACATCTGCTGAGTGCAAATGCAAGCTGTGTCAACAAAAAAATTTTAAATGAATGTAATGATTGGGTGAAGTACAAGGTAAGGCACCCAAGAGAAAAGGAAGCCTGCTCAGTTACCTCTTCCACAAACAAGTACAGTCTCTTGATAATCAGCCTCTTGTTTACGAGTTAAAAGTGTCCCTTATGGCTCAGTCAGCGCTCCTTAATCCTTTATGAAATGTTCTGCCTAACAAGGGAGCTGTTTTGCTGTAGGTATACAAAATGCAGCTGCTCAAACTCCTAATGCCCGCAACGAAGACAGGCAAACAGTTACAATTTCAAAACAAAAGCAGAATACATGACTTAAATTTCCCCAACAGCAGCGTTGTCAAAACCTGCATTAGCACCAAAGCAATAGCACCAGAAACACTGCAACCACGTAGCGAGGGGTGGCCAACTGGCACCATGCTCAACAGTAGGGTTCAGATGTTCCTAAAGAACAAGCACTTACAGTAGATTAATTAGACAGAAACCTTTAGGAAAAGTACAACCTCCACCCTCCGCAAAGTATTTTCTGTTGTAATTTGTGGGTGTGCAATAATCAATGCAATTACTCTGCTAGTTAGTGACTCATTCTGATAGGCACAGCAGCAGTTTGGCCTCTAACCCTCCTCCAAACCCTGACTTCGGATCTGTCAAAGAGAAATTACAGGATAAAACATCCAGATCTACCTTCTATTCCTTTTCATTGGACTTATTTTGCCTTTTTTTAGGCCGGATGCAACAGTCTTCAAGCACGATCAGTCTGCACTAAGCATAACCTCAGCTCGCTAGAGCTGAACATGGGAGGATGGCAAATACCACCTTCACAGAACACAACCTGTGTTGGGGCATCTTATATTCCAAGAAAACATAATCAGTTTATTAGGTCATAGGAGAATCTTACCCGACTTGGAAGTATAAGGAAAGAAGCTGGGGCAACAAACAGCATTTATAATTGTATAAAAGCACCATTTTCACATACCCACCACATGCCACCGTGTGACACCATTAGACAAAATGCATCAATTGTGGAGCTTGCTGACAGTGTTCAAAAACCACGAGTGCAACCAGCAGAGATATATTCTACATCCCTTTCTTGAACTATTTCTTCTATTTGAACTTTGCTTTTAAGCTCTTACTCTACACTAAATTTCCAAGAAGTGTGTGCAGTTGAGGGATCAGACTGATCGCCCTAGCAGTTCTACTTCTGCCTGCTGGAAACATGTTCCATCTGCCATCTTATTTTATAGAAATCAACAAGTTCAACTTTCGTAGATCACAAAACTCATCTGCAAGGTCTGAGAAATACATTATGACATACTTCAAACTTGTATCTGTCAAACACTAAAAAAAGGTCCGAAAGGTCTTTAGATCATACCAGCAAAAATAATAACATGATTTTGTGCTTTCCTAATATTTTGAGGCCAGCACTGTGGTTTGGATAGGCTTTGAAAATAAGAATATATTGTAAGTCAAAGAACAGTTCCATGTTTTTCCTTCACTACCTGTTAAATAGTGGCACTTTTTTTCTGAGCTAGAAAACAAAGCTTTTATCATACTGAAACCAAAAACCTCTGATTCAGTCTTCTAGTTTCCGTTTTAACTGTGTACTTGAAGTTTTAGTCTGCCATCACAAATCCTTGAACATTGCTGCCTACCTGCTATTTTAAGAGGCCACCAAGCTCTCAACTAAGAAAAGCAGGAGAGTTAATTTAAGCAAATTACTTAGTGTATACAGTGCCTAAAAAATGTGTCGAGGATGGAAAACTCACACACATTGTTCTCCTTGAAATTATGTTGGTTTCGGAGAGTCAGAACCTCTCCCTGAACATACATAAAAACCCTTCATTTGACAAAAGAAACTCACCTCTCAAATTTTTGCAAAAGTAATTAAAGGTGCGTTATACAATCCTACAACATTGCTGCCCTTTGTATTTCTGAAGCACTTGTGAAAAGAAAAATGTAGGTACTATTAAAATTCCCTCAAGGAGAATTTTTTTGTGGACAACAGATGATGACAAAGCATGAAATTAATCTGCAAATGCTGAACAAGATGCAAAAAGAATCAAAAATTCGGGAGCAGGTGGTTTAGCCCTATTATCAAAATGCTGTTTACACAGTTGTCTTTGCAGAGCACTGAGCCTTGAAAGTGGAAAAATTACTCAAAAACATGTCATTTATATGTCATCTGTACTCAGAGATGTTTGTTTGCTGTTTGTTTATTAAAAGCAATAATGGCACCATGAAAATGTACAGATTCTGTATGTCAAAATTTGTTTCTTTATCTAGGTAAGACTAAACAGAACAGAGTCCGTGTGGAATAAAGGACAGCAAATCAGCCCACAGCACTTTTGTTCCTTCTTCTGGTTCTGCAATCATTTAACTCCTGAGCCTTTGCAATGAACACCATATTCAATTTTAAGTCAATATAACATCCAGTCAGTGAGTATATACAAACCACTCCACAATCCTTGACGAAGGGACTGTTATGGAATTGAGAAGTGCTGCTGTTAGCCATTTATTGTAAAGTGGTAAACTAGAGGCATTTCATGGCAGGAAATATTATCAAGATTTTTATTTTCAAAACACTGGCCAGTAACAATAACTTACATGCTGTAACATGGCAGAATTGGATCTGAATCCTCCCTGATTTTAAGTCTCAAGCAGCATTGTATTAGATCACATTTTTTATTAGCTGTAAAGTAAGGCAGCTGTCTATTCCATGCCACAATATATTTGGGCACAAATCAGTACAAAACAATGGAGATCCTCCAGTGGATTGTTATTTCACCGAATGGTGAAAATCACAAAGGTAATTCTCACCCGCTGCTTTGAAGAGATAAATCTAAATGTGCGCTTTGTCACCTTTTGACACTGAGAACCTGACCCCCTATTCAAGTTCCCCCTGCATGCTTTCAGCCCTTCTTACAAGTCTGCCTCTGTTGCCCTTACTCAGAGGGTGAGGACTCCCCCAAAGAAGTCAAACCAGTGGAGTACAAGCTGAGGGAGGCAGCTCTTCCCTGTCCCCAGGCAGTTCTCCTGCCCGGCCCATAGGGAACCCCTGCTGCTTCTGTAAATACACTTTCAGAGTGAAGACAAGCGTCCAGCGAGCTGTGCAAACACAGGACTGCAGCCTGTCATTCTTCCAGTACGAAAAGTTTCTACTACTCCCAGCTTCAACTGTTTTCCTTAAACCAGTTTTGAAGGTCATACATCAAGGAACTATTTCATGCTCTAATATGCACTTTATTATTTGTAAGTGATTTCCTACCAGACAAGTGGTTTGCAAGGACAGAGAACTCTCATTTCCTTTTATAGATTTGATTCGGAAATAAATGCTGGCAACATCATGTGACAAACGGGCAGCATCCACAACTTGAGCAACTCTCATAATTGTATCAGAAAGTAATGGAAAAGCCAGCCTGCTGCTGCCAGATCTATTTAGCCTCCTACTTCTCTGGCCCAAGTTTTATCTAAATTCTTCAGCATTATCTCTCTTCTTTTGACACTTCTTCCTGTCCTTACCCATGTGCAAAAACCTAGCTTCAGCACACTAACTTATTCATTCTTAAATATTTATAATAGTAGGAAAAGGCAATACAAGACTTTATTATATCTCTGTGGCTAAACCAAATTGAGTTTCAGGAAACATTTTTTTTAATTAACAACCACAAGTGTAGATATATTTATACGAATAAGGATTTCCTATGAAAAGGGAAAACTTTTTTGTCTTTTTTATCTGGTAGCTGTTGCCTTTTAGAGCTATTCTGGGAAATGACTGGACACAACTGCATGAACTAGTAATTTTGGCTATCTGAAAGTAATATATTTTAAAGGAACCTCATAGTTTGAAGATGCGCTCATGTTTACGGATGCGGAATTACCCTATCTTATAATACAGTAAGACTAAGGTGTCTCAATAAAGCTCTGAGAAGTAATACAAGTAAATGCAAGTAAATCTTGGCTGCAATTTATATAACTTTCCACATTCTTCTCATGCCAGTTCTCACAAATCTAGTGCTGATGAGCCCGAGAAATCTACCTTTTTGGACTTATTTAGAAGAAATTTACCTAGCAACTTCAGAAAAGTAAGATTTTTAATTTCTAGTATTCGGTTCTCAATTCCTATTCCCAAGAGTACATAATTTTCAAGAACTATGATAACAACATCCTACTATATATAATACGGAAAGAATGTATATACAGTAACAAATTAAATTGTGGAGGCATCAGAAGCTAAGTATATTTTGTTAAACCATAAATATTTTTACAACTCAGAAACTGCTTAGAAGTCAACAGAAATCTGTATCCATAGGAATAAAAATCTGTGTCTTTATGAATGTAGATAACTAGAGACAATGGACAACTTACGGATGGGAAATTCTGTTTGAATTTCAGAGCTGAAAGTCACTTAGGGGCTCCAACTGTTTGGGAGGTAGATATTTCCAGGGTACCTGAAAAAAATCCTTTATAGTGCCTAAGATAGCTTCTTCCCTTTCTTCCCAGTCTTTTATTTACTATTTGCTGCAGGATTATTTCTCACTTCAAATGTAATCTAACACGAAAGCTGCTGATCAATATTGTAAACAGATGATTAGTGTCCTGTGACTGCCAAAGAACTGTTAATGAATCCCAATACATGATGCTGAAGCAGGGATGTGAGGTAAAATAATTGAATTGCGGGAGATAATAAAACCAGGTAATTCCTTCAGTTTAAAAGGCAAATATTGCCAGAGCTCCTTAAACAGAAAGAAATTATTTACACTTGTCTCGGAAATGGCAGGAAATGCATTTATTTCTTTGGATTAATTAAAATCAAACTGCCACCAACCGCAGCACTGGCTACCTGAAGTAAAACACAGAACCTGTGAGTTTGAGGTCATCAAATTTAATTCAGCCAGATCCAGAGAGAAAACCTGACAGATATGTGCCAGTTGTGAGCAAGACCTTGAAACAATGTGAAGACAAGTCAGACAAGGACTTTTGTTGCCTTCTGTTACAAAACCCAACCAACCGCCTTCAGAATGAAACAGAGAAATAAATAATGTCTTCTAGCAGCAACCACTCAGAATTTCTAAGGAAACTCCATTCCACAGACATTCAGTCTTTTCAGACCTCTTGTTTCCTGTGAATGACTGAAAGAGATGGCTGGGCAACAAAAGCATGCAGGTTATTCCCAACTCTCTCAATATCTCCTTGAAGAATGCCAGGAACAGGTGCATTGTAGACTATGGCCTTTAAGCAACCATAATTTTTGAGAACTGAAGGTAGTAAAATCACCAGTAGTTACTTTTAATTAAACAAGCTTCTCTTCCTCTCTACCTGCCCTCTCATCCATTGCTTATTAATCCACAGCTTTTTAAAATTTCCAACTTGAAATATACTAGTGAGGAAAAGAGCCTTCTCCATTAATTTTATCAAAGACTTTTTTGGCAGTTAAACCAGAAAATGTACATAAACACCAGAAGTGAAATTCTTGATCAGTTGTAGCAAGTCCAAACCTTAACACTGTGAAATAATCCAATATCTACATTTAAAGCAAACAACAAATATTTAAATATACAATGGAAAAGTTGTTTATTTCCAGGAAAAAAAAAGGTATTGACTTGGAGAACTCAAGACTCTAAACAGTACTTCAATCTGTCACACTGGGAGTATGACACATTTGGTTAAACATAAATGCCTTCTTCATATGGAGCTGTTTCTGTTTGCAAGCTGTGCCTTTCTTCTCTACCTTCTAAAGATTGAGGCTTATTTTTAATGCAATATAATTTAATTAAACAAACACTTGATACACATTTTTAAGCTATTTATACAGATAATTTCATGACAGATTCAGTGTGTAAGATGAGGAAATTCATGTAAGAACTTTGCTTTTCAGGATTCGCCTTCTACAGGACCACACTTTGAAATTGTACTTACGCTGCAATTAAAAAGGCAACTAAATAATAAAGCCTTTTGCCTATTATACTTTCATTAGTGTGGTAATTTTTCACAAAGATTTCTTTAAATGAAACTATAATAAAATGCAGATAAAGAGCAGAGTGATCTTTACAAGAGAATAATGATCCACAAACCAAAGTTTTGTGACTTTTCTATAGAAAATTAAAGGACACTCACATCCCCTGTAGAAGGTATGGTTTTTCTGTTGCTCAGAATAAAGAAATAGGTTAATTCTCTAACACATTCATTGACTTTTAGAAACCATATTGAAACCTGACAATAAGCAAGTATTTTAATTAACTGGATCTTCAATGCACTGTATTTGTACAATTTCTACTTCTTCATGTTTCCCCACACAGCTGAGTATTTAGCACTGTCCTTGGGTGCTGGATGTTTCCCACACAAAATGACTGCACTGAGCACACGTAGCCTGCAGCAAATCTCAGCAAGGCAAGAGGATATTTTGCTTTTGCACCCCCAGGCACTCGATGCAATGGGACCCTGCTGTTAATCTGAACCTTTAAAGTACATAAACGCCTGTGCAAGGCTCCAAAGGCCATCAGCACCTTCAGACATCCCAGATGGGGCAAGGCTTTAGCCATCGTTTGCTCCTGGTGAGCAGGTTGGCAGAACTGTACTCTCAACACAGCCTGAGCAGGCTGAACAGCCTGAGCAGGCTGAACAATTATCAAAAATGTAGAGAAAACGCTGTCTTCTGAAAACAGCATTTTAGTACAACAGCAGTTGCACTTCTCTTGATGGTGACTGTTGTAGACAACTATGAATACCTATTTTCTACATTTTTAGTAGAAACAAGATGGCAAACACACTGGCCCAGTTGATTAACAATAGCTACAGGATCCATAGAGCTACACCACACATGAAGGTGAAACATAAGTCTGCAAGGAAACCTTAAAATAGCATAAATAAACATAGTTCAATTGTCAGTAATTGATCCATGATCATCTTGTTTATTACACACTTTTAAATTACAAGTTAATGCTAATAGCCCCTTGATGCACAATTATTATCTGGTTCATTACTACATATACTTCTAATGGTACGAGCTGGTAAACTGCAAGACACTTATTATCAAGAGAATACTGACAAGTTATTTTCCCTTTAGAAGCAAGCAACAAGATAAACATATCTGCTTCTACTGAAGTAAACTGGCTAGCAGGATTCAAGAGACATTTCAGGTTTTTGGTAAAGCAACAGGCATCCAGAATATTGTATTATTGTATTTGCCATGTTTCAATTATATAAATTATAAAGACTCATTCTAAAATAGATGCCAAAGATCGGACAGCTAACTGAACTGACTTAATATAGCTCACCAAATATGTTAAGTGGTACTTCAGGGAAGCTGACTGAACTAAACATTTCCAAAAGGAAAACTGCATTAAATTCCTAAAAATATGGTAGACAACAATTTACAACAGACGAGGACAACAAAGTTATAATGGAATATCATTAAATGAATGTGTTCTTTGAAATAAAATAGGTATCTTTGTTAGGTAACAGCCACAAGAATAGAGTTGCTAAATATTAAAAAAAGCCCAAGAATCTTTATAGCAAAGTTATAAACTGTTCTGGTTTTTTTTTTCTTTTGCTTAGAGACAGATATGAGTTGTATATCACAAAGCTTTGCTAGATTAATTACACCTGATCAGTGTGTGAGGAATTCAAACCTTTGAATAGCAGCAGTGTAAGAGCAAAAACCCAATGTGACTGCAAATATTTCACAGGAGTGAGCTTCTGATATCTTAACTGCATCATTCAGAAAGCAAGCATGACTACAGTGGTGGAAAAAATCCTTACGTCATAATACCTATGCTAGCTTGATAGATCAATGCAGATACACTGCATTCATATGCTGTATGAATTTAAGAGATGTAACTTAATTGGCATCACATTTTCAGATATTATGCTCCCCGTGACTAGAACAAAATGGTTATTAAACCTTTGGTGAAATTGTGCCATTTATCAAACTTGCTCATCAGTTCTCCATCTGCAATTTAAATTTTATATTTATACATTGTTTTTATATATCATCATATAAAAACAATTGATCCTCCTTAAATTTCAGTTCTCAAAATATGTATTTTTGCAAACAGTTTTTAAATGTAATTGAACTATGCATTTGATTGCTAATTTAAATCAACAAATTCTAATGTCAACTTTTAGAATAATTAAAACATTCTTCCGAATATATAAAATTATTCTCCATTAGTGCAGTATAAATCTGGTTCACTCCAAAATGCAGTGTAATCCTCTGACTTGGAAATTTTCTGTTTGCAGATTTACAGCCACATCAGCAACTTCCAACTGTAATTTACTGCTATAGATACTGTATTGGCATGTAGCAACTAACCCTTACCTGCTCATAATGAAGATTTCCAGGAACAAAGTTAGAAAACTACAGATTATCTAACATACCTCCCAGAAAACAGCTGCTGTGTGACCATATCATTAGATTACAAGTCATAAACCACATATAAGATTGTATGTCATAAAAGAGACATAGACACATCCATCTTTGAGTCCTTTAGTTAAAACATTAAGTCAACAGATAAAGTGTTGAAATCTGAAAGTATTTCCCTCGTCATTTGCATTTTGCTACTCATCTCAGACCTTAAGAAAAATCAGAAATAAAATGTATTGTAAAATAAAGTTAGCATGATTAGCACATCTATTTGCATATTCAGCATCCTAACTGCTCTTCTACATCCAGAGCATTTAGTCTCAGCACTAACAACTTAAAAAGTCTTCGAAGAAAAGCATGCACTTTATTTGTGGCTGCACTGACTTCTCCCTAATGGCTTGTAAAACAAACCAGTCACCTCTTGTCTAACTCTGGGCCCCCATGCTGTCACGCCAAACCACTGGGATGCCCGAGCCAGAGGACAACAGAGAAGCCATTCCTGGCTTTCCTCGGAAACAATCACCTACTCCCCACATGGAGCAGCTCTCCAAGTGCTGGAGAGCAGCTCTCCAAGTGAAAATTGTCACTCTCTCCCTCTTTTCAAGGGCCAATGCCCAGGAAAGGCAGTGTGCTGCACAGACACCCTCCCAGCCTGCCTCAGTCTTGGGGTGGGAGCCCAGCTGGGGCAGAGTGAGAAGTAGGAGGGAGATGGAGACACCGCAGGGACGGGGTGTCCAAGCTTTCCCAGGGCACTGACAGTGCCCAAGGAAAATACCACCTGATGCACATGCACAGACTAAGCTTTAATTGACTTGGAGTTAAAACTTTCAACAGAGATAAATCAAACACATCACTGAATAACGGGACAGGAGATACCATTCTCTTCGGCTTTACAAAACCAGTCAGAAGTTCTACACTGATATCCCATGGAAAACAAGTGTTTTGCATATCTCTTTCTAAGTATAAACAGTAAGAAAAACTCATGCGCTCTTCCAAAATGACTCAAGCACGGGTCACAATGTACTTCAGCTGCAACTGAAGCATGTCATAGCTCTATACTGAATCATTACACTCAGTTTTCAGATGGTTACATTTATCTGGGATTATATATCTTGCTTACACCACTCACAGAGACAGGGCAAGCATACAAGGGAGTCCAAAGAAAGAAATACAGCATGCCTTTGCTTTTTCTTCAAGAGTTTCATTTTCTCTTTGAGACTTTTGCTTGAAAATTATTTTAAAAAATAAGCAGTCTTACCCAAATCACTGCAGAATTAAAAAAAGAGGGAGAACCAGTGTATTGCTATCCATTTTATTAACTATTCTATTTTAGCTAAAAACTATTAAATATTCTATCAAGGCAATCATTTCCAGTGTTCCATCTTACTTTATATTTTTCTGAACAGTTTGTACCATGGAGTCCATGAATTTGCCATATTACTGTTATGATTTTTTTTTAAATGAGGCATTTTTGTAACACTCCTATTTCAGTATTTAACATTAATAACACTGTAATAAGGCAATCATGCTGCCGGAAGTTCAGCACACTACTGGAAATACCTGTTTGTGGAGGTGATTTGGATCGAGCAACTGGGTAACGCTTTGGACAGAAAGTATACAAGTCCCTGTTGGCACATTCAACATGAGTAGGTCAAGTATATGGCTAGATGTTGTGCTGTTTTTTGCAATTCAATAACAGTGGAAATATGAACTGAGAATATTTCTCCCATACAAACATAAAAAAGCAATTACAGCCATATCAATGATGAAAAAATATGAAATACACTGTGAATGTTGGTTTGCCTGCAAATTTCCACGCAATAATTCTAACAAACTACCTAAGAAAGTTTCAAATGCAGCAATAATGGTTTTTGGAGATGATCTGGAAAACAAGTTCTGCTTATGAAACTTTTTTTATATTAAACTTTACATATTTGAGCCAGATTCCTCAAACCACTGAAACTATGGGCAACCGGCTAATGAAAGGGAATTGTAACACTTAAGACTGTGGTATACTAGGACAAAAACAAATAGCTATTGCCAAAGATAAATCAGCTTTTCTAAGCCAAACATCCCGGGGAGCAGAAGATTGCCTTACTGGGGATTTTGCCTGACAAAAGGGGTAGAAGCTGTAAAGAGAAGTTGCTCACTGACTTCTTAAGGACGAGGGTAGGTAGCATATGTGACAAAGAGAAACAGAAAACAAGGAAGGTGCTGGGGAGGAATGATTCTTTCCTTTCTGGAGGATAAGCCACCAACAATGACAGCAGAAGGAGAAGCAACAACCATAGAAGCATCTGCCATCAGCTGAGCAAATGCTCCAGAACAGATAAGGACACCCGATGGGAACGTGCTCATTACACTGTTTTGGTCCAGGTCTGTTTTTTTTCTATGCTAAAAATACAGGTTGTGGGGAAAAACCTTCTTAGATCTACATTTGCACCCACTTTGAGAAATTGCCTTAAAAACATGGCTGTACTTCAATCAATATCAGCTGTAACATTCCCACATTCAGAGAAAGACACATCTTTGAAAAACTTCTCATCAATGTGCTTAAGTTCCACACTCAAGCAGCACTGAAGTTTTGAATCAGCAGCATATTTCAACCTCCAGGACATTTAATTTCTCTCCTGTTTGTAAAGCTCCTATGATATGGTTGAGGTATAGCCTATGACTAGATCTTTTGTACCAGAAAAGAGACTCTGACCTTCCAGTCAAACTGTAGAAAAAAAAAAACAACACTGAAAGTCTCCTCAGGTGGGGAGCTCCCTCTCCTTATGCTAGCTGTCAAGCAAGATACATGTTTTTGATGTGATTTTACTTGATGTACTATTAAAAACCAGCTTACTCTAACATGAGGAGTAGATGGGAGGTTATTTTTTATTCTAAATTGGTTATCTATTCCACTATAAAGTTGGGAGGAGAAGAAGGGAGAGTCTGGAGAGAAAGAAAGCATTCCAAATAATCTGAATATGAGAAAAAAAATATTCCTAACAGTAAATTAAGCATTCTTAAGAGAAACTTTCGAAACTTGAAGGAAAAAAGGTCAGTTTTAATGACTAATTTCTTCACTTGACAAGAATTCACAACCATCACAGTTAACCCTCCAGCAATTATAAAAATGCCCTGACTGATGCTGTCTTGTGACTTTGACTGTATTTTGCAAAAAAATACTACATAAAAGAGGGATTTAAATTATTTTTCTTTGGCAGTCTAAAACCTTTACTTTCTTCATTCGATTTCTGATATCCTAAAGACCTCTCAATCAACACAGAGTTTCAACGTGGAAAGTATTTCACTTGAGCCACATCAGTGTGTGTAACTCACTTAAAATCTGCATCAGACATTCTGATTATTTTACAGAAGGGGAACAAATAGGTAAATTTAGTTATGATGGTTTATCTTCAGATTTTAACCATGTAAAGCATTCAGGAGAAAACAAATGAACAGCAAGAGACAAGCAAAAGCATCTCATAATATGTCAGGAGTGAATGTGGTCGCTGAAAATTTGTTTTCCTCTTTCTTCAACATTTCCAACTGGACATCCAACTAATCTAGTAGAGAATGTCATAACTCCTGTTTCCTTGCCGATAAAAAAGGAGAAAACTTGCAGTAGTTAAAATAGAGAAAATAAAAAAAAAATATAGACATTCCGTGATTTCCAACATTTATCATGGAAGTGAATCTTTGCTCTGTAAATCAGCCTCAGCACCTACCCTAAGCATAACCCTCATAGTAACTATCGGAAAAGTACTCATAGGACTCACTGGTCCTCTGGAATTAGTATGGCAGGTAACAGGAAGAATGGTGTTTGATCTTAGAGATTTAGCACAAGAGTTACCTGTCTTTCAAGTTCTTCTAGTGTAAAGTAGCAGAAAAGAAGTGTTATTAAGGAAAGTACTCTCGTTGAAAGGGACTAAAACAACTACATTTCTGCCTATGACTCTTAGCAGTGGCCTCTGTAAAAAATCCCAACAAACCCAAACATTTGTACCCATAGTGTTCTGCTCTCCCTGTGCTGTGGGTTTTTAAGGAAGCTTTATTTCACCTTAGCTCACATATTTTAATGTATCTCCATTTTGCCAATTGGGCTTTAAGGTATTTTTAGACTTTCCAACTTGTATCATCATTAGTCAAATTAAAAAATGATCCTTGATTTTGTAACAATAGAGATAACAGAGAATGACTTTACACAATAGTCTTTGTTACTAATCCTAAAAGCCAAAACGTACCTATTATGTTTTCTTTCTGCTGCCAAATTTTATCTCACTCCTGAAATACTAATTTAAAAAGATTCCTTAATTATTTAACATTGAACTCTTTCCCCTTTTGACTTGCGATTTCAAAAGTTAGAATTATTCAATACAAAATAAATCAAAAGTCAGCTGCAGCTAAAAATGACATTTTTCTCAATTTAATAACACCACTGCATGAGAAGAATGTAAGCAGTATCTTGATTTCTATATATGCTTGCATAAAGACAAGGCAAACATTTTGTAAAACTTTCACAGAATACTCAACCCAGCAATTTCTATCATCCTAAATGAACGGCAAAAATGCACTCAGTGGAATGTACACATGCGTACACAAGTAGATTATTATGAATGCTATCAGTAAGAATGATAATTTGCAAATGATTAAACTGCAAAGATAAATAGAAGGTCAATTTTTATAACTTGATTCTGGCTTTGTCTAAAAGGACTGATGAGGAGCTGGTACAATTGTCAAACAAAGTCATGAATCCCCATTTTAGGCATCTATTTATTTCAACAAAATTCCTAAGAGATACTCCGTTTATAAGAATTAATATTTTCTATGGTCAAGGAATTTTGAAACTATTCTTTATATGAACATAACTTATTTATTTTTATTCAGTTTCTCATACAAGACTTGAGACTTTATTTATGCGGTAGTTTTATTTAAGGCTATGTTTTTCTTCAGATTCAGAAACAGGAATGCTCTTACATTTTTTCACATTATCCTCCCAGCATACCCTAGATCCAACACTCACAGCTTCATCCTGAAAAATGTACCATGGCTGTCCTACATCCCTGCACAGATGTTCTTTTATCCTTTTAATTTTCTAACTTCTCTGTAAGAATGAAGCCCAGAACGGTCGTTTTTCACCCTGCCCTTTAGAAGTTCTTATAGTACTTAATAGAGTAATGGTTGAGACTATGGAATCACGTATGGAAGTATGCAGCACGTAAATGATTACAAATCAGCACAACACATCAGCATCCAGCCATGCAGCACAGCAGCCAAGACCCCACCCTCTTCCAACCAAAGGCCCTGGTGTGCCGGCTGTGATTCTGGGAGGAAACTAGCTGAGGGTGAAAGTGTTTCCTAGCAAGTGAAAGAGCGTGATAGCTGACCTTGTTATTTCCTGGTTATTGCTCTTTGTGCTGAGGAAATAGGCATTTCAGCAACATCAGCTAAGCGAGCCGAGATTGTCTGCTTTTAATGAATTTAGATAACTTTTCCTTATAGAGTGACCTTTGTTTTCTGTTTGGACAGGAAAATGACAACACCATGAACTGCTGCTGTGTTTGTTCACTTTCCAGCAGCAAAGTCTTTTAAGATACATGGGCTTAAAAATCCAGTATGTACGTCTTAACATACATCAGTTAAGTCTACACTTAATATCTAAAACAAAGAGAATTCCTGCAAATCTAGTGAGTTGGTGGTCCTGTCAGTCCTCTGGGAAAAGAGATATCTCACTCTGTCCTCTGACTGAGAACCAGGCAGAGCAGAAATCTGAATTTCCCAGATGAGTGCTCTGACTGTCTGCCTTGGAAGCTCTCCCTGGCCGCACATTTAGCAGACAGTTTTGTTAGGAAACACTCTTCCAAGTTTTCTTGGATTCTTAAAAACTTTTGGTTTCAATGAGTCAGCATTTCCAGATAAAAGGCTGCTGCACTGAAAAATTAATGAGCAGCTGTATTTATAATAACCACTGAGATTATATTTATCAATTTTGTAGCTCTGACTGAACAGTTATCTGTGTATTAGCTGCTAACTTGACTGCTAGAACATGCCCTCCTCCCCTCCAAACACACTTAGGACTTAAACCAGTAAATTATTAAGAACTTTAAAATTTTACTGATTCAAATAAACTGTTCTTTCAAGAATGCGTGTTCTTATGATGTTGATGTATTTGTGTCATTATGGAAAAGGGAAGAACTACAACTTCAATATGAAATCAGTAGTTTCCTCATGGCTGCAAAATAAGGAACCTCAGAAGAAGATACCCCACTGCACTAAACAATTAAGGTATATTTAGAATTACCAAACTGTACTCTTTCATTTTGTAATGTTTAAATACAGATAAACTGTAAGGGAGTTAAATCATTAGAATGCTTCATTAAAAGTATATATACTTCTTCCTGTTATTGTAAATCCAGATCCACAGAAGAATGCTTACTCATAGTTTTCTCACTTGACAGTATAAAATATTTATTTTGGATATGGTTAGCAGTATTTTCTGATCATACCCAAAGGCCTGTGTAAATATTGAATATTAAAGCCCGAACATAATTTTTTGTGGACTTCATAACGCCATTTGTGGACTGTCAGAAGACCCACTGAGACTGTATTAAGGCATTCATCCATCTGCTGCTTTGAAGATCCAGGCAAAAGCTCCTGTTTGCTGTGGCAAGAGGGCAATGCACTGGCAATGTAAGTGGCAGGCAAGAATGGACACCTCCAAACAGGAAACAAACCCACCGCTCTACACCTGCAGCTCATGAAACCTACTATTTGTGCCAGGACTAATTCAAGGAGAAAAAAAAAAGTGGTAATTTCAAAATACCGCTTCAAAATTAGTGATGACTGGCACACAGATAATACATTTTTATACAGTCCCATCCACACTGAATATACAGTAATTACCTGGAAACTGGTCAGTGCTTTATGTGAAGAACACCGTAAGTCACTACAGTATTACTTTTCCGTTATTGCTAAGATGGACATGGATAAGCACAATCCCTGGTAAGTTGCAACTGCATGTAATACATGCATTTTGATATTTCCATAGGAAACCTATTCCTTAAGCTGCAGTAATCCTTTTAAACGAAGCTAAATCAGGTTATAGTAGCTAAGTGTAGCTTGTATCTCTGAAACATCTGTTCTTACATAACTTTTAAATATATTTTTAAATTATATATTAAAACAGAGTATTCAGAATCATGGAATACACTACTACAAAACCAGAATCTGTCCAACACATTTCTATGGAAAAAAATCCTTCTAAGTACAAATATTTATTTTTACATGTCACTTAAGAGGAAAGAAGAAAAAAAATTAAAATTGTGTCATGGCACACAAAAACTCTCTTGCACTTTCCCATATGACTGACGTTTAAAGACAGCACAATGTTTCTTCAACAGCTGAATTTCTAAAAGCAAATGTAGGTACACAAAGCAACAGTTTCTTACAAAGGTTCCCTTACTACTAAAATAGCCTCATGCAGCAAAATCATGTTCAGGTTTCAAGTGTCCTTCTTCAACTGCAGTGGTACATACTATTTTTTATGAAGTATTCTCAGAGCATGCACTGTCTGCACAGCACAAGTGTGACACACTAAGTGACATCCAAGTCTAAAAGGAATGCCCAGTACCCACAGAGAAGACACCAGCTTACATGTTGTATTGAGAAAACAGTGAAAAGTCATTTAGAGAAGTACCATGGAAAAGCCCAGTAATCCCCTCCCCCCCAAAATATACACACATACAAATAGAAGCCTTGATTTATTTCAGAATGTTCAAGAGTGTTCCTAGAAACTCCTTCCTATGTAACTCCTCTCTGTTCTGATGGATGGAGCAGAAAAAAAAGCACATATATGGTATTGCTCTCACTGATCTAATTTCAGTTATCAGACTGAAGCAATTATTGTAATTCCTAATCTTACAATGTTTTCTTTAGATTCCTAACACAGATTTCCTTAATCAACATTAATACATCACCTAATTTTCAAATGATCCCACAGAATACTTCAGCCACAGTACTCCATGGATTTCTGTGGAAAAGGGATATTTGAAGCAAGCAACATGATTTTCCAAAGTTTTCCACTTCCCAGGCAAGTTCAACTTGCAAAAATTTATGCTCAAATCTTAATATTTTCTTTTGCAAACTGTCACAGTTTTATTTTCCTGAGTCTTAGTTTCTGAAATAGCTTCATACTTGATCACGCCATATCTGTACTTGGCCAATAATGTTACAACAAACAGAATGCAAATGAAGAGTCTTAAGTTTCCATTTTAAAGACAAAGAATACTAAGTTTTGCTGTACTTAATTAAACCTAAGCACATTTTGAAAAATTGAAAAAATGAAAGATTTAAATTGTATTGGAACATTAAATAATCACTAAGAATTACTATACCCACGCAGACCACCAAAGCAAACGTTTTCACAATCAAAATGAAAGCTGGAGACTTAGTCTTATTTGGCATCATAAAACAGTTGAAGTAAGATTATTTCAGGTGTACACAAACAACTGAAATTATCATCTATTCATTTTCAAAGCCTAAAAGAAATGGTTCTGCCAAGGAGAAATGGAAAGCAAAACCAAAAACTGCTTGACACTCTTGAAACCTAATCTGCACCAATTTCTAAAGAAGTCTACCTTTACTTGAGGGAAAAATGAACGAAGCAACCCTCCCAAACCAAGCACAGTATGGTGCTTTTGAAGTCAGATGACAAAGCTGGCTAGCCAGCTTCTAGACCAACTCTGAGTACAGAGACCGCGTTTGCCTCACACTGTGAATGTCAGTGGTGAACTCTTGAACCTGGAAGCAGCAGAAGCAGCTCTGTGTCCATGGGCCCCAGCAAAAGATCACAGACCTCCTGATGAGAAATGCTACCCAAACCTCTTCTCAAAACAGTGAGGTGGCTGCACACTCCCCGTATTCATGACCACAACTCAATCTTGCTTGATTCCTATTTGAAGACTTGACTAAAATATCTTTTGCCACAGCTGTAACCCTTTCAGCACGTACATGTCACGGACATGTGGGCTCACAATCAGTGGAGGTTTTTTTTAATAAGAAGGACCTATAGAAGATCAGGGAAAAGAATATAAACTCAAAAAAACTGATGCAGTTTTTCACAGGCTGTGCCATTCCATGTGATTGTGCCTTTCAGAATAAACTCAAAATTTCTCAGGTCGTAACAGCTTCTGTAATAATTAATCTATTTAGATACTGTTTGTTCCATCTCACTCAGAATCCTAGCTTTAAAAATGAGCATAAATCAATGAAAATAAAAAAATAACAATGAGGAAACAGATGCCCCTTTTCAAAATGTTAGCATTCATAGAGAACTATAAACTGTCTTTCAAAATAAGCAGAAGTCTTCTTACAGATTTCTGACGAATTCTTAATCAAAATCCACTAATTCATAAAAATCTTTGTAAGAAAGCCCAGCAAGTCCAGTTTCTCTTTCCTATAGAGGAACAGATTTGAAGTATAGAAATATCACTTGAAAGAGTGGCATCTAATGGATAAAAAGAAAGGCCAGTAAGAGGCACGTAAAAGGCTTTGCCCATGTTCTGTCAGGAATTCCAAAGAATTAGACAAACTCCTTCCAGCCTGAGTAAAGATGGAGAGAACTCGCACTTCCACGTTTGCAGAGGTGTGTGTCAGACAACACAGCCACGTGAACAGTGTCTGTTATTGATCTGGGCATCTCACGATTCCCTGTGTACTCAGTTCACAAGACGTAGATTGCATGCCTTGATGAGCGTGCCATGTCCAGCACGGCACCATCTGTCTGCACAGCTGAGTGGGGGACACTCCTCCCTGACCACTTCCATCACGTCCTGCTATCCCGGGGTTGCTCTCAACAGTTCAGACTCTGCAATGGTGGAGATGAGGTAAAAAGGTTTGACTTGGCAGCAGCTTTCTCTCAAGTCTCGCCAAGCCTGGAAGTGTTGCGGCAGGAGATGTGAATGAAGCAACACTTAAAATGCAGCTGGGGACCAACTGTGTCATCCTGGCTCAAAGGAAGTGACCATCTGACTCCAGAGATGCAAACTGCCACTGAAGTCCAAAAGAAGGAACTTCTTATTAAGAGAAATCTGTATCATTAAGAAATCCTTAAAAAACCTTCTCTTGAAGAGAACCGCATCTACTTGTGCACAGAGCCACAAGCCATGGTGAAAAAGTAGTTAAGAGTGGAGAGCAACTGTGTCTCCTTCCAGGCCACCCCTAACCCTTGTTTCTGAGAAGGGAATACACAGTTGTCTGAGATGGTATTTAAGAAATCTGAGTCAGGAGCTTAAAACTATGACAACATGTAAAGGAATAATGATATATCTAGTGAGAAAGGAATGTATGAGGGAGGGATACTTTGTCTGGGTGCCAGCACCAGTGAGTAACAGCAAATGGTTCAAACTGGAAGGGCCTTTCCCTTAAAGAACCAGTTGGTCTCCTTTGTTTGGAGGATCCCTGAGCATTTTGCAGGTTTAGGTCTCTCCAAGAATCTGCTCTGCACTTTTCGTGGATACTGTCTGATCCATTCCAATCCACTGAATCCTGCCTCACCTACTGTATTCTGGAGCTTTGAGATTTAAAGCTGAAAACTTGTTGTTGTTGTTGTTGTAATACTTAGTAATCATCTCACAGAAATAAGGGGAAATGTCACAGGACAAACATGTTTTTATTGTGCTACTATGTACAAATGTACTGCCCTGTAGCTGCATTGTTTTATACCTCATGCATCTTTAAATCATTATACATCTTCATTTTTCATAATGTCTAAGAGTTAAAAAATACATCTATGTTCATCCCTCACAGTAAGTGGAAATTTATCATAAGGATAAACATAATAAACTACTACAGTCAATATTTTTCTTTAAATGGTCACCAACACATTTTAATTTGCACTTATTTCCTATATTGGAAGGATGTGATTTTAAAAAAATACTTGTATTAGAGGTGGAGTTTCTTTTCCCAACAGTTCATACTGATAGTCTGATTAGTGCTTCTGGACTTTAAATACTAAGGTCCTAAAAACATAAAATGAAACAAAATTGTGAAGAATTAAATAAACAAAAAACATTCCAAGTAGGTCTTGTCTCTGATCTCTATATCTTTCTTTACAATCTGAGCAAGAAATTAATTTTCTTTTTCACAATTACTAGAATAATAATGGTCAATTTTTCTCCTTTATATTCAGTTGTAGGTGATCTCTAGTTCTTTTCAGTTTTGTTGAAGCAACAGAGTGTCATGAGGTGCACATATGACCTGAGTGTAGTGGGAAATTTTTTTTGAGAACTTTATTTTAGATTTCACTGACAGTTTTCCTATGACTTCAAAAAGCATCTGGTGACTTACTTACCGTCTTCATGGGCACCTATCCTGTCACTGGAGAGAGTCTCCAGATGGTCCAATTGTCCAACACTTTTGATTTTAGAATAGGAACTTGCTCTACTAGATAAAAAAAATTTTTTTGCATTCCCTTGCCCCCCAGCAGGAAGCATCCTGAACACATTGAGATAAACTCACAGAGTTTGTTTTCCAACTATTTAACTTCAGGGAAACATCACATTAAAGCTGTGCATCAGTGTTCACTGTGGCTGGTGCTCCAGAGAGACCCTCTTGATCACTGCTGCAGCCCTGTCTGGCAAAGTACTGCTGAACTTCTTTCTGTTATTTACAATCGTTATTGTTGAGATTTTTTTTATAGTATCTTATAGGTTTTCATTTTTTTTCCAAATATTTTCTTTGCCTTTGCTGTTCAGATCATCTCCATCAACTGGAACTTCTCACAGCTATCTTAGGTTCTGCAAAGTAAAATAACTTCACAAAAAGTGGTAACTAACAGAAAAAAACCTCAAACCCACCACTTACACTATAAAAACCTTACAGGAATCAGAAGACCTTGAAACACTTTGAGGGCATTTTGTGCAACAAGTCCACTAGGCAAAAATGAAAGCATCAGCCTTATTTCTTTTGCTCTGTTCTATTGAGAGTTTTGCATTGCCTTTTTTTCCCTTGAAGACAACATAAACTATACTACAACGACTTAAAAGATTTTATCTGCTTCTGACCAATACTGTTAGTAAAGTATCTTCTCTACACAATGGTTTAAATTCCAGTTGTTCATCTCCCTCTCAGAAGAGTCACACACATCAATTGGGCCACATCATCTGAGGGAACAAAAAACTAATATACTGTATTTGGTGTAATTTATCTGTGTTCCTAATTACTTTTTCTACATGTGCAGGAGTGAAAAAGATTGGTTTCCCTTGTTTCTTGCATTCCTCCAGAAATAAAAATATGGTGTTGGTGTTGGAATGAGAAGCCAGGATCACCTTGACTGGCAAACCTTGGGGACTGAACCCTGACTCCATCTGATTTTCTTTCCATTTAACCTAAGAAGCAGGGGAGGTCCTTCAAAAGGATGAGGGAAGTGGGACTTCTCTTTTTTTAGGCTGTCTGGTCCTTTAAGTTAGGATGACATTCAGTAGCATACCACTGCTGCCTTCCCCCAGGGAAAGGAAAGTACTTCTAAGAAGGTTTTACAAATACTGTTATTTTAAATGAGAGATATGTGGAAATTGGTTTGTTTTTCAGTCTGATGAGAGCTCAGTTTCTCATGACAAGTTAATAGTTTTGGATGGAGAATCCTCATTTGTCAAGCCTGATCACTGGAATCTCAGATTTTTTTTTCACATGCAAGATGCAAGGATCCTTTCAGATAGGAGATCTTTGAGATCTTTGGAGATCAATAATAAAGAAGAAACTATGCAAAAAACTGTATTATCTCTATTATATTCAAGGAAAAGAAGCAAAAAATTTATGAACTTGGCAGACCTAAGTAAAGAAGCAGATTCAGGAGACGTTGCTGTCAAAACCTTTCACAAACAACACTTTGAGCTTTGTGCCCTCTGCTCAAAAGTTTTGTGAACTCAGCATTTTCTGTGAAGTGTTCCCCTTCAAGCCAGCCTGTGTATTTTGCAGAGGCCTCAGCTGCCAAACAGAACCTGACATTTTAAAAAGGTGAGTAGCTCTTGACCCTCTAAAATCAGGCACAGGATTTCAGTAGCTGAAGAAAATACCTGAAACTATGCTCCTAGCATTCCTCTAGAAATAAAACCTCACACTAACTGGTGAATCACTAAAACCAAAAATCTCTGCTTAAAGAAAAGAATACTTGAAGGTAAAGGCTACAATTTAGAATGCTTAGGGGTTTTCTTATCCATGAGATGTTGTAGGAAGAAACCAACGAGGTTATGGTCTCATCTTCCTTTATGGCCTCAGATTAAAAATGTTTGGGAACAGTAAAAAGTAAGGCAAATAGGGCATGCATGTGTATATTTGTGTAAAAACATGAAAATGAAAAACGCTTTTGAAAGGCTCTGCAACTAGGATCATGGAGAGGACCAGAAAAGAAGAAAAAGAAAAACAAAAAAGAAAGAAAATAGTAGCCTAAATGCCAAGTACTGGTTATCTGCACTGCTAACACAATAGGTCCAGTGTTTTTAGTGGACACTGTCAATGCTCTTAGTCTTAAATTAGAGCAAGCAGCTGTTTTAGTGTACAGCTGAGCGTGACATAAGCCTGTGTAAACACTTTTCTCTGTCACATTCTTCTAAGTAGATGAGGATTGTATCTTTCTCCCTTCATGTAGCATAATCCTCTTCTCCAGAAGTTCCAAATAACTTGTAAATTGCACTTCAATTCTGGCATTAGAAAAAACCCAAAAGATCGGGGGGGACAATATAATTTGTCAGGTGTGTGTGTGTATCGTGCGTCAAAATGTCTACTTTTAAGGCTAGCAAACTTGACAGCTTTCCATAAACACATTATCCCTGTTCTCTTGAGCCTACATTCTCTAAGGTCAACACACTTGGCAGATTCCAAAGCCAGTTTTGATGATAGTGATAGGAAATCCCTACCTCTTCTTCCTATGGTTTTCATACATAAAATAATCACAGAGCATGGTGATACATGTCTGTACCTACAACGAAACACATGGCAAGAAACAACTGATTTGGTTTCATAGAAATCCTTGCTGCCCTCACATTTTAAGTGGACTCAATTACCGAGGATTTTTAAAATGGAAACATTAAAATTACATAACCAACACCAGTAAATTGTGAAAATCCTAGTAGAGTTCAATAAACATCCCTCTCCCTTCTCCTCCTCCTCCTCCTCCCTTCAGTTTGCATATACTTTTTGGGGCATCTAGAGGTCAGGCAGAGAAACTTGAGAACAGACTGCAACAAATGAACAACAATTTGCACAGTATCAAAATTATTAAGTTGAAACCATGACATTGATTTGCTTGAAAAGGCAGCTGACCTCCATCTCATGACTTATTTTTAAACTAAATGAACTCTGAAACTGACAGACAAAGACAGATAAATTGCCCTATCTTCCACTTTTCAGTTATAGCCTGTGGAGATGGAAGAACTCATAGCAGAATAGCCTGGCTCCTTTACTGTAGAGAGACAAAAGCAGTGGTTGAGGACAACACCAACCAGCAGATGAGACGAAGAATTCCTGGAAAAGATGCAGCAGAAGCAACGGGTCACTGGGGAGACCTTGCTAATATGGAAATTGTTAAAGCAGCCAGTTTAATACTCAACTCTCACTCTTACCTTTACATGCTACATTTTTAAACACACTGTCCCTTGGAGTAGGACCTGTAATTTCTGTGGTATGTGATTCCTATATTGTTCTGGCCCTGTAAAACTGTGCATCTTACTTCTAGGTGAGCCGTCTTCAGGTTGTTAAGGATGGTGGCCAACACCTACACAAGAGGAGGGAGGACACAAGAAATGTCCTTGCCGTGGAAAACAGTTTCATCCAAGGCTACCTGAAATGGGATCAAGTCTGACACCAGTTAATGCCTTCTCTTTCTGTTACCACCTCATGCTATCACCCACCCTGGCCTCTTCTTCACAGGTGTACTCAGCTCTCGAACAACTGGGATCTACACAGCTGAGTTACAACAGTTCATCCGATGCTAATCTAGATGCTTTTTGTTGGTGATTCCATCAATATAACTCAAATATTATTCCACAACTGTTCCTTCTCTTTTGCCACAATCAGGAAAATTTATAAACCAAGAGTACAAGCTCCATCTTCAAGTTGTTCAAGCTCTAAGTTTAGGTGAAAACGAACAAAAAAAATATACGCAGGCTGCTTACTGCTTTAGACTTCTTGATGGTGTGACGTGCATGATATACAGCTATACTTTCTCTGCAAGAAAGATGTAGATCAATCTCACTGGTTACAGGTGCTCCAAAGTCTGTCACCCCACAAGGACACACATCTCTGGCACGAACCAGGTATAGGCATAGAATCACAGAGAAATTTATACTGGAGGTGGTTTCTGGATCACCCACTCCAACCTCCTCCTCAAAGCAGGACTTACATTTACAGCTGAGTCTTGAAAAGTCTCCAAGGATGGGGATGTCACAGCCTTTCTGGGCCACCTGTTCATGTCTGGCCAAAGTGAATTTTTTTCCCTAATATGACCTTCCCTTGTTGCACATGAGACTGTTATCTCTTCTTTTACCCCTGTGCACCTCTGAGAGGGGTCTGGCTCTGTTTCTGTAACTCCCTGTCTCTTTTAAATAGGGGCTGATTGTTATTAAATCCTGCCTTAGCCTTCTCTTTCCAGGCTCAATCATCTTCCTCACTAACTTTGTTAGTGGTTCTTCCACTGGACTTGCGGCAGCTTTCTTACATTTCAGGGTGAGTGCAGAATTGGACACAACCCCTAGACAAGGTCTCGTGTGTTGTGTAGAGGGGAATAATCCCTTTCCCTGAGCAGCTGACACTCCTCCTAGTGCCACTCAGTATGCACAAGACACTGCTGACTCCATGATTTTACTGTCTCTCTCAGACCTCCAAGGTAACTTTTAGTGGAGATGCTACCTGGACAGCTGGTCTCCTGTCCACACTGATACTCCAGGGTTTTTTTTTGTCCCAGGTGCTTGACACAGCACTTCTCGTTGCTGAACTCCTGGAGGTTTCTGGGAGCCCAGCCCTACAAAGCGTACCAAGGTGCTTGTGAATGGCAGCCCTGCCTCCAGCCAGTCAACTGCTTTACCCAGTTTTGGGGAATACCAGTCAAAGGTCCATTCCAGTCACCTGGCTCATCCACCTTGCAGCTGCTGCAGGCTAACTGTCTACTTTGGAAAAAAACGAATTTTCTTTCAAAATACTGGCAGCACAACATGGCAGCAGTGTGAATTGAGGAAAGCTGCTATTGGCCAGCATTTAGATTCCTGCTACTAAACTCGCCAACAGAACAGCGGCACATAAAGGTTACTTTGGGCACTTCTATATGAGGCACACATTATTGTATAGGCAAAATTGTGAAGAACTGAAGAGCCATGAAAACCCTCACCAGAACAGATAGAAAAAAAAAAGAGGCCTACAAACTAGAAAGTGAAGAAGTGATTTAAGAGAGACTGGAAAACAGTTTGTTTTGTAGTCATGAACCTCCTCTCCCATCTGGTATTTATGCTACACACACAAAGACACAGAGCCACGAGTGCACGCATATATATTTCTACCCTCTGAATTTCAAGGCATACAGAAACAATTAAGTCACCCAGATTTTAAAAGCAGATAAAATATTTCTTTAGATGCTTTTCTGACATCTGCAGGCAGTCATCAGTTTGGTTTCTTTCTTTAAATCAGATTTTTTGCCTCAAGCATACTCAGAAAAGTCTTACATTAAAAACCAAAAAGTTCCTTGAGAAGAAGAGAAGAATTGCTAAAAGCAGCGGCAGAGAAGAGATTGTTCTGCCTGGTAAAACCAGAGAACCTGCAGAGTAGAGGATTGCTCAATGGGGCCAGCTACAGCATTACCTGCCAAGTCAGCCACTCTCACAGACTGGGAACTAGCAAGCGAGAGACACAGCCAGTTGGCTTTGGCGGAATATTTATGGAGGATGCAGAGGCTTATTTACTGAATAATCTGGAGACCATCTGGTGGTATCCAGTGACAAGAACACTGAGCTGAAAGTAGAAAAGCGTGAGCTCTATTTCTGGCTCTGCCCACTACTCTCTGTGACCTCTGGTGGCTCAGTGTGCCCATATACAAATCAGAAAAAAAATCTACTCTCATCTCTAGGAAATTTTGATACCTTGGTAAGAATTCACACTACTATTTCAGTAGTACAATTATTTACTTACATTATCAGTAATCAGTTCAGAGTTAATTGTTAAAATATTTTTTGAATCTGTTTGCCCCCTGTATGAACAAAAAGATTACAACCAGCTCAACGGAGGTAGTACATAATGTGGAATTAAACCAAAAGAATTTCAAAACAAGCTGGGCAGTTTTCTTAACTGGGACATTTCTAAAATAAAGAGATTATTTTTTTTCTTCAGAAGAAAATGCCCATCAATCACGTGAAGGAAAGATCTGTACATCTTAGTGGATCTTCCCCACACCCAGCCTAATGCTCACTGCCATAACTGAGCTGAAAAAAGGGTAATCTGAAATACTCCTGAGTTCTGAATTTCTTACCATTTTGCTGAACCTTTAACTAGTCATCTGTAGGGAACAAAGGCAATTGAGTAACCAGATCAATACCCACAAGACATGCTGATTCCCTTCACCACCAACCTGCTCTGTTCAGAGGCCCACAGACTTTCAGACTGATAGCAGTAGGTGGGCTTTCTTAGATATATAGCTAGATTTGCTCTTTTCTCCAAACTCCGCTGACAATTTACCATAGGGGTAACGCGAAATCAACCTGATGGGGGAATAACAAAAAAAGAAAAAATCCCACCAAGGAACAGTAGCTCTTTGAGAAAATCTCCAGATGACCAAAAACTAGCAGTAATCTAGATCCCGATTCAAGTCAAAAAGAAAATTTCTGCTGCAAGCAAAAACTTGCTATGCCCATTGAAAGTGTTTTATTGGATTCTTCCATAGGCGCTAACAGTGGAAGGAGAGACTTTCTGCCTACCAGGAGGATTCCCACGCAAACAGAATCCAGTCACCTCCCACTTTTCTTCGCACAGAACTGGTCACCCTTGTCTAATCTCCTTAAGTCATCTGGTGTCTCACTGGGGAAGTGCTATCTAGGACAAAGAAGTCTGTAGGGATGCTGGCAAGAGTGGAAGTGAATCTTGTGACCGAGTGCACTGGGGCTGAGCTGCCCAGGAAAATGATAATGAAGTGGAGGAGCTCTGTTTTTAATGGGGGACAAAGGCAGAAAGGTAGCAGGAGAACCCGACCTTCCTTGGTGGGAGGGAGAGGAAGAGAGAGAGGAAGGAAGAAATGCACTTCTTTTCACAGATACACAGGTTAATAACTAAACACATAACAATGAAGTTTAAATTTAAACACTGAGTTATTTTTCAACAATGGTTCTGTATATGATAGCTCCAGACTACGACCTTTCTTTGCTGATGCTGGAAGAGATCCAAGATACTTCAGGAAGAAGTTGGGTCTTCAGGTAAGTAGATTAACGTTTATATAGTATGTAAGATTTTCCAGACAATGTGTGGATTGGAAAAAGGCTTGTGTCGAGATCTATGTTTCTTAGGAAGTGGAATAAAAATAGCCAGAAGCTGCAGCAACTAAACCAAGTCCTGGAAAGTCAGCACTAGACTTCCAAAATAAAAATAAGGCATACTGCTTGGAAAGCATTTCAATGGGAGAATAATACAAACTCATAAAATAGACTCTCTTTTCTTGTACGGCAATCACAGGACCACCTGAGCCTGCATGATACTATGTATTTTACAATGATTGCATCCCTGCAATCGTATGCAGAGATTAATAAAGTATGGCAGGATATACTTGCAAACTATTTAGGCAGCTTTTCAATTCAACCAACCCTGCTGACAGGGGAATAGGAAGGGGGAAATCACTTTATTATTCACTCACTGGACTGAAAAAAGTACAGTATGGCATGGAATGTCATTAAGAGGTTATTAGGGACACACAAAAAATTTTAACTACCTGCTTGCTTGTATTCTTTTTCTAAAGGACTTCTAAATTCAAACATTAAAGTCTCTTTATACTAATATATTTTGTATACATTACAGTAAGATCATATTAAGGAAGATGACAGTCTTTCAGCGTATTTATTTTCAACTCTGCTAAACTAAGACTAGTGCAATAGATTTTTGCGTATGTGTAAATCCATCTCCATGTTTTGTGAAATAATTCTGTACTGCAAAAAAACGCTACAACTCATTACCCACTTACTGTTGATACAGTATAAGGGTTAAACATATAAACCCCATACTTTTCCTTTTTCCATCTCTTAGTTCAGTTGAAATTTCACTGTCCACCTTGAAAAAGTAAATCACCCCAAATATTAATGGGATTTTAGTTAAATTAGTTACAGTATTGAATAAACACTCTCAACTGTTATCATCAGATTCTCTCATATTTTCAATCAATATTTTCACTTTTTGAGCTATGCTGAATGTTTTCAGAATAAGGTTTGTCCATAAGAAATTTAAGACTATGATACGAAAATTGAAATGATACCTGCAACTTTTAATGAAGAGCTATCATGTCTGAAGAAAGCATACCTTCAAACTACCTAGCTATGAACTGAATAATCTCATCTCAAAATTCATTAAATGCTCAGTAATCTGAAAAGCACTACACTGCTCGTGTCTTATCTGCAGTAAGGAAAAGCAGAGCTCTGTTGTAATTCACTGAAACACAGAGATATCATATTACACTTGTATTTGTAAAATGGCTATTTACTTTCACTTACAAACCAGCAATCTTAAATTACAAAATTAAAAAAAGAGAAGTTATTAATATATTTCAGGCATCAAAACAAGTTTTTAAACTCTGTTCAATGTACTTAAAATATCAAACCATGCAGGATAGAAGTTTTAAAGTATTCTGTTGTCAGGAACCCTCTGTAAATTTCCCTCCAGCAACAACAACTTTTCCCTACTTTGAACAGCATAGCATGAAAATGATGGCTATGCAACTCTGTATTCTGTACCAGCCACAATCACTTTGGCCAGCTCAAGGCAAGGACGAATTCACACTACATGAAACAGACCCATGGCAGTGTATCTTTTATCGGATGAAAATTGAGCTTGGGTATGTTGCAAGTATTGGCTCCTGATGCCACTGGCAGGCGTTGTCACAGCCTTCCAACTAAAAGACATGGCTGAACTGCAGCCTAGCTGAATAATTTTTCAAATAAAAACCTGCAGCATGTCTGTTTAGCCATTAAGCTCTGCTTAATTTGGAACAGCTATTGAAGGTTATTTTTGTTTTAACACACCATTAGATCTCATGTCTTCTGTATTTTGTAGTAACAACTTTTCACAACAGCTATCCTCTTTCCCTGTTACATTCATTTTATGAATCATGAGAAAAAGCTACACTGAACATTTCTAGCTAGCAGCACACACTTCAACTGAATGTTTTTTATGTGGATGTATACGTCATGAACTATGCCTTTGTGGACTTAATGACATGACATTAAAGGGGACACCAATTAAAATGTAGGAATTCATAAATTTGTAAAACTAGTTAAAAATCTGTCATTGTTCTATTTTAAAAGTTGTTATTTTCTGTAATGATTGTATTTTGAAGGTGGTTTAGAAGTGATGAGACCTTAAAAATGAGACAGTCACTACAAATCTGACTGGCGCTGGTGATGATAGATATCAACCCCAAATCCTATGCTGTCCTCCAGCAAATCATACTCTTTATGTTGATGATACTGACGCTGTAAGACAGGATCTTTTGATGAAGTACAGGACACAGAACATTTTCTTCCAGAGCACGCTCAGGGAAATTAACTTCCTCATCTAAAATATACTTAAAAACTATTTTTATAGTTAAAAACTATTCCATCTCAAATTAGCTGTGTACAATTTGAATGTGCACCTACTTCTGAAAATCAGTCTTGCACTTTGTGCACAACTAGAAGGACAGAAATCGAGATGTGTTATGCTTGACTGAAGCAGGCTGGCAGAGAAATCCATATGAAGAAACCGAAAGGACTGAAATGAAAGCTTTGGTAGTCGATACAAACATTTTACAACTTGTTGAAGGAGCAAAAAGATACATTAACAAAGATGACACAAGATCCACTTTTATACAGAACATTATTCAGAAGACTCTGTACATCTAGCAAAGACAGACTCATGCAGCAAAACACTGGGGCAACGTTGCACTCAACATTCTGCACCTGGGTCCGTCACTCCACCCATCTGTTCATAAGAATTCATTTATTTAAACTTATGAGCAGAAAACCTTCCATTTGCCTTGAGAATGATAAATATAATGCAGCACTCCACAGTTCTGAAAAAATATACTGTCTTGAAGGAGAAGGGTTATTGGCAGCCATAAATATAAAATGTGACCATAAGCACAAAATGTACATGTCACATTTAAATGTCAGTTGTAGCTTAATTTACCAATCTGTTTCAGCCCCACTTCCAAGGTATGCTGTCTCCGCAGCTTTGTTTCCTAAGGAATGGAGACTTACACTGTCGGATCCCCTGTCTGACAAGCAGTCATGGCTTTCACCTAACTCTGCAATCCATCGGCCAGTTCCAAACAAATGCCACAAAAAGGCAGAGGACTCAAAGGCCTCCAAGCCTAAAAAGACCGCCCTTGGCTGGAGGAAGGGGTTGGTTCGACATCTCCTCACTGAAGGCAAGTTTTCAGCACGATCCTAACAAGTTACCTGTTTTTGCTGAATTAGCTGCTGATGGACACACATGGTCTGACCTGCCAGCCAGCACTCATTCACCAAAAATGCCCTGACATGCAGTGCCTCTTGTCCACCTGGAAGGGGACTGGGACTGCTCTGACGAGAATCAAGCAATATACCTGAAGGAGAAATGGGCTATTTATTGTCACTGGAGAAGAAGGCTGGGCATCTACAACATTCCCAGACAACCACAATTTATTAGCTCCATTACTTACAGAACAAATTACACTCTGCAGGACTGAAAAAAAAAAACCAAACCACTTAGAGCTCCTGGTAAAGATCAAAAGCAGATTATGCCAAGCACATACCCCATTCTGCTTTAGCTAGGAAGAAAGGCAGGAGAAGGAATGGAGGAAATGAGATTTCAGTTACTTGCTGGAATTGTACAGAGATCCGAGCTGGCTGCCAGAATATGCCCATTTTTCACATTAGGGACTATCTGCTGACTCAGACTGTAGCTCAAATGCTAGTACTGTGTACCAAGGGTGACAATATAAAACTATGTTGGCTCATTTGTATAATATCGATATACAGCTATACTGAGTCACTCTTTAATACATATCATAATGATATTATATTATATATACTACATAAAACTTGCAGAACCTTTCCCCCAAATCTAAGAAACTTTAATGATGACCATCGTCATCGTAATTCACAGAACAAATTTGAGATACAAACCACAGCTTTTTTAGCAGCTTCAGCAACCTCAACACAATAACTCTTTCGACTGGCTATTTAACGGAAACTTCTGTAATCAAAGACACAAACAACATGGCAGTCCAAGATAAAGTCAAAATTAGATTTAAATTGGATTTCAAAACTCAAGTACCCACCAGAGATATAGCAGGCTTATTGCTATACTACAAAATGTTTGAAAACTGCTTTTCTGGCAGCAAACATTTATTAACTGGATGGAATGTTCCCATCCCACAAAAAAAAAGTCTTTGTTTTAGAGAGTCTTTAAGAGTCCAAAACAAAACATTAGTTTTGTGCTTACTGTCTAAAGTCAATTAATACAGATAATCAGAAATAGTCAGAAGTTAAAATTTAGTTGAGTCCTAATGAACACGGCTTGCTGCCACCACTTGCTACCAGTCACCAGAACTTTCAAGATATGTAGTGAGTGAAGACAAAAAGGGTCCAAATAGGTCAATGACAGAAAAAAAAGATGTCATCTACACACCAGAATAGCTAATAATTTTGAAGTCTACAACTATGGTTACAGGAAAATTAAAGCGGGAAGTTATTCAGTTCCATATTACATCTAAGGGTATCAGTTCATAGTCAATTTTAAAAATTGTTTTCTTTTTGACAAGGTGTAAAACAACATTTCTAAAATTCATCTACCAGAAAGGTACAATTTCTTGACTAGATAAAAACATGAATGTCTCTGTAAATGTGGGTGCTCTTTTTTTCCTAGTATCACAGCCTGCTGTTTGTTTGCTATCTAGCTGGTTTTTTTTAAAATACATTTTGATACTTTTAGAGACTGGACATGCTTCCAGCTCCTAAATGACCTGCAGTGCAATTTACTGTAGTGTGTACTGTACAAAGTTCTTTGGTATCCACAGGAACAGTTACCAACTGATGTGAACTTCCTTCCCTAAAGAGCTTGTTTTGAATAACAAACTACTCCAGGGGGAAATACATTATCTTGCCTAATCAAATGTTCAAGTGAGGCTTATTTCATTCCAGGGTTTTACTATGCATTGTGGAAATGTGTGTGACACTGACCTTTAATTAAATCTCAACCTTAAAGGAAGACAGTAAAAGCTTAGCAGCCCAGATTGTGCATACGATTTTAAAGCTACATTTAAATGGTTTAAAGAATTAATCAAAATCTCCTATTTTTTTAGTGACTATGTTCTCTAAGATATTTGCTTTTCCTTAATCTGTATAAAAGGTTTTCGTAAATATCAGTAGTTATTTGTTCTTACTTTGTTCAATCAGGTTTAAAATACAGATGTTACTGATACATGGTTTGTATTACCAACATGCTTCCTTTTATGCAAGTGTATTTATCCAGTGCTTTTTGATTATCTGGAAGTGCTTCACACTGAGAAACATGTACTTTAGACAGAAAACAACTCAACAGGATGGTATCACATATATGTAGGGCAAAAGTTCATTTTTCACGTCAGAGAGCTCGTGTCAGGTAAAAATGTAACTCGGCCTCTCGTGATGTCTCCCCAGGTGGCACGAAGCAGAAGCAGCCAAGCCATTCCTGGGAGGCCGCCTGTTGAGGAGACACCTTTGGGGGAGTTTACTGCCCAGGACCCACCAGGGAACGAAAGGACAAGTCAAAGATAGCGAGGAAAGAAAAGGAAACTAGGGGAAATATTGGGGTACTTCTTACACATCCTCTTTTCTTCACCTCAACCATCCCAGAGCAGATGCCCCTAGACAGGAGAAGAGAGTATCTAGCATGCTTATGGAGAGCTGGGAAAGCACAGCAGGAAAGCCTTTCTGATGCTGTGAAAAGCACTAATAAAGAAAGAAATATTCAGATTAATTACTCAAGTACGCAGGGTTGATTATGTGCATCCATAAAAAAAGGAAGAAACCTAAATAATTCCTGTTGTTAAACAACAATTAATGCAGAAATTTTTTGCCACTTCTTTCAGACTACTGTCAGAAAGACAATATAATAACACCATAAATAAAATAAGCAGTATAATAAACAAAGTCTCAAAAATGGTGCAATACTCAGGTATATACATTTGCTGTAATGGTCAAATACTATTTTTACAGTAAACACTTTACTAATGCATACAAGGTATAAAGGTCTTGGAAAACCAGAATAAATCCATTAAACTCCAAATACTATTGCTTTTTTTTTTTTGCAACTAACGCAAACCAATTGTATTACATTCCTTGAACATTGTCTACTTGTAAAGAATCACAAGTTTCACGTATTGTTAAAAATGGGACTAATGATTCAGTTCCAAGTCTTATTCTGTTTGTTTTTGATGTATTTTTGACATCCATTCATATAAATGAGAAAACAAGCTAGTTATTTCTCTTCCTCACTGCTAATTTTCAGTTCTAGTTGGCTGCAGAGGTTAATTCTACATTGGCTGGCTTTCAATCACATTTTCTATCTACCACTTTGTAAACTTTCTTGGAAACTTATTCTGATCTTAAAAAAAATAATAACATAACAAAACCTGCTTAAATTAAACCTTTAACTTTGAGTAAAATGTCATTATTCTTGTTTTGCACTTATTTTGAAAAGTAACAATATTGGCTTCTATTGATATAACATTGTACTAGTTTTGAACATGTAGTGTATTTATATTTTAGATAACTTACGTTTAGACACAGAGAGAGAGTGAGTTTATTCTAGTTTAAAGCGGCTTGATTTTTTTTTTAACAAACCTGGTAACAAACATGCTCATGCCAGTATTTTACTTCACATAATAAAAAAGTGAACTTCCTTTCCAAGTGTCTCTTTACATGCTCAGGAAACATCACTGGTACATTTTCCTTCTGATAAGAGAGGACTCAGATTCTGGAGAGCTGAACATGGAAACTAAGGTAAAGGATGGCAATAATACAATTTAAAACAAATTACAAATACTGATAGATGCCTAGCAGTATTTGTAATTTCAGCTTGCCTCCACATAGTACTTGTTATTGAGCATTCAGCTTATAATAATTAATATATTAAGTATTCAACTAAGATGGCATCTGTATTTTTGCCAAGATTGATATATTCTCCTTCCATTTTTTCTGGTTACATAAATCCAGGTTGAAATGCAAAGGAGGTTTTATTTTTCCTCCATGAGAAAAGAGATGAAATAATTTAATGCTTGAGTTAATACAGGCACAGATACTAGAGGTCATATTTAACATTTTTAGCAGGAGTTGAAAAGTTCAACTGAAAAACTTCACTGGACTTTATGAAGACAAAGCATTAGATTGTATCATATTTGCTCTCCATTTATCTCCTAAACAACACAATTTAGCTTAGCTAAAATCTGAATTGACCCTCAGGCTTTTTAAGTGTATACATTGTGAAACTTCAGGAGCTTCACTACTCCTGTGGAGAGCCCCCCTTTCCCTTCTGGATAGCCACAGGCTCCCTCATGTTATCAGATAACACCTTTTACAAGGACAAGCTGGTAGAAATGAGTTGATGATTTTCTTGTGGTAGAAGCCTCTCTCAACTTACAGAAAGAAAACCAGAAAGAAAACCATCGTGCATTCTGGCAAGAAAGGCAATGTGGTCTCTCACACTTACTATGGTACAACTGGAAAAATTAAATAAGGGTTAATAGGGGAATCTCACTGGCATATAAGGCAAAACTTTCACCTGATCAACAGCTATGATTCATTTGTTCTTTTAGTTAACCTATTTAAAAATGAATCAGCACAGTGCTGATATGGGATATATTGGAAAGTAATCTCTTCTGGAAATAACTTCTTAAATCTTATACCAAGAAGCCTTCTTGCAGGGTCACACGAGACCTCCTTCTGGCCCATTATCCTTTTTCCAACAGTGGATGCCCAAAAAGAGATGGGCAAGGTCAGGACAAGGATACATAACAACAGTCTTCCAAGGCTTCTCAAGAACCTGAGCCAAATAGTCTTTCTACATACTCAGGAGCCCACAGCTGATTCCTGTTTTGTGAACTCTGAACTCATCCCATCTCCTCCAAACGCCATGTGAACTTCATAAAAAAGCTTTGATTCTACATACTATCACTGACATGGCACACACTGGAACAATGCTCCATTCTTACTTTTCAACCACAGGAACACTTATGCTGGCTGATCCAATACCACAGGAAAATGTAAACTGAATTTAAACATATGAATCTATACGTATCCTCCCCTGACACGTCTTTTGTGGTCAAATGACCCCTCATGGGATTTCTGCATACCTACCTAGTGTATTTTCAGTAAAAATAATAGAGTACTAGAGTGGAAGTGCCTTGCAGTTACACAGCAAAGCCAAGAGAAAAGAACTCTCGTGACATAAGGCTCAAAGAGCCATGTAAGTCTTTTGTACACTCAAGTTCATGTGAGTCGATTGCTTTTGAAAGGCATCACACTAAGCCTTAAAGCTCCAGTCCACAAAGTTAAGTTCAGAAATAACTGCAGTGAATGTAGCCGTGTTTACTCATCCAAAAGGGCAAGGGTGAGCAAGACAGACCTGTTCTTATACCACCTAACCTCTGCAAGGAATGTCAGTCTTCACATCAGAAGAAGCAAAACCAACACAGTGCACCAGGTTTCTTTTGACACACAGATTCTCAGTGGCTTTTCGTCTGACTCTAATCTCTGCCCGTAGATACAGAGGTGGAGGAAGTAAGCCTGCTTGTTTAGATAGCCATCACCTTCCCATTACATCCTACTGCTTGTTCCCATCTCCGCTTTCTTCTTCTCCATTTTGTGTCACCCGCCCTCAGTTAAAACCACGGAAATGATCTGCACTAAAAATAACCTCTCCCTCCACCTCATTTGGTCAGGCCAAACAAACAGCTTTACCAGGACACAGCTGAGGGCACAGTGCAGGCATAAAAATGGGAAAGTGGAGTGGATAGTGATGGGGGAGGGTTGTAGGAAGGAGGACAATGGCTTAGCCTGGCAGCATTGTTGGAACAAAGGCACATGAAACTAAACAGTAAGCGCTCCTTAGCATGCGTTCTCAGAGCAGAGATGTGATTCAAAGACTGATGACTTGCTTAAAATATAAAACCTGAGGAGAAAAATAATTGATGTAGAGACACGAAAAGGGTATCACATGAGCATAAGTATCTCAAAAAAGTAAATGAATTCCAAAGCCACTTGGCCAGTGATATACCCACCAGTTTTGAAACATCAGGGCCCAACAAGAACCTAACCTGTCCACACTGGAAAAACCTGCCCAGAGAGAGTACGCATTGACACAACTGAGCCAGTCCTCACCTATAGCAAATGAAGAGTGCTCAGAGTAAACTTGCTAGGAGCAAATGCCTGGAATTCCCCTCAAGTCAAGCTGACTGTTAGAGCCAGGATTTTCTCCCTACTACATCCTCACATTCCATAGAGCAACCCTCCATAAGGTGCTTAAACATTTTATTTTAAAGTTCCCTCTTGGTGTCTGGAATAATGCAAAACAGTATGTTTTTACAAAAAAAAACCCCAAACAAACCCACCTAACTATGCTATTTGCAAAGATGTTTTGTTGTTTCTATTTTGGAAAGAGTAAAATAAAAGAAAACTTGGGACTTACTGCGTGCTTTTTATCTCTGTATTTCCCCCGGGATTCCAGCTCCTAAAGTTTAAGTATGTTGACATCTATCATGTAAGCATGGATCAAGAATGGTATTAGCATGACATGTGGCTGTACTTATAATAAGCCCACCACTCCTAACAATTACAGAACCAAAAAAAAAGAAAAAGTCTTTCAATGTGGCAATCCCTTGAGTCAACAACATTGCAAGACATATGTCAGCATTTTTTTCCTTTAAATTCATTCCATTAGGAAAGTAGGAACTACTCCTAGTGGTAATATGAAATGGAAGTTTTTCCTACAGATTTTGCTATCACAAGCAGGAGAACTAATGAAATCTGATGTACTGTGATCTGTGTCTGTAGTTCTTTAAACATTTCACTAGCAAAATCAACAGCTTTGTCTTAACCCTGCTCTTAAACCCCCCTTTTGAAGACAAATGCAAAACACACATCTCCAAAAAGCCTGCAGACCACCAAGGATGCCACCCTCCACAAGACTCACAAGTTTACTTCCTCACGGTGATAGCTGGGAGCTGCCACCAGCACTTCAAAGCTACTCACCTGCCACCCTCCACCTGGAGAACCTTCTCACTGATGCCACAGACTCGAAACAAACTTGTCTTATTCTCCAAATTCCATTTTCATTTCCACATGCTCCAATGGCTACAGCTAACAGCCTCTGAACTGGATTTTTCACCCCACTGTTAGCCACCAGATGTCCTAGTTCTTGGATAGATTACAACCTTGCACAGAAGTAGGAAAAGTCTCATACTTAAATGCACGTATGAGTGCCAGTGCGCACATGCATGAAAACAAAAACTCCTGCTTGCTGGTTTGATTTGAAAATATCTCAAGGCATGCTCTTTGCTCCTTTGAGCCTTTAGAGATAATACTCCTGACTGCATTACTTCCCTCAGCCATTTTTTCTCCTTTTAGGGAGGAAAATATTAGGCCCCGTCCAATTAGGAAATGTGCGTAACTCTCCATGAGAAGTGAATCATGTGCATCTTGCCAGGAGTTAGTTTTAAAACAATCAACATGTGGAAGCACAAGAGAGTTTTGAGTATGCTATGTTATAGTCTGCTACATTGTCTGAAATAGCACCCTGGAAGAACATGCACTATTCAAGAGAAATTATCACTGTCTGTTTATAAAACATGGCCATGATAAAATTAGTTAGATAACTAATGAAGTCCTAGATTAATTCAAGACATGATTACAGAAGATTTAGTTTTGGAAGAGAAGTCCCAGGGGCTTTCAACCAACCCATAGAAGCTCTGTGAACAGAAAGTGGCAAATGTGAAAGACCAACTGGCATGGCCTTGTGTCTCCCAAAGTTTCCCAGATTTTCAGAAGTTTTTAACTTCTTGAGCATGAGGTGATTCATGTCACTGACGATACAGACGTAAGTGCCTGAAACTGGGAAGTCGTATCTCAGTGTATTTGTGAGATTGTGATAATTAAATTCACTGTTGCAGAATATCCCAAACATGTGGACTACCATATACCATGGAAGAGAGGAATTTTCTCCTCTCCTCAACTTCATTTCCTTCCTCTGAAAAGACAGGCACAAGAATATGTAATTACAGCTTTTTAAATACTAAAAATTGTATTTGGCTGCCTTTCCCCTTCAACTTGGAGTGTTCTCCTTCCAAGAGTAAACATACCCAGTTTACTTTGTCTACTCTTACTCTTGACGCTCTCCTCTGGACTCCATTTGTGCACTTCTTTTTAAGTTCAGTTCCCAAAATTAGACACAATACCCCAGCTGAGGACTCACCATTGCCGAAGAGAATGGCATAATTACTTCATGCTTTTTTGAACAACAGCCTTGTTAATGCATCCCAGAATGAGTTAACTTATTGTTTGTGGTCCATTACTACAACAAAGAAATTTTCCTGCACTACAAGCAGTTTCGTTGCATCCTGTACCCTCTTCCATTCCCTTCCCTAGAGACTTTCTGTTTATTCCTGAGAGGCTACCAGAAGGGGATTACTGGTTGACCTGCTGGAGACAACCATGTTTCACAGACTTTAATGCACAGATTTAGTGTTACCTACAGGTCCTACAGTAACTTGTTCTTAATTCCTTGTACTGCTAGAAAAACCTGAAAAGTGAAACAGAATTGAACTGTTTTCTTGGAAATGTGTTAGTCACAACTGATAGGGAAAATATGATGAAAAGAGGTACAGGTTTAAAAATGAAATAAGTGAATAAAAAATGTATTTTAGCAGTAAAAAGAGGCCTTCTCTACTAGCCACTCCTTACTATTTTTGCTTCTTTAATCACAATCTACAACGCTTTTTCCCACAAACCACAAGTGCTGAATCATGTAAGACCTAAATTGACATAAAAATAACAAAATTCTGCTACTTGCAGCGTTTCCCCAAGGGAGATCAAAAAGTTCAGACCATTTTCTCTTAGTGCCACACAGCATTAGGAACTGAGAGAAAAAAAAGGGGCATTTTGTATTTTTAAACATTTTATTTCTCTAATGAGAAGGGTTCCAAACAATGGTGTTCTTTTCTGCTAAATCAGGCAAACCATAATGAACGATTAAGGAACTATGAGCAGATTTAAAAGCACAAATGTCCTTTGTGGTACTGTAAACATTGCCTCTCCAAAATCAGGCTGAAGAGCAATTTATTTTCCATTTTAAGAACAAAAATAAAGTGTGTTCTCCGTCTGTACGGAAGAAAATATTAGTCATGGTAGATAATTTTAAAAATGCATCTTCATAAGTCATACATGGCAGTATAGCAAATGAGAAGACATGTCATTACACACGAAAGAATAAAAAGTTGAATGCAATGGATTTTTTTTAACAAACTAGTCAACATCTACGACAGATCTGAAAATACCTGAGACAAGGATAATTATCATTAATAGTACCCTTTGGGTTCTGCTAACGCGTTGGTCCAGAGGCCTTCACGCATATTCCTCTTACCCGCAACTGGGCTCAAGTTCTCGTGGAATTATAACATAATCTACTGTAATTACACAAAGGTATCAACTCGGTGTCAAAAACTCCCCAAACCCCACCAACAGCAAAACAACAACAAAAAACCCCACCCCACAACAAAAAAGACTAGATAATGAAAAAGAAAACAACATCTTGAACACTATTTGTAGTTTGGGTTTCTCATTGCCAACAGGGTCTAGTAAAACTAGAAGGGCAACAAGAATGAGCAAAGACACGGAACAAGCCCTGTGAGACAACCAGTTAAGGAGACTTCAAGTGGAAAGACAAATATTTGAAGGTATATGATATGCAATGAGAGGGGCAATGTAGGAAAGATGAAATATTCCTAATAGAGAAATTAGGGAAGACTAGCAGGCAGCAGGCTTGGAGGGAAAAAACCCAACAAAACAAAACAAACAAAAACCTCCAAATCAATCAAGTGGCACTTCCTCATACAACACATATTTAAACTGCAGAACTCACTGCCATAAGTGAAAGCTCACACAGGCTGGGGGTGGGGGGTAAAAGCAAAAAAAAAAAAAAAATTCCTGGAAGAAAAATCTACCAAAATTATTAAATCCAGAAATACCACTCCCAGTCAAAAAAAACCCTCAGCCATAAATCCGTAGAGACTAGGACAACCAATGTGGGAAACATTACTATGTGCGTGTCCCCTTCTTAAACTCTTTTTCCTGTTTCACTATCAGTCACAGTCAGAGATGAGATCTGGTGCTAAATGAACCTGTGATCTGAGCTGGTACAGTGTTCTTATGGTTTTATTGAGCTGTGCAAATCAATTTAAGGTAAATTATCTAAGACACTGTGCATAAAACCTTTCCTTCTGCACAGAAAGTTATGCTGCTGCAGCCTACTGTTCAGCAAGCCTTTTAAAGATATTATTATTAAAAAACCCCACAATATGAAAATGAATCACAGTGATTGAAAAGACCTACTGTTCACAGCTTAATAGCATCCAGAGAACTGTCACTTATCTGAAAAAGATTTTGCTTATTTCAAGTTCTGTGCCAATCTCTAACCTACACAACTTTACCCACCCCCAAGAAAATCCATAAAAGTGCTCAACGACCTCCCAAATATAAAATTAACAGGGAAAAATGATTCGCTTGTTTTGTTTTTCAATTGAAAGTATTTGTGATTTTTATATTAATATCACTGCATAACCGGAAGTTCAGCTGCATGAATGCTGTGCTGGCAGTACTAGTTGTGCATTTAGGTCCATATATATCCAACTGTTAAAGCCTTTGCACGATTAGACCCTTGGGAATATAGCTGCTCAGGATGACTTCTGTATTTATGGAATATAATAGCTCTTGCCAGCCTTTCATTCATCAGTGAGAAGAATCAAAACCTGCTCTGTAGAACTGAAGGCCAAGGATGAAATTTAATCCTTTATTTCTTCAAAATCCAGTGAAAACCCTCTGCGGTTTGAATGGCTGGCTCTCAGAAATGTCAACAGCCATCTTCCCCTACTGACATGATTTTTAGTCCCTAAAATAATTTTTAAATTATGATTTCTCACACATTCCCTGACTATGTATTCTTTGGTCCATGATATACCCACACTCTGCTGTTGGTTAGCATGTTAAGTTTGCTGCTGTTAAAATCTAGGGAGAAATTTAACAGATAACAACAGTGATTAGAAATGCTAATTCTAGGGGGGAAAAGAAAAGCTCTACTGTTCAGCTAAAAGTATGCTATCCTAAATAAGAGAGTCTTCTCTTCCCAAAAGGAACAGGCAGCACCGACATCCTGAGATGGAAAGAGAAGCTAAAGTTAGGGGACACCTGCCTGCCAGAAAGAATATTCTCACTCACATTTTAAAAGCTACAAATCCTACCATGAAGCCTCACTCTGAAGTGATACCTGTTGGAAATCTAATAATTAAGGACACAGTTTCAGTGGCAAGTGGTGACACCTGACCTCTTCTTCTACTGACCATAGTTTGTTGCACAGCTTTTTCGTTCACATTTCTCCTCCACAGTTTGTTTTGTTTTTTTTTTTATGCCTGGAGTTGGTAACTCCTCAAGGCACACAGTCTGCACCAAAGGCACCCTGGAGCTGACTGACAACCAGGTCCTGTTGCTGTTTGTGGTCAGCTGTAGGTTTGCCGGCAAGGGGCAGTTCCTTGTCTGCACAGAGGGCAGCGAGGACACACTTTCCCCTATTTTAGTTAACTATTCTTTGCCTTTTCTTGTTTTCCTACCTGACAGCTCTTAAATTTGGTATTATTTAGCTCCTATGAAAGAAAGTATGTGGGTGTATGTTAAGAAAAGAATGATCTGCACAGCTCTGTCACTTAACATCCTATGGAAGTGAGGGTGGACGTGATCAAAAAGCATTCACCAAATTAACAGAGATAAGAGGGCTTGCATATCTTTAGCCTATTTTATCCTGCTAAACAGTTTCAGTTCAAAACAGTGGGATAATTATTTGCATTAAAATATGTTTAAGTCCTACTGACAGCACCAAGAAAACTCAAACGTAATGAATTGGCAGAAGTGTCAGAAAATGTTTACTTTTAAAAGATTTAAAAGGCAAAGTTCATCTCTAACGTCGACATAACAGAAAAAATTCCAATATTCTTCTTGCCTAAGGATAAATATCCTTTCAAAACATCCAGCATACGTTTTAAAAACAAATACTAGTAGATTAATTACAAGAGTACACTTTAAACCAACCAAAATTAATCTACTGATTTAAAGCAAGAAACCCTAATCTGCATGCTTCGTGTGATAGCTGGCATGCTTACAACCAGAGGTAGCTACGTTCCAAGAAATTATTACAAGTTTCCAAAGTAAAAGGCAATATGAAGTTGAAACTGTGTTGTACAAATTACTTTCTCCTCCTGACTCCTTTTAAAGAGAAGGCCCTGAAACTTGAATTGAATCTCTTCAACCACTGAAAAACAAATTATGTGACATGGGTGACAGAACAAAACCATAAACATTTTATGGAAACTTTTAGCAGTTAACTGCAAATGCGCATTGTTCTTGCCTTTTATCTGCTTTATAGTAGTCCAATTTATATTTATTATAAAGAGCTTCTTAGATCCTCAGAGGAAAAAAATTGTTCATAATACTTTTTTGTTTTCAACCTATTTACTTCAGTGTATGCAAGGTATACATAGAGTCTTCTGTTCACACTGTTTAGCTTGTTCTCTGTACCTCAGCTCAGGTTGCTACCTTCTGCAAACAAAATATCCTGTCTGTGTATGCAGTCTTTGTTGACATTAAAAAAGGTAATCCGCTGTTGACAATAAGTACAAGCCATGGATGAAGCTATGGAGGTGATGAAAAAAACAAGCAAAGGTCTAAGCTGGCAATGCTCAACACTGTTGCAGAAAGAGAAGCTGTGAGCTCATCAGGTGGTGAAGAAAGGGGAATGCAGCTCTTCGCTGCTGTGCACATGAACACTCACTTCTTTGGAACTCTAAATAATGACACTAATATTATTTGAGTAGGTGATAGTCTCTGTTCCATAGGTCCCCACTGGCTTCAGTGACAAGATGCATACATGTGATGATTTATTTCTGATCTGTACGGACACTGAAGTAAAAAACAAAGATTCTCCCTGACTAGTAAACATTACTTTTCCAGAGCACTCAAAAATGGCAAAAGCAGCAAATCAACCTGCAATCTTTGGCTTAACAGATTAAAAGAGTTAATTGATAATAAAGACAATTCTGAAACATACTCTGCTATGTCTAAGTTTTCTTTGGTTGTGATGGAAAATCTGTTTTAATGTAGTTTATAAACAATGGCAATTCATTAAAAATTTCAATACCCTTCTTCTGAAAACTGCCACTTGTGAAAATCTGAAATGTTATCATCATTGGACTAAATGGACAGTGTGTCTTTGTTAACAGTGGAGCTACTTTTTGCACTTATTTACATTTACTTCCATTGTAATTCAGTTTGATTTACACAAAAGGGAAAAAGGAAGTGAATTTCTTGCAATCATTTGACATACATGTCAAAGCTTAATACATAAACTACTTGGTAATTAAATCTTCTACAGAGATTTCAGTGCAACTCTTAACGTAGTGGTAAAAATGACAAGAATTTCTTTTGTTTCTTGCCTGAAGAAAGACTGGGAATCAAGATCAGTTTGGGATTCTGGCCAGGCTGCTACACCTCGGTCAAGCACCACCTTAGGGATGGGTGCTACTCCATCGGCTCTCTCTCCAAACCTTACCTCGTAGGATGGCACAGAACTGCTGCCACCGCTGCATCGCAGGATCGCTTTCAGAAGATACCCTGGCAGCAGCCACAGCTGTGAAGGAATTCAAAACAGCAGACCCCCAAAGCAACCACACTTTAAAAGAAATCTGTGTCCTTCACATACCTGTGGCCAGGACAAAGACAATAATAGTACAGGCTTTATACTATTGATTCTGCCTTTCTTAAATTCAAAATTAGGGTGTACACTGAAAAATAATTTATGAGCTTGATGAAAAATATTCCACTGTTCAGAAATGATCCTCTGATACATTTTTGGTTCTGTGAGGAGAATCAGTCACTCCTACTTAAAATGATAATTCAAGTTATTAGTCTTCCTGTTGCCATCAAATCTAATAGCCAAATTTAGATGTAAAAATATTTTTATCCTAGTAAAATGCAATGTAAGTATACGAACTTTTCATCTCAAATTGTAGCAAAAAAAAGAATGCGACATTTATTATTAATAATTTGCAGTAGTTGACTGGATGCTGGACTGACTGTAAAAAAGCCTCTAATTAATTTGTATTAATAGGTACAAAACTTGGAAGTAATACCAGAAAATTTCAACAGGTTTGGAGACCATGGCAATAACTTAAGTTTTCTTAGCAGCACTAATAATAATAAATGATATCATCTTTCTGGTTTCACAATGAAAGCCTCTGCGTTGTGTGATGACAATAAATAAGTCAGGCTGGATAAAGTGTTAATACCATGTCACTATCTGGGAAATTAGACTCACAATATAAGACAGCAAACATTTAATTTGGTGTTATTATGATGATGTAATACTTGATGTAACATTGAACTTTATTCACAGGCAGCATTGTTCATAAGACTTTCTCAAATAACTGCCTTTTCAGGATGAAATTAATTATTTCACACTGTAAGCTATGAAAAAAATATACTCTAAAAAATGCAAAGTACCAGTGAAAAAGGTGAACCTTTTCCAGATATTTCAAAGTTGAATCTGTTCTTAAAAATATTGAGATAGGAAGGCTTAGAAACAAACTCAAAATTGAATATCTGCCTCTTTAATTATTTTTCTGACTACAACTTCTATTTATTAACTTTGGATCATTTGTGATCATGTACAGGATTTCCTACAGCTCCCAATCCCAGTGTTTCTACTGTTAATTGTTAGGGGCCTAAGTAGATCCCTGAGCTCCTTTCCTGGGATACAAATTTAATTCTTTACTTATCATTGGTATAAACTGTTGTGGGTCAGTGAGTTTGGAACAAGGCATGGAAGAAATATGTACAGAATAATGTTCTACTATAGCAAAAACCTTACTTTATTTCATGCTTGAACATCAGGAGTTTTTTCTGTTTAAAGCAAGCATCATCCCAAACACGAACTGTGTATTTTAAGTAAGAAATCCTGAGCTTCACAGAAGTGCTGTACTATATACACAAACCACTCAAATTTTAAGCTCCAGTAGTTTTCAGCAAAGTCAAGAGTATTTAATAAGGAGATAAAATAAGGGAATTAAAGAAAACCATGGTAGAGTGTTGTAATTTTACAGTTCTAGTATATATTATAAATTTGAGAAGTTTAGATGTTTTGGGGTTTGTTGGTTTGGTTTTTTTTCCCCTTTTCTCCCCCTCCAAATTGTCCTGTACTTATTTGTAGCATGATCCCAGTTCCAGTCTTGTATTTTTGAAACTACACAGTTAAAATAATAAATGATTATTTCTGAAAGCAGTACTGGATTGACTGATCCATCAAAAGCAAACTTACTGCTTATGGAGAATAAGAACAAAATAACAAGTAACACCGAAGTATCTTTTTGATCTCATGGATGAAATGCTTGCAACTTTAATACTGACTAATCAGAACATTAAGGACTCAGTTTGCCGATTTAATAAAAAGCAGGCACATTTAAGCCACATCTGCAAGCAAACAGGTATTTCATATGGAAGGAAAGGTATTGCTGGGCTTTAGCAGAATCTGCTCTTCACAGAAAAAGAGCTCAAATTCAGTTATCTGCTATTAATTCATAGTGTACAGCATGGAAACAACTGCCACCACAACAAAGACATTTCATGGGTTACCTGATTGCTTCTTCTCCTTAATATCCACTAATTTCCAGCACCAGTTCTGACAATTTTAACCTCTGTATGAAGAGGAAGGAGCTGCCAACAGTTCTAACAGCGTATGTGTTTTCAGCTGTCCTTCTCTGACAGCCTTCTTCATTAGTTCTTCAGGTGTTATTAATTCAAGGCAGTCATAATGCTGCCAGCCCAACACAACTTTATCATTGTCTGGCCTTTCAGATACTTTCTGTGTTTGTTTAAATAGGAAAATATGTGTTTATGTAAATATGAAAAACTACCAATGTGCATCTTAGGTCACAAAACACCACAGATGACTTAATTTTAAAAAGTCTAATTGATTTTAAAAAGTTAAGATTGACCATAGTAATGTTAAGTACTGCTATCACGGGTAGTTGTCAAAACTTGTGTTCATTCTACCCAAAATGGAAAACAAAGCCCTTAAGTAAAAATTTGGATAGAAAGAAAAATCAAAGGAAGCTATTTGAGTGGCAATATTCACTGCATTCTCTCTTTTATTTTATGTTACTTTAATGTAAAACATTGTATATTTTCACACTCACAAAAAAGATGGGAAAATTATGAGTTTTTTGAAAATCAGAAAATGTAAGATGATGCTATTTTGTAACTTCTTTGGACTACATCAAAGGGAAACTTAAACAATTCGTGGTCAAATAAAGTCACAGCATTAACTGTACAACCCAAGCAAGTTTAACCATATATGAACCATACTTATCAAGTTTTTTTTGAATCCAGGATAAATATTTTCTACAGCCCAACACTACACCTAAGCAAGACTTTCAGTTGCTTCAAACATTGAGACGCACACTGTGAAAAGCAGCCACCTCCAGGCATCAACACAAGTTTGAATTTGAATACCAGGTATTCAAACACAATAAAAATTTGAAATGCTTAAAAGAAGTCTATGTAACTTCAAATTATAAGCAAAAGTATATATCTTTCTTTACTGTGTCTTTATATTATGAATACAATGTCCTGATTTTTAAGAAGAAAACCTAAAGGAAAATTAAAGTCATCCGCTAGAACTCAAACTGCAATATCTGAAAATGTAAAGCAAACCACAAACCTGATTAATCTAAAGTACTTTCCCTGTCAATGCCCACATTAACATTTCATTCTTAAGAACTAAATTAAAGAGCTTGCCTGACTAATAAAATAGCTGTAAAAATCATATTTAAAACTCACATACTAAAATCAGCACAAGGGACTGCATCCACACAATTCACTACTTACGAAGTTTCCAAAAAATGCTTTGCCTCCCTAAAACATTCTTTGCAAAGGAAGATGAATCTTTTGAAAGCTCTCCCCGCTCCCTAAAACCTGTGAAGTGTTTACGTGTTCTCTACTAAGCAGATGATTGACGTTCGCTGGTTACTGGTTCGTATGGCCAAACACTTGACTGTGCAGCCCAGGGGTAAGTAACCATTACCTGCTATAAACCCCCCCAAAACTGATCAGATGAGCTTCACCCAAGACATATTTTATGCAAAGCAACTTAATTTGGCTACATTTTTGGGGAAGACAAGGGGTAAAGGAATTATGCACTGAGCAGCTTTGTAGTGCCCACAAAATTCAAAAACTTTAATAAAGACAACTGAACTTGAGTATACACACACTTACATAATACACCACAGCTACCAGCATAATATGGCCTTAGTATGTTCACTCTGAGTCACAAAGGACAAAATAAATCCCCATCAATAAAGGATTAAAATTTCAGCAGGTCAATTCCTGTTAACTTTAGCAAATATCAATCAACAATTTGCCAAAAATAATTAAAAAAAATTTTTTTGGTAGGGCATGCATGCTACAATTCCAGTGTTAAAGCACTTCTGCTGATTCAAGCAAAGATAATGCCTAATCTAGTCAGATGAAAATTTACCTTGATTTCTGTCACGACTTCAAGGAAGAAAATACAGTGGACATTTGACTTATTTCTATTTACTAATTTCGTAAAAACTCCAGCTCTGTTTCTTATGATTTGTAGAATTAGAACGCATCAGCCAGCCAGGAAATTCTTTGTAAAAATTCTACAGTCTTTTATAAAAGTAATGAAAGACTATGCAAAAATTATAAAAGAAATCCAGAAAGCTTTCAATTTTTTTTATATCAACTAAATAAATCATTAGGTAGCACAACTAGACCAGATTAAATAATGACTTTTTAAAGTAAAAATATTGTGGGGGGCACTCCTCAAACCCTTAAAATAATGTTAGAAGGCTGTAAGGAGGAAACCATTTGTTTTAAAATTTGTATCACTAGTAAATAAAATGTTCTGCTTACTTTTTATAGAGAGGTATGTAATTTAAAAAAACAGACAAAGACCCAAAATATCTTAGAGTCTAAATATGAAGTCCCCATCTTCACTCAAATTCTTGGAATTTCAGTCATAAATTGCAATTAAGAGTATGACCCACAAGAAGCCAGTGTTTTCATATCCACTTATTTTAAGGACGATTTTCACAACTAAATGTGTATTAGTTAATTTGTATGCAGTTTAAGAACGTCTGCCCAAACACACCCAATATGTCACAAGTATATTTAAATCAGCACCCCAGGAGTGTTGGTCATATCGTGCCATCAGTGAAGTTTCTGCATTTCATCAGGGATCTCTCTTTAAAGACTCATGATAAGGTGCAGTCATTTTCCCACATTTGGCATGCAATGTATCTGAAATCCATCTTCAACTACCACACATCGATTTTTATGACAAAGACTACATGGCTAATGTCATCCAAAAAATGACACATCCGTAATTCAAATTGCAACACTAAGGGTCTTTACCAACTCATTACCATTCATACTGTTACAAACCTAAAGCTGCCTCTTCCCTCATTGAAAGAGAGGTAACCTTTGTCACTCCATAGAGCGTGCCAAAATTTGCCCCAGAGCTGCCTACGTCAGCATTTTTTCCTTTACAACTATTTTGAAGCAAGGATGATTAGACCTAAAGTCTTGAATGTCTGCTGCTAAATGCTGTATTGGTTTGGGCTCAGAAGGCCTTATTCCATACATCAGCTATTAATTACAGAATCAGTAATGCTTAGAGGATGCCTGACTGATTACTATCCAAGTATTTATTTTTATATCTGTCCTTATCCAAAAATACTAAATGGGTCAAAAGTTATTTCAGCTGGAAACCTAATTTTACTTTATCATTGGCTTAAACTGGAGTAAAATCAAGCCCTGAAGCACAATAGCATTTTTTTTTGCTTTCTGCCTTGCTCACAAATCCTCCTGGAGATAAATAACATTCTAAACCAAGAAAAATTTAAAAGCCCCAAAAAATCTAGGCATACTTTACATTTTACAAATATTAAACCTATGAATTGAGCTGAGAAGAAAACAGAAGAGAAAATATGAAAAAGACACAGAAATACACTTACTTCTAAACCAGCATTAGATTTCTCTTCTTCTTTTAAACTTGTAACAACCTTTCAAATTTTTTTAAAATTAGGACCAGTAATTGACACTATTTAAATAACATGATGGTATTTTCAGAAAACCTACTTAATTAAAAACCACTTACTAATATTTTTGTTTTAAACCAAAATGGACTTTGAACTGAGATTTCAAATGAATTATTAATTGTTTCAAAGTCCACTGGGTCCTATTCTTTTCCCTTCCAAGAAGGCTAAATTTTCCTCTATATAAAATACCAAGCCATGAATCAAATTTGACTAGATATAGTCAGCTTCTGTGAAAAAGAAGAAAATTTGAAAGCAATAAAAATAAAAAATATTTCCAGCCCTATGAAAAGTCCAGTTTAGCCTCCTTTTATCCCAGAAACTCAAAAGAACATATGTACTATAGAGAACTGCAAAGTATACGTATCACCATTTTTTTTACTCAAACATCTAAGGGTCAAAATTCAAGTAAAAAAAATCCACATAAAATCAGCAACAAATGCCTCAGAACTGTAATACCTGCATAAGACAAATACTTCATGTCAAGCTCACATTCCATTTCTAAAAAGAGTTTCTCATTTTCACTAACTTACATCCGCCAATTGAGCAATTATGCAATATGTGGGTGTACCTTGCAGTCTTTTTTTTTTTTTAACATCTGCATTCTGTGTTAAATTCTAACTGTACAAGATGTCTGATAATTTTCTTTATCTTGAACCTTCAAAGTGGTAGGTTTACCAGAGGCAAAACCACACATCAGAGAATATGAGTCATATAATAAAGAAATGACTCTTCCCCTTCTCCCCCTTGCACCCTGAAGCCATAATAACCTAAAGACACTCTATTGTAAATGGCTTCTTTGGCAGTATGGATAGCATGTACAACTCGCAATCATTTAGCCAGCAAATGAAGATACTTTAAAGTCTTTACTGTATCCATAACAAATTGCTTCCAGTACCATTTTAAAGCAAATTAAAAACTGTGCTACTGCAAAAATAAAATTCAGAATGTCTGTGCACTTGCTTTCATGTCATGCATAAAATATTAAACATTCTATGCATGTACCTATAAATAATAACATTAAAAGATAAAAATAATGTAAGATGCCTATACAAGTTAATCTGAAAAGTATCTCTCATTTGTCTACAAAAGATTAGCCTCCATGCAGAAATCCCATACTGATTCCACATCAAATTAAGGCAACATTTACACACAAGAAAACCACTGCTCATGCCAACTACAATAACATGAGGAAGCAAAGCACCTTACTTGACCACTGCTTATGCAGATTTCCACTCTGAAGTGCAGTAAGTATGGGAAACAACACTGAGGCCACTCTAGCCTTTTATTTCCTTTTATATCCTTTCCTGCAGGTAGACAATAACTCCTCAGACTAACATCCCACATCTAATTCCAGGTAGGAAATCAGCTTTCAACAAAGTCTTATTTGATGTTGTCAGTATGTATGATTGCATCAGAAAATCTGAAGAGAACTAAATGCAGAAACAGCATTTACAAACAGCAGCAAATAAATCCGTAACAACAAAACCTTGCACCACTAAAACAGGTGCAACCACCACAGTCTCGTAAGAAAGGTGGTTTTCACCTTAACAGAGGCGATGCTGGAATAAGATATTTCCACAACCATCTTCCAAAAAGTAGAAAACCCCAATGTTTCAGTAAATCAAAGTGAAGCAACACGTTCCCCCTCGAAGCAGAACAAACCAGTGGTTTCTATTCTTACCTGTGTATAGTCAAAGTCAGAAAGAGGAGCTATACTCTTGATGTAGTCCATTCGAAATTGGTTTTCTGGGTTGGCCAATGGAACTGGGGGTATTAAAGTGCTCATAGCTGAAACTATAGTCTAGAATTGGATAAAACAGAAAAACAAACACATTAATCTGGATAAATCTAGGATACAGGATCAATAGAAGATAATCCAATCTGATCAGCAAAATGGGATTTCTCTCATCACAATCTTGGAGAGCATAATCCTTATAATTTCCAGTACAAACAAGCATTTAAGAACAGTATAAAGTATGTTCTTACCACAATCGCATCTTTAACATTTTTCCGAATATCCAGTATTTTCTGTTTCTTTTCTCTGCATTAAAACAGAAATATTAACACTTTGATTTTTTCTTCCAAAGCAGTTCAGTCACTTGCATTTAATTTTTTTTCACTGATCGCTTGTTTATCTGCTCTTCAATCATTAAAACATACCAATAGAAAAAAAAAATGGCAAGACAAATACATTTTCCCCTTATCCATTTTCTTGCATACTATGAAGAGCAATGCACATTCATCCCTAATATATTTTTTTAAATCAGACAATCACAGCCACATCTGCAAAGCCTCCCCTGATGGAACTGGAAGTCATTCTTTCATTTCTACAGCACGCTATAAACATGCTCTAAATTAACAACACATAGGTGATGGCCAACAAATATCTAAAATGAATGCTATGGATTAATAATGATCTCTGGCAAAGAGTTCTTCAGAGAGAAGATGATGTAGCCTCACAAAACAGGATGATTTCTAAAAATAGGCAAAATTAGTTTCAGTTTTACACTAAACCCAGCACCGGAAAAACAGCACACAGTGTCATCCTGATTATGACTTGACATGTATTTTTGTATTACAGACAGATGCAATATTTGGTTATTTGCTTCTATGTAAAAAGTAGTCGCCATGTTGTTGCTACACAGGGGCCTGTCAAGCGCTGCAGTAGCAACAGTGTAAAATACAGTAAAGGGGCCAGAAGGAGAAAATGCAAACATACAATAGCAGCAATTTCCTTATTCTCACTCCCCTCCCTCCCTCAAAACACAGTGTCAAGCCACCAAAACACAGGGGATGAGATGAGAAATTTCCCAGCGTACTGTGTGTTAACATGTTTCCAACATTTAAGGAAAAATAAGTCACAAAGTGTCAATAATTCTTACTCTGAATTAAATCCATTGACATGTAGGATTCGCATTTGTTTCACAATAGTGCTTTTTCCTGACTCACCAGCCCCTAAAAGAGAAAGGAAAGGGAGAACATTGTGACACACGGTTCNTCGCTTACTGCTCAGCACAGCAGCCTACATTTTCCACAGCTAAGGCGCACGCCGCATCTCCCCTCTCGGCTGCGCCCGCCGCCCCGGCGGGCTGGGGCTGCTGCGCCCCGCTCGCCCTGCTCGCCCCGGCCCCCACCTCTGCCCCTTCCTCCTTACCCAGCAGCAGCAAGCGGTGTGTCGCTTTATAAGCCAGCCTCTCTTTCTGCAACTGCTTCTCTATTTTTTTGTTGGCTTCTCGCTGCGCTTTCTCATCGATACGCTGATCCTCCGTTTTGCTGTTGCCCAAACACCCCATAGCCGCTGCTCAGGGTGGATGTCAAATCGCTGCCTTCACAGATTTAGTATTTACAAGGGGGAGGCAGCGGGGGGGGAGGCAGAAGACAAGTCTTTATATCCGTGTGTGTCCCTGCGACGGTTTCCCTCCGCTTCTTCCCACCCGGCTGGCTCACATAAAATGGTCTCTGGCCGCTTTCCGATCGCAGCGGAGTTGGCTGCTTCGCTCCCCACCAGAGATGCGGAGAGCAGGCGGCAGAGGTACCCCTGCCCCGGCGGGGAGGGGGTGGGGGGAGAAAGCTGGGCAAAAATGCCTAACATGCAACGAGAGGGAGAAAAGGGCTCCTCCTGGAAACCAGCCGGGTGCCGCTCTCCGCTCTCCCTCCCCACCGCGCACACAATCCCTATATTTCTCTGTAAAGGTCTATTTTTGTCTTCCTAACTCAGCACTGCCTCTTTCTGCGAGACCAGGAAACAGCCCCGCTGCCAGCCCTACGCGCAGGGAAGCCGAAGGAGAAAGGTAAAAGCCGGACGGATCTNGGCCTCCGGCCCCCCGCCCGCGGCCTGCCGCGCGGGAACGGAGCCGCGGGGCGCGCCGCTCGGGCCCGGCGGGGCTCTCCCCCCTCTTTCCCCCCGCTCCTCGGCGGCACTGGAAGAGCCCGGCCGCTGCCGGAGCGAGGGCTGGCGCTCCCGGGTCTGCAATCCCGGGCTGGCACAGGTGATGGCTGCCATCGTGACCGACCTG
>VZTG01009291.1:97375-162271 GCA_013397845.1 Melanocharis versteri | reverse complement strand
CGGCGGGAGCCAGCCCCGGGCACCGGGGTGTGGGAGCGGCCGGGGTCTGCCCGCGTGTACCCCGACACACAGGGCCCGCATACGCACGAACACCCTGCCTCGACTTCCTAACCGACGACATGTCCCTTTCCACAAGTTGTCACGGCAGCACACGGGCCGTCTTTTCCCTTTGAATATTCCAAGCTGTATCAGCTGAACCAGATAATGAAGCTGTCCAAACAGCTCACGGTAACGTGTAATCTGAATATGATAACATACATGTCTAATATCACTACAACAAAAAATGTCGACAAGAAACCGTATCTCCATTCTTTCATTTACCTCCATTTTAGATCCTAAAATGAAACTTCAAGCTAGACAACCATATAGGTATTCCTTTTTGCTTCAAACCTCTTGCCTAGCAAACTGGCACCTCAGTGGAAAAGCAGCAGTACAGCACCTGGCTCTTCCTAAACTTCCCCTGCGTAGAAACTACCTGCACTACTCAAACGTGATGCTTGATACATTGAGGCACAAGAACACTAGAAAAAGGATGGACATTACTCTGGAGTCCCAAAATACTTTCAGCTTTTATCTCCAAGTATTATTAGTCTCCCATACTGTCCAAAATGGCTTACTGAAAAATTGGTATTTTGATAGATACATATGTGTGCAAAATCCTGGTCCCAACTAAAATCAAAGAGAGATTACCATCAACTTCAATCAAACAAAATAGCATTTTAATCTAAAAAGTCTCGAGATTCATGTGGCAAAAAGAAACCAGATTTTACAAGCAGAAGGATTTCGTTTAGTTGTTTTTGGTTTTTTTCAATGGCTCCCTCACTCAGGTGGGAAGTGCTGAATTGCTGGTACTGTCTACTTTGAGCACATGTCAGAGGAAAGTGAAAAGGGCAGGACCCAGAAAATGAACAGGTACTGCTCCACCTGTGGTTGGGTACGTGGAGTTTTCAGGAGATTATGGAATTCAAGTGCCAGATACATGGTTTTATGGTACTGCTTCATCTTGACTCTGGCAGCTGTTTTCATCTTCCGTCTTACATAGGTGGGGGGAGCTGGGGGGAAGGTAACACACTACAGGATTGACAGGATCTGCCCGGCCAAAATGGGCATTTTTTAAGTGTTACTGAGCTGCATTTTTTTAGGACAGACTGCTTTTTTTCCTATTGACATTTTTTTCCATCTGGAGAGGCAAAAAGCACCTCAGATACAGATAGGTTTGGAAGCACAATTCAGGGTGACTGCTGTTTTCGGAGGCTGTCAGACACAGGATAGATGATGAATAGCTTTTGTGAAGAGCAGTCATGTTTGCTCCCTGCCACAGCACTATGAGAGCTCAAAACTGAATGGCTTGGTTAGAAACCACTAACTGGGTCTGAATTTTCATAGTCCTCCAGTGTCAGAAGCTGTAGTTTATGATGCACGAGATGTGCGTAGCCATATTTATTACCTATGTAAATACCTCAGTTTGAGACCTAAATCCCAAACCTGGCTAGTGTCAGTCGGTCTGCAGGAATCTGCCTTGTTTCTTCCCCTCCTCTCCTCGGCAGTTTTCCTCTTTCACCTACTAACATTGGGATTTTTGGTGCAGACTTGTTCCCAGCTTTTGAAACGGCTCAGTGCCAACAAATAGAATTTTACAGGATCCTGGTATATCCTGCTTTTACCTTTCTCCAAAAGAGGGAAAGTGTTTCTCATTTCCTCTCTCCCCCTCGAAAAACCCCATGACCCTTTTGGGTCTCTTCCTCCTGAGAAAAGATCACACAGTTCAAGAATGACACGCACAAGCAACCTGTGCCCAGAAAAAACTTTTAGCTGTAATTGTATTCCCAACCCTCCCTTTGCTTTTTCCAAACACAGCACTTATCCCGACATAATTGAACTACAAAATTCTAGAAGCAATAATAAACAATAGAGAAATTTTCACCCCCTTTGGACACAGCTCTTTTTTTTTTCCATAGCTATCATATGAATGTCTCCTCTCCACACAGATAAATCTAAAACTCTATAAAAGGTTGCAGCAGTGCTGCTTCACCAAACCAACTTCCAGTACAAATTGTACACATAAAAACAACAACATAGAAACGAAATCCCAGACAAAGGAAAGAAGACTCTTCCTGGTCTTCCCCCCTCTTCTGAGGCAACCAATGTGAGATCCTCCTCGAGTTCCTAGTCCTCCTGAAAGATAAGGTATTTCACATTGCCTCTGCCCCTTCCTATCGGGCAATGTATGTTATCATACATATATTTATATATGCACGTACACGTAAATATAAATACACACTCAGTGGATATCTGTGTGCAAAAAATGAGATTTGCCTCCTGCTTTTGTGCTCGAACTTGGTGCTATCCCCTTGTGAAACCAGGCAATACGACATAAGCCCTCCTGGAGGGAAACTGGAGACACCTTTACTTCCTGCTTTCCTCTGCGAGTTCCCACCTCAGGATTCACCGTTTGTGAGCCTCACGCTGAATGCTGGGGTGCACAAGCTGCTTGCTTGAGGCCCTATTTGCATTCTTGTATAGAGGAGGATTAACAACCCAGCTGAAGCCACACCGGGGGGCCACCCCTGCCACCAAGCCAGTCTTGTTTCTCATGCCTGTTCTGCTTGGGGTAAGGAGGGACAAAACCCCAGTAAGAATTAACGGGGAGCTCCTACAGATGCAGCTCAAGAGACCTGGTTGCCCCTCCAATCCAGAGCAGGACTGATGCAGAGCTTTTTCCTGTGAACACTAGGTAAAAGTGGAGCAAGTTTCTATACAGAAACCCTGCAGACCATTTGCAGCCCATCTTCCCTCTACACAGCCTCTGTCGTGGCTTTGGCTCTGTTTTTTAAAAAAAGAGCAAATGGAAAGATGGAGGTAATCAAAAGCATAGGAGGGACCTAAGCCACTGGTAAAGAGATTCTTCCTGCTTGCCAGTCCTCCGGCCCCGACTTTCACAGGGATCTCTGAACTCTCTGCTGACACTGTCCTCAAGTATGGGCACTGCACTAGGTGGGTTACACTCCGGTGACCTGATCTCTGCTTCTCCTCACTGACCTCTCTTTTTCATGTGGCCGATTGCTGCAAATCGGGATATGCAACTCACTAGTGGTCGAGTTCTTACTCCACCTCATCATCAAACTCGGGAGGAAAAAAAAAGAGAAAAATAAATTGTAACTGCATAGGTATTCAGGAAAAATAATTCTTTGTCTCTAGTAATAAATTATTGGTAAGTTTCTCTCTCTGCAGATGTCAAATATTAACACAAAAGTACACACTCCCTGGAAGGCTACATTTGGAGTTTTATAAGATATATGAACCAGGAACCAAAAAAATTATGACTCTAACTATATTAAAAATACTGACTAAGCATTTAGGGAAAAAACAGCACGTACTTTGCAGAGAAGTGAATATCACACTCAAAAAAAGATCTAACCTTCATCCTTTTGTTTAAACCCACGACCTCAAAAAAGTCATTAAAAATTTTTGAGAGGAGCTCATCTGTTTTAAGAAGCAGGATGGGAGAGATGCCAGAAAAGATGAGGTATGCATTTCCACAGTGACCGTGGACCTGATCCCAAATTGCCTTCATGCCCATGGATTAAGGACAAATTCACTGATGCAGAAGAGGGACGGGCAATGATGAGGGACCTGGCAAAGGTCTGAGTAGTTCCCTGGCTCCTTGACATGGTTTGCTGTCCCCATTCCCAAGCCATAGTCCTTTACTTGGCAGCTGCCACCATGTAACTCACCTGACAAACCAACTCCTCCCGTGCCTACTCCTCTCCCACAAACCACAAACCACCCCATCTTTCTGCAGCACAGGGAGCAAAAGAGAGAAAGCAGCCAAAGTAGAGAAAGCAGGTGATGTGATGGAGTAGAAGGCTGTGGGCTAAAGATAATAGTCTGAAGAGAAAGAAGAGTTTTCCATAGAAAAACTGCAGGCAGCAGTCCACAAAAATGACTGTGATAGCCTTTAGTCCTGAGAAAGCATTTGTGAAGGGGAGGATTCGATCTAAGCAGGAGCCAGATGCTCCTCAAGAAGCTGGTGTGGAAAAGCATCAGGTGAAAAACAGATTTGCAGTATGATTACACTCAAGAAAAAGGACAATCCTCTTTCATTCAAGCTAGCTATTCCTCATCCAAGCTAGTTATTCTTCATCCACGTCCTGCAAGAAAGTAGAAGGAACAGGGAACCTCTGCTATGGCCATCGCCATCAGCTCAGGGTTTCCCTTTAGGCCCTTATTGGTAAAATAATTCCGGTGTTTATTCTTGTCTTTTCTGACTAGAAATTCCTTATCTATGAAGAGAGACTCACATGGCAGCATTCCACACACGTCCATCTGTTGGTACCAGAGGCAGAAGCAGCTGATTGAAACTAACATAAATCCAGCAATGTCCTAATAGCATTTAAAAGACTAAGCAACCTCCTGCGGTTTAAATATTCTTACATATTACAACGAAATAACATTGTTAAACAAAATGACATGGATGAATTTGCAATAAGCAAAAGGGACACCTCTTCTGATGAATTTGCAAGACAACAGTATTACAGGATATGTTACATTTCTGGCAAAACAGGAGGCGCTTTTCTGTCAGTATCCCAGTTTATGAAGAATTTCACTTGGCTGGACACTCCAAGGGCACTTCCCCAACTTCCCCTCCCCTCCCCCACCTTGAACAAAGTAATACATTCCCATTCTAAGGCAGTGGCAAATTAGTTCCAATCAGTTGTTTAGGAGAGTCATAAGGATTAAACAGATTTAAATAAAGCCAGGCAAAACATGCTAATATTGCCCTAATTTAGAAGTGCTATATCAATAAATAAAGAAGTCAGCTAGAATTATAGCTGAAGTTGCCACTTTCAGAAAAGGAGTAAAATCTATACAGGAGACATGTCCTGGATTCTCCGCAACATGCTGACTAACATCTTGCACAGCTGTAACAGCAAAGCCAAATCGTTTGTCTGCAGTTTGTAAAAGGTTTTGTATGTCATATAAAATTTTGCATTTAATAGTAAATGCTCAGGTCAGCTATCATGATCTCACTATTTGGACAGGAACAAAAAACTGGAAAGAAAACTAACTTGTGAGACACTGCACATACGTGTGATGTGCCTTAACCTCACCTTTAACTCCAAGGCACACCTCTGAGCAGGACACTCACAGTCAGAGCATGCCTGCCTCTACCCCTGGTCTTTGGACAACATGCTGCTGAGCTAGACTGTCTCTACATTTACCCCAAACACATCTGACCTATGATTTCCTTGTATTACCCCTATATCTTGATATAAACTTGGAGAAACTTAGTTTCTTCTCAGTTGTTTTAACTACTCTGCTTGAGAAATTAAGTTTTAGCTACCCCAGGAAATGGTTGATTTTCAAAAAAAAAAACCAAAGTCTCTACATGGTTAAAAAGCTATGCTCTAATTCTTGTGAATGCCTCCATGGTCAGTGGTCCCTCAACAGAAAATTCTTACAAACGTAGAAAATCTTTGCATACAACTACCTTAGCCTGAATTGAGGAATTCTGTAACTGTTTCTTAACCCTGTTTATGGATCCCAACATGCAATTACACACAAGAGCAATTATTAAAAATTGGCTTCGGGAAACAATGTTGCCAGTAAGTCGGTAGCCTCATGCAGTCACAATCTGATTTATATCAATAATATTTACCACAGAAATACAGCATTTGCTTGACTGCATGACTAGCAAATCCAGATAAAATATCAAAACTTACTGAACAAACAACAACCCAGTATTTTTCTCCTTATGCATCTCATTTTTTAAACTATACATCTGCTTGTAACAAATACCTGCTGAGTCGTGTTCCGCTTGGCCTTTTGTGATACAGATCTTAAGTTTCCTATAAGTATTTCTGTGGTATATTTGTACAAAGCAGACGATCCCTGGATTGAATAGCTCTCACATATTTGCTCATAATTAAAGAGACACGGCTTGTTGACCCATGTGGTCCTTTCCACAACCAGGTTTATGTTACAATTAAACTTCAGGCTTTCATGACATGAATTTATTTATTTCTCTGGATAGAGAAAATGGTCAATATGAAGACTAAGCAGATACATTACTTATATAGATGACTATTCCATCTACATACCTATACGGGGGAGAAGGAAAAACAATCTTAAACAAAGTGTGAGAATCTCCTGGAAAGTAAGTCTACTTTTTTCTCTTTTTCTACTGTTTACTTATTCACTTTATTCACTGCTAGTCTCAAATGCTATTCTGATACAATGAGTTCATGAAATTCAAACCTGTATGATCTCACTGATCTTATTTTTACTAAAACCCAAAAGTTTTTTCCAGCATCTACTGGGCTGCTTGTATAACATGGATTAGATTCTTTGGAGCAAATATTTCTCACAGGATCATTTCACTTGGGGTGAAAGGTGATAAAAGCATTGGTGCACAAAGGAGAAGGGGGAAAGGTTGAAAAGTCCACAGAACTTGCAGACATTTTGGAACAAGCCATTTAATAAGTTATTGAGGAATCTGTATTTTCTCACATACTTTGGGAAAGAAAAAGTTTGTTTTTACAAAAAAAACGCATAATGTAAGAAAATTTCCTAAACTATGGTAACATTTTCTCTGGGTTTAAAGTTTCAGACTTATCAACAATGGTGCCACGTTTCTGTACAATCTGCATAATTGTAGGCTTGGTTTTGGTTGGTTTTTTTGGGGGGGGGTTCTGGTTTGTGTGTTTGCTTTTTAAGGAGACCCATTCTGGCTTGATGCCTCACAACCTCCTTAAAATTTTAAACCTTAATGTCCTAATGATGCAGTGCAATGCTATGCAGAACTATCACAGCAGTGTCTGAGGTTAGCAATAGCACAAGTGCAAAAGGGGTCTAATCCAGCAATTTCAGCTAATGCAGCTGCTCAGACACTGCACTGTATGTTTTAAAACATTGAGAAGGTTTCAGAAAGCTTATAGCTGCTTGAAATTTTTAACAACTTACAACAACACTTACATCGTCAACCAATTTTCCTACCAATCCTAAAACATTTAAAGGGCTTCAAGCCTACCCATATGCAGACTCTTCCTGCTCAGAATCAGCTACAGCAATCTGCCACCCACATCACTAAACACAATGACAAGATTATGCTTCCATGTCTTTGCAACCTATTCTTCACAATATGCAAATCTTCAGGAACTGCATTTCTGATCCCGATGCAACAGCACAAAAGCTATTGTCGTAAGAAATGGTTTAACCTGTCAGCAACACTGTCACCACAATTACTACCACTAATAAAGATATGATCATAATCTGCCACTTAAGGATTATTAGATACATTATGACTATTGTATTCTGTTACATAGTTCTTTTGCATGGACACTAATTGAGAACACTTGATTTAAATAAAATCAAGCACTGTAAGTTTTCTTTGACAAATCTGTTCTTAACCTTTAGACAGTGTAGGGTGTTGCTTGCTCATGTAGGGAAAAATCAGCTATTAAAAAGGCTAACCCTGCAAAATATTTATCAGAAATACAAACCACTGTAACACTGTATACAAAGATGAGAGCTTGGAAGAAGCACACAAGGATGCTCTGTCTGAACATGTAAATGACTTACATTACGCTAGGTTAAAACTCCTCAGTACCATTCAAATGCTTGTGGTCCATGCAACAATTTATAGTGTGTTTGGGAATGGACAGCTGTACATTCAGAAAGATTCAAGGTTTGTATCTCTAAAAGGCACAGAGCACATGACAGAAGTTTATTCAATGTAATTATTTTTATATAATTTTACTGAGGCTGAAGAAACTATGAAAAATACAGCAAATGCCTAAATATGAGTTGTATATGGATCTCAGATGCAGCTCTTCTGCATGTGTCATAGAGTCCTCCCCTCTGAAAGCTTAATTTCTGGAAATATTTCATCTCAGAATGACCATGAGCTGTCAGAGTGACCATGAAAACAAATCAAAACTAAACAGGGATATGCCCTCCCCACCCTACTGAATTGGAGGCCCAGAACATATCAAACAAGGTATTCCTCACAAAGAGGAAAATATGAACATTATAGGAATTTGTGGAAAACACGATCAACACTGGTCACCTCCCTTGAAGATAAAGGGACACAAATTGGCAGAGGTACAGAGAATCACAGAATCACAGAGAAGAGAGATGAAGAAGGTTAGACTGGATGGCTGGTACCAGAGGCTAGGAGGAGCAGGATTTATCAGGCCAGGGATCGCCGTGGCTGCCTGCGGCGACCAGGTGAAGCACATAGCACACCATGGCTTGCCTTGCCACCCTGGGCACAAGGGCTGCAGCTTCCTGCTACAGCAGGACACTGCGAAGGGCTGTTGCAGGCAATATTGCACCCAGAACCGTGGGTCAGGGCCACTGCTTTTGCCTTACAGAAATCAAAGGCATATTGCTGCTTTCCAGAGAAGTTCGAGAGTGCTTTCCCATGACTAGAGAAAACTATTTAATATATTCCAATCTGAACTGTTTCACCTAATTTAATAATTCTGGCTTGAGATGCTGCGAGCCATGTGTAAATGAGACAGAAAAAAAAAATCAGCTTCAAGCTGCCAGAAGAGCCCGGATCTGGCAAGATCATGACTGGAGAAGTCAACACCAATATCCAGCCTGGTCCAGATCAGAGAGTAGTGCAACTGTCTAAGGGGAGAGAGGGCACCTGGGCATCCCTTTCATCATGCTTCCACTTTATCACGGTGAGCTGCTGTTTCTGCTGTGCAAGTCCCATCCAGCGGAGGGAAAGGAGACAGAAGATGGCAGGCGTCCACACACCTTTTGGAGCCTGTTCCTTCTATTGTGTCAGCAAACAATAGCCTCCCGCTAATCTGTGAATCTCCTCAGGCTCCCTTCATGCCTTTACCATACTGCTTCCCCAGCCCCAGTTACCTTCTCTGCTATTTACAGCTCTCTGAACCAGCAGATTATTTCTCTGTATGCCCCGAAAGAAGGTAAGTTGAAAAGAGAAAAAGATGTCACTGAGTCAAGTGCCTAAATTTTCTAGTTTAACGTGGATACTTTCCATATGCTCTCTCTAAAATTTTATGTGATTTGTAGCATGAGCCAGTGGCTGTCTTCTGGTAACTGCACAGAGCACGCAGCCAAAGATTAACAAAAAACTGGTGCTGTGGCAAAATACTTTCAGTACAGCCAAATTCTGTGTTTCTTAGTAATTTCAATTGCCTATGGAATCCTGAATTAGTGTTAGTATACAATGGATGATTTATGGCATGTTGTTGCCATGAACTTGTTGAATGGGTATGGGGCCATGAGCAACGTGGTTTAGTGGAAGGTGTCCCTTCCCCTGGCATGGGGTTGGAACTAGATGGTCTTTAAGGTCCTTTCCAACCTAAACCATTTTATTATTCTTTTCTGTGCCTTTCTGGAAAATGCTGAACAGATAGACTGCACTTCGAAAATTCAAAATATTGACAGACATGAAAATTCAAAAACTACATAACTATTAGGGTTTTTTTTCTAAATTATATTATCAGATTTTAAGAACTAAATCTTAGCAGATGATTGTTCTAACTGTTATTGAAAACATGATGGTAACTTACAAAGTCATTCTTTATACTGAGAAATACCCTGGAAGTATTTGGATTACTTATAAACTAAACAAACCAATGCTATATTATCCATATACAATCCGAAAATAATGTAAGTTTTTTACAGCTTTCTCTATTCCAAGTGTACGCTATGGTGTTTTTTTTAATTTAAAATTTTTTATTTACCTGGAACATGAAAACCCTGACCCCACATTTAAATATTTTTGTTACATATTCCAAGTTTATGCTTGGAATCACTTCACTTGAACATTTTCGGGTTAACAGATCAATGATAAGCAGAGAAATCTCTGCTATGGGCCACATAGAAAATCTGCTATAATCATGCACAGTAAAGACATGATGTTACATCCATTAAGAGTTAAAACTGTGCACATTATGCAAAACTCTATCATCAGTTAACAATTTTAAGCAACCACAGCAAAAAGGACTGAATCTTATAGTAAGTCAAATGTGGGGTGCAATGCACAACTAAAATAATTCTAACATAGACGTTTAAAATCTAACTACAAAAAATTCTAGATTATTATCTGATCAATCCCTCCCTTGAAATGCCTTTTTCTCTTCCCAAACTATAAATAGATTCAAGGTGAGTTTATCTAGAGATCTAATAATCAGTGCCCAGAAATCACTGTGAAATGGAAGTAAAGGTTACTAGCAGGAAATACAGCTGAGCAACTGCATTGCACGGCAGCAAGCCAAAATTAATGTATTCTCAGTGATGTGTAAATAACTTGGAAAGTAAAGGTGCAGAGCTGGTGACCAGTCAAACTTGCTGGTCACCAGCAAGTGACAGAGCTTTTGCATGCAGTTTAAAAACTCTGCTGATGATTCAACATTTTTAGTGGTATTAATGAATCCACTTTTTTCTTAAGAAGTTAATGCTAATGCATTTTAATGCTTTTCTTCACTTGAAAGGAATAGTTCTTTCAATACAGTGCTGTTCATTTTGGTCCATAAGCCATCCAATGACCTCAAGCAATGAGAAAATCCATATGGGCAAGCAATTCATAACTTCAACATCTTGTGCTGAAAACAACCCCAACTTCAGTGATGCTTCACGAAGATGGAAGAAGAAAAATGCTTCAACTGTAAACAACTCTGTATCTATTCACTATAGGGATTGTGACAATACATTATTCTTGGCATTATTTTTTTGGTCTTTTAAATTCCTCCTCCTCTAAATTCTACCACAACTGCAAGCTAGTACAATTTGAACAAAATGCCTTATGTGTACCGATGCCAATAAATAGGAGAATTAGCACCTATCAACACACTGAGGTAAGCCTGAATTTCCCTTAATATAAAAAATGAAAAGCAAGCTGCATATCAGAGCTTCCCTCTTCTCCATGTAGAATTATGTAATTAAAAGCCTAAGGTAATAGGTGTGTTATTGGTTTGTATGTACACACACACAAAACTTTTCTGTCTCTCGGAATGAAGTTACCTCTCCATTTAAAGTTAGTGTTATAATCAGTCCATCAACTTTTTCATGGACTCCTCACCATCTAAATGTGGACAGAGTGTTTACCTTCACTGGCTGAGTTTCTGTGAAGTCTGATGAAAATGCCTTAGGATCCAGGGCCTATGAAGACTGCCTTACTTCAGAATTTTTTTTCTCCAAATGACCAAACCTTTCATCAAAATCCAAGACAGGGAATATTCAAAATCTGTACATATTTCTATAAAGTGAACAAGATAATGCATACGCCTAAATTAAACTGGTTTAGATAAACACCTGCTTGAAACTTTAAAAATATCACTGTAGAGCACTGCAATGAAGTTATAATGGACATTATGAAACTTTAGCCATCATTCTGCAGGTATACCCCTATTTGTTTTGCATTTTTGTTACTTTTATTTTTGAGCTCTTCTTCACTATTGATGCCAACTTCCATAACTTGTATTATAGAGCTGTCCGTATCAACCCACTTACGAAGCAGGCATACATGTCCTCAAAAATCCTGAGAGGCCGAATACAGACAGACCTTTAAATCAAGAGTAGGCAAACTTATGATAACACACCACTTTCAAACATGAAAGTTCGCAGAATCTGCTAATGTGTTCAAGTTATTGGAATCTACCTGCAAATCCCACGGGTTTTGTCACACGGTTTCAGTGTGCAAGGTGGACCTTACTCTTTGATACTCCCTTTCTGGGGGAACGAGGGTGGCAGGAGAAGAAAGATTTGTATTTTCCATATAAAAATGTCAGAAGACTTAGGTTCAAGCTACTCAAAGTCAACATACGTTGAGCAAGACTGGTTACACTGCAAAATGACAGCCCAGTGATTAGATGAGCTACAGGAAGAAGCTGTTCCCTCACTGGACTGCTTGCTGGAACAGCAGCTGCACTCCAGTTTTAATCTTTAGCTCCTGACAGGAGACAGCTCAGACAGACCAAATAAGAATTATTCCAGGTGTTCTGAGAGGCATGGCAGAGCTGGGCACACAGAATAATTTTCCTTTGAGCTTGAAATATCTGCAGCAAATAGGATTCAGTGCAATAGCCCACAAAACCTACACAGACACCAGTGGGGGTTCATATAACTTTCCGTAGCAGCCAGAGAAAGTGCTGATTGGAACACAGCTTGTTTCATTTCAGACAACAGCTAGGCAAGGTCAGGCAGCTGGAGCAAACTGAATACATCCTGGTCTACAATTACGCTGTCATACCACTGACATTTTTATCTAGATAGGTATCTCTAGAATAGGAAGTAAGTGCATTAAGCAATACCACCTTCCTTTTCTTTCTGTGCCCTGATCTCCTATACTTGCTTTCCAAGTCTAATTGCCAGGACTAACCTATCATTTTATGAAAGATTACATTCTCTAATTCTTATTGATGCCTTCTTTGATAAATTTCTCTCTTTCCCTTTGCCTCCCCAAAAGCACCCCTCCGCTCTGTATTCTCTTGTTTGGGGCCTCTTCAATATCTGCCATCCACTGCGACAATCAATGCCAGCAGCATCAGTTTTGCAGGAAATCACACAGATGATTTCAGAAAGTTGTGTGAGAACCCATAAGCATCATAAAAGAACAATATAACCTTTAAAACCCCCTCCCCCTCTGACTTTTCATGCTTATAAGAGCTGTCAGCAGCAGTCTCTTTTCCTTTTTGATACAGATGATACACATTTCAGAAGATTGCACTGAATATGTAATTACATAAAGATAGGAACTAGCCCTTTGAAATGCTCCTTCCTGATTTATGGGGCATAAAAATCTCTCTCAAAAGAAGCAGTAAGACTCCTGTTTCCTGAAAAACTGCTCACAGATCAGTATATAAAATTCTGAAGTCCCACCCCATTTCTCAGTGCATCTTTTAAGTGGCAGATTAGGTTTTGAATGATCTTGAACAACAAAAAAACAGAAACACCCTATCCTCAAATATATTTTTCAAGAAAAACTTGATTAAAGCTGGTGAGGGAAGAACTTGGGACATTGTGAACAGAAACAAAGGTATAAACTGTGCAGGCCTGATGTTAATGGACAGAGCATGTTGTAAGGTATCTACTCTTCCTGAAAAATCAGATGTGAAAACATGAAAAGCAAAGTATGTTGATTTTTTTCCCCACAAACAAATACATATCCATTTTAAAAAACTTTGTCCATTGTTCAGTATGTTATCTATATCTTAGAAGCAATGATAAGCAGTACATTTCAGTTGAAGTACCAAATGAGTAACCTTCAACCTAAGGCTGAAGGCCACGTGACCAACCTTAGAGACATATTTACATTGTTATTTTTAAAATGTACTTTATGTCGTATATTTCATTACAAATTTTTAGATTCCAAGTGTGTAATAGGGAAATAAATTAAACATAATAAACATGACTTATGGAGATGACCTCAGAGTTAGAGCACAGGAGGGACTTGGCTGTGGAACAAACAACTTCTGGAGCTGTTCCAGGACTACAAACTCCCTTTTTTCAATTAGATGATCTAACAGACCCCGTGATGATCCAGCACAACAAACAAATTGTCTGAGGACATGCCAAGTAGTAAAAACAGTAAAACATGATTTTTGCCTCTTAGCACTAGGAACTCACTCTCATTAAAAGGGGGCTCTTCTGCAAAAAAAAAAAAAAATCCAGTACTGTAATACACAGCACTGAATTTCACACTTATGATTGTAAGAAGATCCTCTTGTTCTAAGAAACTGAAAAAGTTTGCTGCAGGACATTAAGAAGTTTAATACAGGGACTACCCTTCATCAACACAGTGTAGTGGTTAGCAGGCTTCCAAGCAGTCCCATTTCAGACGGTTTGAAACCAAAATCAAAGCAAAACCAAATCCTAAACAGGATTATCTAAGGACTCATCACTGTGTAAAAATAGCTCATGTGTTTGATGCTCAGTCATGAAAATACTTTACAGAAACCTGAAAAAAAAAAGGTGTACATATACACACACATAAACACTTTTCTGATGGTAATCACACACATGTAGAATTTAAAACAACGAAAGATATCCAGCACAGACATAAACTAAAAGGTGAAAGGGACCCACAAAAGAAACATGAAAGAAACAATAGCAGTTTAATAGTGAGAAAGCAGTGCTATGGGGGCCTTAGCTGGCTGCTTGTCTCCAGGTGTGCCCCAGTGCACAACTCATGTGTTAGGAGTACATTTTCCCCCCACTTGCTTTCTCAGCTGAAAAGCTAATGAAGTCTCAACAAACAGACTTAAGTTCAAACATCATTAATTCTGCTATTAAGGTATATCACTAAGAGGTTCTCCCACTTATATAGTTATGAAGTGCCTGGCAACAAGGACATTTATAAATAATTTCTCTAAAGAAGGAAAGACCGACCCGAATTTTATTGCAGATCACTAGCTGTGTCATTCTTTACAGTTTCAAGCCCCAGAACAGTAGCAAGAAGATGACAGATTCCCCCAAATTAGTGCACAAAAGGCTGCTGCCAAAATGGCATCAACTATTTTGCTACAGATTCATCACACAAAATGTCTCAATCATTCTTTTAAAGAATAAAAGATAAAACTTATGATAAAAATAACGAGGGGCCTTCAGACCAGAGCAACATCAGGCACCTCTAAAGCTGTCTTAAAAGCAGAGGTTTCAGTGAAGCCATACTAATATGAGTGTGGTTGCTGAATTGCAGGCAAAGCACATCAAAGGGGTGTCTCCTCTAAAAGCCTTGTTCAAGACATCAGATGGCACCAGCCTTGAAGCCCTCCCCTCTCTTCCCCTACATGGGAGCAAGGAGTGAACCAGGAAGGAGCTGTTCCAATCACCCCTTCTTGTGCAGTTCTCTCCCTTCTTCCTCCCCAGTGACTCCACTACCACACGTCTTACGGGTCCAAATGTTTGGCATATGTTAGGCATGCTTTGGTTAGAGGATAGCAAGCTGCTACACGTTTCCTTCACAGGACCAAAAGCATATCTAGTATGAGATGCAAGAGCCTGCATTTTGGCCACAGAAGACACGAGCCTGGTTGTTTGATGGGGAAGGATTATACTGTCCAAGACTCTTCCACAGACACTTCAGGACATGTGGCCTGCTCCAGCTGGAAGATGAGCATCACCATTCACAGCAGTTTCTGAGGAACACATCATGAAAGGGGCATCAAGCTGTAGATCACATTAAAAAATTGGGATCTCAAGTTGCATGCAACTTTTTTGGTTTTTTTTTTGTTCCATTTTTCCCTGCTTAAAAATAACTTCTTCAGTTATAATAGCAAAGCTGAATACCATGGAAAGAACTGATGAGCAGCACATCATGCTCTAAGGCGCCATTAATGTTGTCCATTGTCCTGACATCAATGCATCCACCTCTCACAGATCTGCACAGTATATCTGTCGTCAGTGTTCCTACCAACATGCTGCACCTAGGAGGGTTTCTCCTTTATCTCCAGTGTCACCTGAGTGTCCAATGATGACAATGATCTGGCAAACTCAGAGCTGACAGGTAGGTACAGACTTCCCTTTAAGAACATAAATATGGACTCATTAATACACAGATCATACAATCATGGAATCATTAAGGTTGGAAGAGACTCCTAAGATCATCAAGCCCAATCTTTGACCAATCACCACCTTGTCAACTAGACCACAGCGCTAAGTGCCACATCCAGTTGTTTCTCAAACACTTCCAGGGATGGTGACTCCACACCTTCCTGGGCGGCCCATCCCAATGCCTGATCATCCTTTCTGTGAAAAAAATTCTTCCTGATGTCCAGCCTGGACCTCCCCTGGCACAGCTTGAGGCTGTCTCCTCTTGCCCCGTTTCTGATGAAGTGCATCTCTCTTTCCCATCTCTTTTTAAGGCATAGCTAGCCCACCTAAAAATTTATTTTGAATCTCCATTTGAAGTACTTAATAAATTATGCAATTCTGACTAAGATCCGAATTAGAAAAGATGAAAGGTAAATTAGGTCATGAGAAGACAACCAACATTGCAATCAATCAAGGTTTCATAATTTAAAAAAAATGAAACCATTCATCAGCCACCAGATTTTTTCTCAATCTCTGAAGAGTATGTGACAACCATTGAGGTTGGAGGTGGCGGAATTCTTCCTAGATGCCTCCTGATTCCATTTAGTATTTTATTTCAACATTCTTTTGTTCCCCTTCCCAAAATAGTCTCTACAAATACCATCTCTACAATCTCTAGTACTGACATGAAAGAAAGGCTCCAAACTTTCTCGGTCTATGGATGCATACGTATGGAATTTTAAACTACTGACATTTTAAGAGGCATCTCTAATGTATTTACTGATTCTTTGTTTCAGCTCTAGCTTGCATGTTACTCAAGAGCACAGGTATGAAGGCAACTGTTAATATGCATTAAAGGTAAATTTTAATTCCAAAAAAGCTTTGGTAGGTAAGTAGATAACAGTGGGATGGAGGGAGGTTTAATGCAATACATCAAGAAGAACAGAGGCTGAAGAAATATGCACCTGGCCAGACCTCAGAACTGTATTAGTTGGGAAAGATGTGCCACAAATGAGATGCTGATCAAGCAGAAGTGGGAACACTGTTGTGAGAGAGTAGCTGAAAGGCCATTTGCCACACATATTAAAGTTAAAAATTCAAGTGATGATCAGCATAGATAAAGAGGTCTGAGATCCGCCCAAAGCAAACCGGTGAAGAGCTGTAAAAAGCAAATGGAGTTATTGAAACAAGAGTTTAATACGGGATTACAGGTATTTGAACTGCTTTTAGACACTCAAAAAAGAAAATCTGGTACTTAAAAAAAAACAACAAACGAACGAAAAAGAAGTGCAAGTATACCACTACGCGTCTCAAAAGCAAAAAAAGAGAAGTCTTTATTTTCTGTAACTATGCCAAAAATACAGGCTTTCCAATGACAAAAATGAAAGAATCTTCCAGCTGATTCCCCTAGCTTGGTCCCTTTCCAAGTTCCTCAGCCTTTTCTTGATTTGCGTAGCCAAAGTATCTCCTTTTTGCCTACTGACAGATATATAAAGACATAAAACTTCCTCATAAATCGTTTGTTAAAACAGATAAACAGACAACACATTAATATCATGAGAATACTCTGTCAGTCTCCCTGTGACTGTTTCGGTACTTAGCTGACCCCCCAAATAAAATTTGTGAAAGCCCTTTGAAACAGGAAGAAAATTGTCTGCTGATTGTCTTTGCTTCACTACTCCCCAAACGCATTCAAAGAATTCTAGAAAATCAGTGAGACACTATTTCCCTTTGCAGAAACTGTGCTGCCAAGATGAGCCCTTACCTCTTCCAGAGGAGCAGACCAGCACATCCAAGCTGGAATCTGTCTGTGTTTATTGCTTAACCAGAAAGAACAAAACATCATTAGGTCTATTACACAAAGAGAAACTTTGGAGATTGTTCTTGGTTAGAATTAAGAACGTTTCTACACACTTAGCAGCTGCCAACCTCCCAAAATGAAAATGCCTCCTCATTGTCTCCACAAAGTCAAATTTCCACAGTGATATGTAAACAGATAATGCTCTTCTATGTAAAAGGATACTTCAATAGATCAGAAAACAAAGCAAAACCTATGGACAGTTTTGGGTTGCTCTGAAGTTTGGCACATTTATGGGGACTGGGGCAAGGGGCAGGAGAGGAAACAGGTAACATTAATGTTCTTAACTTGAGCATCTGTAACTAAATGCATATGTAAATCCGAGATACAGCTAAATTTTTCTTTACCCTCCCCAAATTAACTTTTCTAAATGTTGCTGTTCTTTTCCTGCAATATAAAGGTGACTGTTCAAACCACGGCTTAGACTCTGAAAATGTTCTCTGTCTCAACACTTTCCCCTGGATTTAGAGTATAGCATTCACTGTACAGTCAAAAAAGCAAAGGGAAAACAAGATTTCAAGTCCAAATGTTAGCCCAGGTACATGTTTCATGCTTAAAAGACAGTATATCTGAAAAAATTATATATCCAGATTAATTTCTAGCTGATTAGTTTTCACTTGAGGAGAGAGGATGGAAGAGACAGGCTAGGCACTGAATTTAAATTGTGCAGTATCAGTTTACATAACATGACTAGCAGAAAATTGAAAAATTGTAAGAAAAATGCTACAACTGGCATTTGTATGCTTTTGTATTGAAGAAATGTTAGCAGAATTCTTAAGAATCAAACTACTTTTGAAAAGAGAAACTGCATACATGAACGCATGATTGCAGGGCCAGGAAAATTAAAGAGTGAAGAAAAGAGCAGATAAGAAAAGGGGAAGCTGTAGTGAAAAATGATGGGAATAAAAGGGTGCTGCTCAGTAGCAGCAAAATTTAGTGCAGGTGGAGAGAAGAAAGGAGAAGAGAGAAGATCCTTATCCAGATGCAGAGAATCCAGATGACAAAGAAAATAATATAGGTATCTGACAGAAAAGGAATATTAGTGGGAGGAATGCTTGTCAGCTCCATATTCCCTTCCCTTGAATTCAAGATTGGAGTAACCCTTTCTTTTAAGTTTCTTTAAGATCACCTCCCCTGTTCTTCAAATGTGAGTGTCATACTCTTTAAAACCGGTAAAACCAGGAGAGAGAGCAGAGCTTGTAGCTGTGGTGGGGAGAGGGAATATAAGGAATTTGGCTATTCTTTAGAAAAGCCTTGACCATTATGTAGTTTTAACTTCTTCCCTAACCAATGTGTTTCATGATCTCGGGCAAATCCAAAGAAAATCCCAGTGCTAGAGTCCTGGTACTCAGGGAGTACAAATCTAAATGCTGTCAACATGTACCGAGTTCTTCCCTGTAGAATGAAACACCTGACAAATTCCACAGTTTCTTCACTCCTATGCCACTAACAATAACTGTTCACTAACGTCTCATTAAGCCTACAAGCCACCATCACCTCCCCTTCACAGCTGACAGATTTATGAAATCACATCTTTCTCATAACATATGCATGATCTTCTGCATCACATTACAATTCCAGCTCTGCCAGCATATTCCAGTTGTTCCCTACACAATTCAATAGGGCTGGAGGATGGCTGCACTAATAAGTGCTGCTGGCACTTAATTAGGGACAGAGCAAAGGTGGCATGTGTATGTATCTCACATGTTTCTCAGTGAATTTTATAAAACTCACCACTCTGGAAAACCATGAACTATCATCACAAATCCTCTGAATGCTCCACATCTGGACTGCAAATTCTGGGCTATGACTCCTAACGTGTAGCACATCTTCCCATTACAGCTGTCAGATCAGAAAGAGGTGCCAAGTCTTGAGATCTGTCTATCTGTCTTACAGATATCTAAAATATTCTAACCAGTAATTCGTAAAGTGACCCCAAAGATGCAAGATCTGATTTAGATTGAGAACACCACATGTAGTAAATGTATGAATAACAACTTGGTATGAACTAAATTAAGGATGTATCAATTCCAACTGCATATGCGTGTATTCTTTCTGCCAAATTTGTTTGTTGCAGATTTAGAGTTTTGCTATCTGAGTAAAAGATGTGGTTATTTTCTTCCACATCAGCAGCCTGTGAATTTCTAATACAGTAATTTGAATAGAATTCCTGTCCCCACTATTTGTCTGAATTACATAAATACAATGTATTGCACAAATTATATAAATTGTACATATAGAAATACAATGTATTACATAAATCAGTGAACTATCCAGTTAGGAGCATTAGTGAACCAGCAAAGATGATGCTTTAAGTCACTGTGTTTCAGTGGTTCAGCAGACTGCTGTGAGATCTGCCCTGTTGAAAACCCTGGCATTTTGGTGTGGGGGCAGGGCGAGAAGATGTGTAAGAATGAGGGGAGGAGAAGGAAGTTAAGATCAAGAATGAAAAGAAACAAAATAAATAATGCAAAGGCCTTGCCTGCAGAAAATTCTGTGCAGATTTTGGGAGGGAGATGATGTTTATCCCAGACAAAATCTAGCAATTATATTCTCCTTAGTTTTCACCTCTCTGAGTGAGCACATTTTCTTCTGTTTCTCCTATCAAAAATAAGCCACACTAAGCCTGCCAGATTTCAGCAGCAAGCAATAACAAGATATTTCCCTCCAAAAATTTTTGTGATCCCATATTACACTCATTAATACTGCCTTGAAACAGTATTTTAATATTTTTGATAAAATCAGACCTACTCTTAGAAAAGCACATGGAATAAGTTATATGATGTATTCTTAAGACTGGGAAATATTGATGCTCTACTCAATATTGGAAAATGAAGAAAGTAATGCCAAGATGGTGCCTTGAGTAAAAATTGGAATCACACCACTTAACTGGATGAATCAAAGCCTGGAGATGAGCTTAAATTTCTGACAAAGTTTAGTTCAATCCCAGCCAGAAAAGCCTCAAGCAACTCCACTGTTCTGAATTGTTTTAGCTTTTCTAAACAAATCAGAACAGCAAGTGCTATTGGAGGCATAAACAGATTTCCTATTTAAAATGCTCAACTTTAAGGCTATTGACCACATTCCCTCCCTTCCTGTCCCAATTTAAACTTGGCTTTCATAGCTCCTGCTGAAACCTGAGGTGAGCCAACTTTGAACCAAATTTAGTTTTGTCTGCTTTTAATTTGATTGGACTGGCTTTCAAAACAAACCAGGCAAACTCTCACAACATTGGGATTTCAAGTTACTGAACTTCTTTTGTATTGTCTCTCCCTTTTTATCCTAATATTACGCCTTATGCAGGGCTGATAAAATATTAAAAATACATTTTCAAACTGAGGTTTAGTGGTTTTTTTTTAGACGATACAAGCCATTTTAAAAAAATGAAGGATAAGAGTTGAAAATTAAATCAATGTGCTCATCAACATTGAAGCAACACTCAATATATATAGGGGACATGCAGAAAACATGATCCAAAGCTAGCATTACAGAAAGCCCCCAAACTCATTGATAGTGGAAATAACCTCAAATCAGGCAGCTTTTAAAGGCATCAGTATGAAAAAGGTGCCTCTTACCACAGGCCGACTAAACGGCATGTTCTCACAATCTTGCAGCCCTGCTCTTGGATATCTCACTGATTTATCCTCTACCTGCTCCGGTCAAAGTTTATTAGATCTTGTTAAAAACATCCCAGTATGATTACCGAGCAGAACCCAAGCAGCTGAGATACTCCTACTTCTGTGACAAGCGCAAACTGATTCCTCCTGAAAGAGAGGAATGCCTTACCCACCACACGGAGTTACAAGAGATGCTCTACCACGGTATGGACTCATCACCCGAACATCAGCTTCCTGCCCTCCCTGGCAGGAAGTTGTGTAAGTTTAAAACACAAAGGAACAAGCTACTTTTTACACAGGAAAATAATTCCTAAATCACTGAAGACTGAATTTTTTACTCTTCTAACTCTCAGGGAAGCTTTTCCTGACTAATGATGCTGCTTTCTTAGATCACAAGATGCAAGAGCAAGGAGGCTAAGTATTCCTGTCGAGAAAAGTTAGAAAATGGACTCTCCAGTCAGTCTTTCCCACAGCTTGCTTAGATTTATCTTATACTTAGATAAATATAATCCATAGCCCAAGATAAAGAGGAGAAAATAGAATGTTTTGAAAATCAAGTTTTAAATTACCAGTCTCTTGACTGAGTATCTAAGGTAATCTAAACAGAGAAGCTATTACTTAAAGTGATAGGCTAATTATATAGTTTTAAAGTATTGTGTCCCACATGCAGGTAATAGAATAGCTATATATATCTACACACCTGGGCTAGCAGTAAAAATATTACAAATATTTGCTTTGTTATATTATTCATAGTATACTTCATTGCTCTGGCAGCAGTGTGTTAAAATCAGACAAATAGCCAACCAGTTAACGATTAATCCCTGCTATTTCTACTACTGCCAATGAGTTGGCTGTGGAATACCACCAGCACTCCTGCAGAAGCAAAAGTTAGTCCAGCTACTGCTTTTACTGTTCCTGCTTCCTCCAAGTGAGTTCTTTCCTGAAGTCCAGTCTTTTTAATATTTTAGCTACTAGTCTTCTCCAAAGCTGCTTTTTGCCATGCAGTCAGGTTTTAGTTTCCCCAGGTAAAAGTACAGACTTAAGGTTGTTCTGTGCTACCCTCTGTGAAATAGTTTTTTTTTCCTTCTCCTGGTTCAGGGTACTTCTGTTATTTCTTTCCCATACACTTCACACAGGAACAGTTTCCAGCACCAAAATAGCTCGTCCACCACTGGGAAAAGAGAAAGTAGACCCATTTTCCTGTACACTTCTTGAAATGGTCTTCTTGCCAAGCATTGTTTCTCATCTGTTGTGGAACATGACACCCTATTTAAATGTCAACATGAGTTCAGCTGGGGCAACCAGCGTATTTTTGAAGTGGCTCTACTCCGAGCTTCTTCCCTACTACCATCAGGTTAGATCATGTTTACAGTCTCTGGATTAATAATAATCCCAATATGCATGTTATTTTAACCTTTATATACACCAAAATTAGAGGAACTGTTAAATTAAGAATTTCTCATCTGTGCACAGCTATTGGTTCTCTGCCATCTACACGTTGCACTGCACCTCTAAACCACAATCACTGAGTAACTCAGGAGTTTGTGAGCTAAAACTAAACCCCATGGGCATCTGTGCTGTAGCTAGTGGAGACCCACTTAAAAAGTGACAGGATCTAACACAAAGTCTGTATCTGAGCAACAAGGCTCCAGATGTGCATTATGAATGCTGAAAAATGAAAAAGTTACATTAAAATCAACACACAAAAAAGTATTGTTTAGGTAGTCACTAACGAACTACACACGTATTGACTTCACAACACTGAAAGTGTGAAAAAGCTTCAAGCTCTTGGTTAGCTTCCAAGAGAAAGGCAAAACACACAAACACTAATAAACCCCGCAAATAATGCGTGTAGTTAGTTAATATAGCTTCAGAAAAATGTATTTATGCAAGATCCCCAGATACCTTGTCTTTTTATCTATTCTGGTTTTCTGTTTTTGTATCATAGCTGCCAAAGAGAGGACAAAAGAGAGGAAAACAAAAAAAGTTCTTCTTTTCGTTTGTTTCTTTTAGAGTTTCTCTGCCTAAGAAAGCACTGCTCTCATACACCCATCTTCTTGAAGGAAAAGAACAACTGCATGTCAACTGATAGTTGCCACAAGATAGTTGTTGAGAAGATCAAAGTAGATTCATCATTCCAAGGGTTAGCTTCCACTGCCGCCTCACTATCTCCAGAGTATTTCAGAGGCATCTTTGAGAAGAGGATTTCCTGTTGCCCAAGCACATAGCCAGGAAGAGCCAAGCTCTAGGAAAAAGTTTCTTGGGACTTATGGAAGTACAGCACTTGGTCACAGAGGAGACACTGAGAGTGTCAGCTGCGAGCAAGCCCAACTCCTAGAAGCCAACATTGAAATGGCTACATTGAAATCTCAGAATTTTGGTCGCACTGCAAGTTGTCCAGTAGTTATTTTTCAGATAGTGTTGATAATGTCTACTTTTGTTTCAAAGTAAACATTTAGGACACCTATGTTATGAAACCATATATCTAACACTCAATGAGGTATTTCTCACACGTGCTTCCAAGCTTGTTTCAAAACAGAGCTCGAAGTCATAGAGGTACCTTCCAAAGAAGATACGTATAAAATCTAAATCTTGAGCTCACAAATAAAAAACCAAAATCTTAATTGAGAGTATACAATACCTTAGAAGAAATACAAAGGTCTAGTGGGAGGAAAATGTACTCGAATAATACAATTTATTTGACAGTCAAGGGTGCTAGAATAGGAACAAAAAAGTCTAAACCAGTCAACGCAAAGTGGAATGAGATAATACTTCCCCACGAGGTGCTTTCAGGCCTTAACAAAAGCTATGCTTCTGAAAATCTCTACAATTCATGGCTAACAAAACCAGAACAACATAACTGATAACTACACACCCAGAAAATTTAATACAATACAATAACTTGCAATTTGTGCGTACTCTTCCACTTTTCCTAGGAAATGTTTAATTTGTTGTCCCAGACAAAACAGCCTTTGGTTATCACAGATGACTATTAAATTACAAGAACTATACTCAAATAATAACTACAAACTCTGCTAAACAAAGCAGCAACAAATAAGGATTATAAAAACTAAGAGGACGCCAGAACAATCTTATTTTGGTCCTTAGCATGGACAGGAAGATCTAAGACTGTAATTGAAGGTTGGTGTATCAACTTTTCCATAGGTCATCAAACTCCTGTCAGTGAGCAAGCCAGCTGCTTTCAGAGTGATTCAGGGCAAAGGTAAAGACTTTTCTCTGAGTCCTGCTTCACCTTCACAGAAGCTGTGTGGAACTGCATCCATACAGTACAAGGACAGAAGCAAGGAAAAGGCTACAAAGCAAGTTCCTGGTCAAATAATATGAGCAAACATGTGGACAAGAGAAGGACTGTGGATAGACAAAAATAGCTTCTCTTATTTTAAACATTTGAACATTGTTTTGGACAACTGGAGTCTATCCTCATCTCTAGATCCCTTTGTAAGTTTGTTTTTGGATGGCTGTTTGATTTGAGAAACAGTGACACTTGGATAAAAATAGTCGGGCTGAATACCTGTTTGGTAGGTTCTGAATCTAGAGATAGCATCTAAACACTTACTCTATTATTAAAATACTTTAAATTTGCTAGCAAAATTAGCAATCATTAATCCTTGTACTATGCAACCACCTCCTGGCTCTGTAACACCACATACTAGAAGCCTCTTCCCTGGATATTAGCTCTAATTAAACACTAAATCATTTCATTCATGAAAAAATTAATGCATTTAAAACCTCATGTAAGGTCATGCACCTTACACAGTGTGATCTCCACTTCTTTTGTGTTGTGTATCACCAGAACCACGGTTATCTAAAATTGTTTTACAAATTTCTGAGAAGAGCACAGCTGAACTTAACATACATCTCATAAGAACGCTGAAATTACCAAGATTTGAAATATATGTCAATTCATTATCAAGAACTATGAACTTTGTATTTAGCTGTTACACATACATTTCAGTCATATTTCAAGGTCTGAATTATTTTCCCCCTCTCAGAGCCTTCAGTTCAATTTTTTTAGAAAGCCCCCCGCTCACTGGCCAGCATCTGTAGACCTAACAGTGCAAAATGCCTTAACGTAAATAAATGTTCGTAGTCAGCAGAAACCAGTGCCTGTGATCCACAGGAACAGCGAGCGCTCACAGCTACAAGCAAAGCCAAGGGAAGGGGAGGGGAGAGGGAAAGTTGGCTGAGGGGGCAGGGAAGGAAGCTGTGCTCTGAAGATATGGTGGAAATTTTGTAATTGTTTAAAATTTGGCAAACAACAAACATCTGGCAACCTCCGTAGCAGCAGATTCTGAGTCCTGCCTGTGCTTTGGTCCCTCACGCAGTGCAGCAGGAAGACAGTCACACATTTGATACAGCCTGAAATCACAAACCATTTTAGTAGTAATAGCTATTAATAACTGCTCTGCTTCCCAGGCAAGGAGGAACCAAGCCTAAACATACAAGAACATCAATTTTGCTAGCTTATGTGCCAACATGGAAAATCTGGGCTCAAAGAGTCTCACGAAACTTGAGAGAGCAGACATATGGGTAAACTATGTCTCACTTCTGCATATTTAATGAATATTTGCCTTTATGGACAGAGATTTGAAGGGTATCTTTTTCTCACTGGAATCCCATCTCCAAGGAATTTAGGTCTGCTTAAGCTTTGATTTCCACATTTTTCTACTTATTTAGAAATGATATATATAGTTAATAAATATAACAAGTCACGTAAAGCATAAGGTGTACCAAACTACCTTCTCTTTTCAGTATTTTTAGATTTGGCTTAATATATTTACATGGTTAGACCATGGTCAGGTAAGGGCAGCTCTCACTGCAATAAAGAGGGCAAAGTTTAAGTTAAGCTCTAGGTATCATATCTTCTATAAAAAGAAGTTACTCTATTTAGTATTTTTAAATTTAAATATGGAGTTTGAACTCTATTTTAGGGCTGTTTTTAGACTTGAATGAGTATTTGATCCAAGATCCTTAGATTTTTAGAATGCTTTTGAAAATAATTTTCTTTAGTGAAAAAATACGTTTCTCATTTAAGAAATTATATTAAATATGTGTCTGATATTACAGCCTTCATAAAAAAACACCAAACACCTTTCTCATGGATTTTTACTATGAGGACAGTTTGTTTTTGAAAATATTTCAATCAAGGTGTGTATCTCCATCCTAAGATTATCTTCAGAAAATTTGTTCACTGTCTTCTCTTCATTTGAAGCTAATGAAAGGCATGAATGTTATTATTTGAGGGATGGGAAAAGAAAATATCAGGAAGTGGCAGAAGATTAGGCAAAAAATCCCACTCACCACTTCTGTGAGAATTGGACAGACTGCAGAGCACACCAAGAACAGTTTTGTCATGTAAAAATTTCATTCTACTATTTGCTTATTTTAATTATATTCTATTGGCAGGAAACATTTGAGAGCTCTTTTATATTTCTGACTTTTTTTTTAAAGATGAAGAAACAAAGTTTGGTTCTTGTCATGGTTAGCACAGACCTGGCAATCTTCAAACCCATGCCTCAACAAATCAGCTTGCTGAGAGTTTCCCCACTTGCCAAAATTAATCTCATTCCAGGTAAATGCCTGGCACCTGTTTCCATGGTATATTTCAAATGGCCATTTTCAATTTTTATTTTAGAAGTCTCTTTCCTTGAACAGGAATCATTTCACAGATCACTTCAGGCGATGAGCAAGACATGGTGACACAGTGATGTCTTGTGATACGTATTTGCCAAAAATTGTTTGTAAAACACAGGGAAACAAAAGTTGCAAGAATAAAAAAAGGGAATGGAGTGTATACAGTGAATCCACTGTTCTTTTCACCACTTTCTACCAAGAAAAAGAGAAAGAAGCATATTTCTCTACAATTTAAACAAGTTAGCAGGTGAAGTAACAACAGCTTAGCATAGTCCTTTCCCAGACAGTGCCGAATACCAAAATCTACCACAATGTCATTTTAGGATCCCATCAACCCAGTGCCCAGTGCTTGCGCTACCTGTCCCATGTCTGCAGTAAGGGCACGGAGCCAGTGCAGTGCCTCCCGGGCTCAGCCTTCTACAGAAACAGCAAGATAAAGATCATTATTCGGCCAACCAAAACTTCCTGCCGCAAGTGCCAGGCGCCTGCAGCCACCCGGCCAGGCCAAACCAGCCTGCCTGGGATCCACGCCTGTGACTCGGCAGACAAGAGAAGGCTCTGCCATGGGATGTGGGCAGTGCTACAGGGCACGGGGCTGTGCCACCGGTGAGGGCAGGAGTTGTGCTGGGACCTTGTTTGCACATCGGTAGGGAGGAGCAGTGCAGGAGAGCAGAGCGGGCATGTGCTGGGGAGGCACAAATTAGACGGGAGTGGGAAAGGGAAGGAAGAGCACACGAGTGTGTTTTGCTTTGGAGAGAGCAGATTGTGCTTTGCTTTGGAGAGAGCGCCCTTTGCAGTGGGAGGGGAGGGAACACCAGGTTAGAGTGACACATGTGACAGAGCACATTTGAACAGGGTTCAAATTTGGAGAAGCAGAGGTAGGAAAGCATAGGGCTCAGGATACTGGCATGGGCATCCCGGATCAGGGAGATGAACGGGAGCCTGAGGAGGATCGATTTCTACTTTGCAAAGGAAACGTTGCATGACTATGCTGGGCTACCATCCTTGTCAGGGATTTCCCTGACAGAAATAAATGCACATGGCTTTTCCTCCTCTGCTGGTCTTCCTGCAGCTGTACTGTACAGCTGATTTACACTCATGCACAGAAATGCGTGGAATTTTTCAGCTTATGGCAGCCAGATTAGATGTACAGTATCATAACTCGAACGAGCTTCCAAAAGTTTGGAAGTCCCTATGGAAAACGTTCTCAAAGTCAGGCACAAATGCATAGTTGTTGCTGCTGACAGCAGCAGCTAAGCAAACTTGGTCTGGAAGTTCCACATCCATCCTGTAACCCAAAGGCGTAATTTCTACGTGGGGAAGAGTTAAAGATGACAGTACCAGGCATGTCAACATAATTACACAGCAAAGCCTACAATCTCCAAAAAAGCAATTGCTCTCCAACCATCCAGCCCCAGAACACACGCAGAGGACAGATGAAACGTCTGCTACAGTGAACAGGGCTTCACACTGTCCCTGAAGTGATTTTGATCCCTCCAGAGGATCAGCAGCTGCCAAAATCTATTCTTAGATATTTGAAAAAACTGGAGCATGTTTGAAGATGGGATACATTTCTCCTTCATAAACATGATTTTTATTTTGTAGGAAAGTTGCATAAAGTGCATTATTATAAGCCATATTTAGTAAACCTCTAAGTAAGATGTGCAAATCCATTCCACACTATACCAAAATGTTTCTAATAAAACAAGTTTAGAAGACATAAAGTTTACACTTAATGGGCCAGCCCATACAGATTTCAACCTCTGCCTAAAATGGATAAAGAACATCTCCCAACATACGTTAAAAAAAAAAAAAAGAAAAAGAAAAAGAAAAAGAAGATGGGGGAACATTTACAGGATTCTGCTATGGTAGCCACATAAAACCAGGTACAGCCATCAATTTTGTTATGCACCTTCCTATAATTCAAGTTAAGACCAAGTTCCAATCCTTATTTGAAACTTTTAGGCACTAACATAAACAACTGAGATTCATGAAGACACACCAAGTGAAATCTAGGAAAATAAGTGCATGCCAATGATAGTGATGCAAAAAGTCATCTTAAGCTTCAGACACAGGCAAAACTTCCTCTAGAAAGGAAACACGATGCCTTGTACAGATGAAAGTAGCACAGTAAACAATTTACCAAATATAAACACACAATTATTAGTTCACAGAGTTTAGTGGAAGGTACTGCCACACGTCTCATAAAACTGACACCATCTGTTCAAAACATCTACAGTGGGAAAACACAGATGAGAAAGAAAACCCCAACATCAAAATGTTTCATTCATTGGTAGAACTGAGAGCAGAATTTGTTAAAGACCACTTTCTTTTTGAAGCCAACAGTCATAATATCATGGACTATCCTGAAGGACCTACAGGGATCATCGAACACCAAACTCTGGCCCTGCAGAGGACAACTCAAGAGTTACACCGTGTGCCTGAGAGCATTGTCCAAACACTTCTTGAACTCCAAAAGGCTTGGTGCTGGGACCACTTCCCTGGGGAGCCTGTTTCAGTGCCCGACCACCCTCTGGGTAAAGAATCTTTTCCTAATATCCCCTGTAAACTTCTTCTGACACAGTTTCATGCAATTTTCTCCAGCCCTGTCACCGGTCACCACAGAGCAGAGATCAGTGTCTGCCCCTCCTCCTTCCCTCATGAGGAAGTTGTAGACTGCAGTAAGGTCTCCCCTCAGTCTCCTCTTCTCCAGGCTGAACAGACCATGGCTTCCCCTCAAGGCCCTTCACCATCCCTTCGGGATGCTCTCCCACAGCTCTCCATCCTCACACCGGGACAGCCAGCACTGCGCGCAGGACTCGCGGTGAGGCCGCACCAGCACAGAGCAGAGGGGTCAGTGCCTCCCCTTGCCCAGCCGGCGACGCTGTGCCTGATGCCCCCCAGGACAGTCCTGAAGGTGATTTTGCTTCTGTTGCAACACAGACAGCACACCGCTTAGAACAGGTTAGAGAATGCACTATAAGAAAAATGACCACGCCTCTATGGATTACAGTAACAGGAAAATGATATACACAGTTTGGCTGAGGAAAGGTCGTAACTTCAGGCCAGTTGGCAGGACTGTTCTGGCACCCTGTGTATGTGGCAATTCTCCCTGTGATCCTTCTCTTGGTGACAAAGAGTGAAATTTCTCCTGAGGTATTGCAGAATGGAAAAGAGTGACACAGGAAAATTAAACTTACATTGCTGAAACATTTACTGCTTTGAAGCATCCATTTCAGCTGCTTTATAAAAGCTGTTGTTTCATGGTTGAGAAAGTTATATCATACTGCAGGAGTCTAAAATTGGGCACTGTGAATACCTTTAATCTATGATTTTATCACTAATTATGTAAAACTGGTTCTGTTAATTTAATACATTTACAGTAGTTTTTCTGGTGACAGATATCGATGCAGTGTTTTACTAATTTCTTTTTCTTGTCTTGCTGAAGTTCTGGTTCAATTGTCTGCCACAGGTGTTCTTCAGCAGAAATTTCACTGCATTTCGTATTCAAGTTCTTTCTTTTCTAGACATTTACTTTTTTTTAAATATCAAATACCTGTACAACTTGACATGAGTACATTTTGAAGATTAAGTCTGTCTTGAATACTAGAAGAACTCCTTCAAGTTTGCTAGATTGTTATGCTGTTATGGATACTGCCTTGTCTTTTAATAATGCTTTTTAAAAGAGCTTAAAGCCATTTGACCTCATCAGTCCAAAATTCTTAGAAAGCAGAATTGAGTTTCCTTATTCTAACATAGTTTATTATTCATTATTTATTATTCCCTTTATATATCAATCTAGTTTTGATTATTAATTTCTTATATTTTAAGTATTTGGTATAATGATAATCTTGTATTTCAAAATTAAAACCATGAAACCCTTTAAACTGACTCCCAATTTTTATTCCCTCATAGAATAACTCTGTTCCATTGAAAAGTAATTTTAATGGGCAGAAATGCAGACAAACTGCTATTTTCTAATAATCCAAACATTACAGTTGCACATTTTACCATATATACCCTGATACTTCTGATTGTTTTAACTCTGTGGATTTTAAAGTGTTATAAGAACAGGTAAGTTACATGATGACCAAGAAGTCTGTACTTACTAGGCTGGCTGAGGAACTCATCCTCTAAAGTTCTAGCATACTTATTTCACTTCAGAGTGCTTTTGTGCAAGCAAAATATGTTTTTCACCAAGTACTCATTATGGTTTGGAAAAATATAGAAAGGACTTTTAGTGTTATCCATTTTAAGGAGTTTAGTGTGTTTCTGTACTAATTTAATATGTCCTTGTAAAAATCTTTTCAGGATCCATTTTTACCATATGCTAAATACATTAAAAACCCATTATACATACTCAATATTTCCTCATTGTGGTATTTTTGACATAATTATAGCTTCTTTTAAAAACAGACAAAAACATGTTTAGCGTTTTCCCCCAAATTAATAGCAAACAAAAAACCCCTGTCTTCTAAAGCCACATGATCTTCCAAATGAATTACAGCGAGCAAGGACAGAAGCATTTTAAAGTCTCCTGAGCATTTCAAGACAGATATTAACAATGTAAATTGGTTCTGAACCGAAATAAATTTCAAAGGTATAGCTAAGAACAGCCTATTCTGGATTTGAGTTTATTTTAACATTGATTTCAGCCTAAAACTGCAGTGCTACAGTATCTAGTACAGATCCATACATTGCATCTTAGCAGGAAGTACAGTTAGTTCATACTGCACTTAGGAATCCAAATACTAATGTTACTTTTTAAACTTAGAATCAGTATTCACTTTGAACATGGGTGACATTGCAGGAAAAGGAAAAAAAACCCACACAATTTAAATAAGATTATACTTCTGGACAATATATTAGCGTTTAGAACACCCACTTACCGTTTCACAGTGGGTAAGACTGGAGCAGTACATATATGGAGACCTACAGGTTTAATGACTTCTGGGGTTTTTTTGGGGGGTTTTTTTTGAAACTTAATAAGACCTTCCACAGTAATTTCAAATACATGCTTTCTAAAAGTGTGCTGTGTAAATAAAGTCTATTAATACAAGGCTGAAAACTAAAGGTCCTACAATGAGTAAGCAGAGTCTTCTGCATAAAATGTCAAAATCTATAACACATACACGTGACTATTTCTGATACTCAGAATCTTAAGATCTGTCCCTACTACAGACAGACAATGCTACGTTTTTGTGGTCTAAGCTGGTATCTAAAGTAGACTCTGGACTTCAGCCCTCTGAATGGCATTTCACCGCTCTGCACCATCAGTTGGAGAGAAAAGGTTTTCAAGGAATATGAATAAGAAGGGAACAATGCCAAGTTCCTAAAAACTTTCAAGCAGCAGTGAAACAAGTCCATCCATAAAGGAAATCACTGCTCAGTTAAAGAAAATAACTCAAAATCTTGCTTTTTAAAAAAATGTGGTGGACAATTTCCATTTCAGTTAGAACATTAAAGGAACATTGAAAGTTTCAGATTCTTATTAGATTGGGGGGGGGTTGTGTTTATTTTTTTCTTTGCACTGGCATGAAATAGCAGCATATCAAAAATGTTCTGAATAAGTAAATTTTTAAGACATGGGCACAGAGTAGATGAAGAAATAAGTGTCCTTAGGGGAAAAAAAAAAAAGCGTAACTCTAAACAAAAACGGAAATCAGATAAAACCACCTGCAGGGACAATTCATGAAGGGTGGTTAGACTGAATCTCATGGTGTCTCACGGAGCAGAGGACTGCAAGGCATGAACAATGTTATAAGCCCATGTAATCACAGATCATTCAAAGGCAATTAGCTCAGAAGAGTCCAGAGTACACTGGTAGCGCTTGCTCGGCTCCACAGGCCATAAACATGACATGCTGATCTATGTATGCATGTCAGAAAAGATCAAAAGTCCTAACTCTAAGTTGTTCCAGGAAGAGCAGCGAGGTCAAGGGTATCAACGGTGCCTGAGGTTCCTGCCAAGGCAGGAAATGTGTTAATGAACTTGCAAGCAGCACACACCAGCTGGGTACCTCGAGTAAGGCAAGAAATCACAAACAGCAGCATATTAGACAATTATATTTTGTCTCTAGCCAAATCTTCCACATAATCATGAAGACTTCCTTAAAAGACAAAATTACATGCCTGAACTCCAGTTATGCACTAAGTGTAATTAAAAAAAGGAAAGAGAAGTTCCCTGCAATCCCCTCCACAGTAAAGAATACTGAAACTGAACTAATGTCAGATAAATGTAAGGACTATAGAGTAAACAAATGAACAGTCTTGCTACCTTTCAAAACTCATTGAATATGTCAATACAGATAAGGATCCATATTACAAACATGGGTTTTTTTCCTCCTAGGAATTTCCTAATCCATCGTAAAGGGTTTTGTGCAAGCTTGGTAATATAAGGTAATTCAAGTTCACTGTGAACTACACTGCTGTCCCAATCAACACTGTTCAGGTGGGTAAGAAGCTTTCAGTTTCTATTCTGCACTTACTTTGATCAGCCCACTTACAATTTCTCTAACATGCCAGTCAAAAATTAAGAGTCACAAGAGCCAAGAGGTCAAGCCACTGTTTACACAGCATTTAGGGGATCTAGGTGATACTGGAATATCAGGTGGAATAGTGTAGTAACAGGTGGAATAGTGCCCAAAGTTTAATCCTGATCGTTAAATATAAATTTCTAACAGAAAGGGAGATATTCCAGTAATAGGTAGAGGACATAGTTCTTTAATACATTTTACAGGAATTAATAACATGAATTTTCTCAAATCAGTTCTGGAGTACAGTGTCCAAAAACTGTAGCATGTACGAAGAACCTTACCTGCAAAGAAAGACTGAATGAATTGTGTTTAATATAGAAGAGATTAACCTGAAAAAAATACAAAATACTTTTTAAAATGCAGGAGACTATTGCAAAGAAGATACTGATCAGTTCAGTCAGAGAGAACAGGAAATATTTACCTTAATTTCTAGCAAGAGAGAGTTCAGCTTGATACCAGGAAAAGGCTTACTTACAAGAATCACGTAAGCACTGCAACAGGTTAATTCAGAAGATCAACAAAATCTTTAACTTGAGGATTGTCAAGAACAAGCTGGAAAAATGTCTGTCAGGTAGAGCTTACATATAGCTCTTTATCAGGGATGTCCATCTGAAAGGTCTTCTCTAGCCCTGTATTTTTATCATTTTAAGGGACACCTTATTTTACTCTAAGGCCAACCATGTCAATTCAAATGTCTTTGCAGAGCATACTTTGAATTTCATAATAGTGTATGGAATATGTCAACCAAATGGAATTTTTCAATGGTAAATCGAGAAAGTCCATCATCATAAGCCTAATCTGCACTGCTCCAACAACAAACCTGATCTTTCTTTTACTTTGATGGATGTTAAGCTCAGGTTCAAGTTTATTATGAAGATAATTATTTTAAATACTGATAAACACCTGAAATTTTCCACAACTGAACTGCCCCGCAGACAGGAAGTTGTGTCCTGGCTTAGAACAGTTTAGACTGTGGTTCCTAGACTAAGTGGGATATGCAGGCTGTCATCATCATTGACAAGTTACAGCTGACATCTCAACCCAAATAGTGTCTCCTTTTTAATCCAGACTTCCTAACAGTACTGCATGAAACATCTTCATCACCAAATTACTAAAAAACAATCTGAAAATTTCAGTGAACTGCCTAATAGCAGACATTTAAAAGAAGCTCCTAAACTTTTTACGGTGCTTAGTCTGTCAAAAAAACCTTACCAATGCTGAGGCTTTAAAAAAATAGACAGACAACTGCATTGCAAATCCATACTGCTGCATAAACAACGTAACTGTGTAGTTCAGTGACTGTCATCAGTGACTAGCTACCTAAGTTTTACAGAAAATCTACATATTGGGGTAGGAAACACCTAGGCACCTCAAATTAAAGAGCTCTTGAGATGGATCAGCAGCAGTGCATCCAAGCTTGCCTATCGGTAAGATTGTCCGACAACTTCCATCATAAGACCTTGCTATCAACTGCTTGTGACTTTGCCAAATGTTAGCTGCTGTGCAGAAATGTTCCGTGCTGAGAGCCATGTCAGACTGAACCTTTTGGAAAATTTAGCCAAAAGAGGTCGTTTCTGGGAACAAAGAGAAAATAGATTGCTTTGCCTGGTTTAACACTCTGATGACATCTTAAAATCAAACAAAAAGCTCACGTACACAAGATGATCAAGTCTGAGCATCCATATGTTTTAAGTCAAGATTTGGAAGATTTGGAAGTCTGCAGGGCAATGTAAACTTTAAGATAATGGGACCCATCTGCTATCCATGTGAAAGTCTGCCAAAATTAGTAAATTTTCCAAGCCTTTTCTTTTTGAAGTGCAGTCACGAAGGAGAAGAATGTTGCACCTGCTTGGTACATACTTGCTTTCCCTAGGTGGAATGCTTCAACCCATGAGAAATTCTGTATTCCCAAAACTGCAGTTGATTTGGGACCAGGAAGGTCTGGAAAAAAACATATGCTCCCCATGTCTTCTGTGCAAGGTTCAAATGTCGTGGACTTAGAAGTGGTATCATCAAAATGCAGAACAGGAGTAGGGGCTCCTAAAAGAAAAGTTACTGGGACTGCAGGTTAGTTGAAAAGGGTAGAGAGGACCTAGAACTGGTAACCGTGGAGGACAGATCAGGGAGGAGTGATGTCAGCCAGAACTTGGTCAAAGAAAAAGACAGGCTATTTCTAGAAGGAATCTGAGACTAATGGAAAAGCGAGTGGAAATGAACCTGATAAAATATGGACCTGAAACTGACAAGTATCTTGATAAGCAGTGAACATCAGCTCAGAGAGGTCCCGTGAGACTGAATTTATTTATAGCAACCACAGACACCACAACACTGGAGGAGGTTAGAGGAGTGGAAACAGAAAGCATTTTGGTCACACGGACGTGACTGTGCGCTATACATCAAGAACCTTTCTGGTGGCTCATGTCAAGCTATTGTAAGATCTAGCATGTCTCATAAGCTTATTTTAATACAAATACAAGAACTAGTAAGACACAGACTCTTTCTTCTAAACTAAGGATACCTGTGTGACTCTAATTCCCTCCTCACCGTTCTCCCTCATGAATCTGTTTTATGATGCAATGTCCAATTAAATGACAATGCCCTATTCTTCCCAGCAGTATTCCTTCCTCATGCTAAGCACAAAACTGACTTCCTCTGGGAATGAACAAGTGTTATGCTGCAAGGGATACTTATTTTTAGGACTCTTGACTCCTCTCTTGCAAAGCTATAGTGAATGAGTTAATGAACTGTGAAAGTCACTAAAGCAATTGAATACTTCTTCAAAACAACATGAAAAATATTCTCTCTTCTAATTTCACAGGATTTCAGTGTGACTCTAGGCAATTATTTTATATCAAGCATTCATCTCAACTTTTTGGGGTGGTTTTTTTTCTCCTTTTGTGTCCCAGATGCTGGACTTGGCAGCCATGCCACTAATATACAGGTATCATGAGCTCAATACGTAAAATGTAACATGCAATTGAAAGTGCTTACCAGAACGCATGGAAAGTCTTAGGAGCCCTGAACTAGGTAAATATAACCCACCTCAAAAAAATCCCAAACAACTCAACTCATACCACAGTTTAACAAACAGTGGATAATTAGAGACTACAAGAGTCAGTTTCCAGGTGCCTATGCTACTAAAATCTGTCAATTAGCTGCTATGCACATCAGTTTATTGGTATTTGTGAAATCCATATACATGGTGGGGGCAAGAGCTCTAAGAAGCCTCAGAACTACAAATGAGTCTTCAAAGCACTGTTCAAGTGGTTCCTAGCACCAAATCCCAGCCTTCCAGTCATGCAGGCCACGTAGCACCTTTCCTCACCGTGTAAGTAGGATGACTGCACACGTTCACCACCTTTCACCTGGGAAATCTGTGCAAACAGTGGTGCGCAGAGTCAGAGCAGAGCTCATCCTATCCAAGTCAGTCCTGGCTCACACCAAAGATCCCCCACAGAAGACGATGCCTGAGGATCAGATTGCCAGAATTAGAGCAATATAGAGAGCTTGTAAGGAGCTTCCTATTCAAAGGGCAGCCAAGAGTGGATTCAGCAGTAGGCCTGCAGGCCACAGGCTGCTTATGCCAATGCATAAATACAAGTGTCCTTGCAGGCATCAACCAGGAAAACATGAGGAACGGTCTTCAAGTGTTTTAAGTGAGCACGAGCTCCGTGATCACAATATTAACGGTTATGAATGACCTAACACTTTGCTTTTGCTTTAAAAGAAAGTGAGAAAATGTCATTAACTTCAATTTATGAATGGGAAAATGAGTTAGGAAGAGCTTATCACTGCCCTGAGTATTCACAGCAGCATACTGGCACTTTTCTGCTAGAGCTGTGCTGCCTCTCAGGGAGCTGTTTCTCATGCTTATGTTCACTTGACTTTTCAGATGAGAACAATTGTACTTATTTCTGTTCATGAAAGTTAAGTTTTTCATGCAAAAACGATTAAATAAAGACTTCAAGGATGTTAAGTTGTTAACTGACATGTGAGTTATGACAGCCTATATAAATTTCTTCTAAAGCAATCTTTGGGAATTGTTAAAACACATTTCCAACACTTGACAAAAATAGCTTTCAGACCAGTGATATTTGCTAAAATACATGCAAATCTACTGCATTAATATTATGAAACAAAGAATCCAAACACAAGAAGTCTTTGATATCTTAGACACAAAAATATGAGATTCCTAGTCCACAGCAAAAATCCAATAGTCTGCCTTGCAAACCCTATCTGCAACCTAATCAATGGAACTACCAATTGGTCACATCAGGTCAGATCCCAGGATCTGACAATTTTATTTCCTCTTCTCTCTTCACTTATTTTCCTGCAGAGATTTCCACAGCTCTGTAAAGCAAATGCATGCAATGCTTTGTGAATTCTAAACACTTAATGAAACATTACACAAGCATTCAGAATGACAAGTTAAGTAACCTTAACTTAAAGCAGACCTTTAGCTACAGCAGACCAAAAAATATATTTGGCTTTTACAACAGCATGATTTATCATTTGGAAAACAAGATTTAAAAATTGGGTGCTTTGCTAGGTCAGGAGTTAATTTTTAGTGATACTAACGTGTATTGCTCTAGCACTCATTTCCATTTGCCTTCTTCCATCCTCATGTGAGTTCACATTTTACTAAAGAAGCTCTGAACCCTGAGACCTACAAATGAGTTCTTTAAAGTGGGGACTAATTTGCAGCTGCATAAACATATCTACACTGCTTTTCCTACACTTCCCAGAAATTTCCCGTGTTTCGAATAATAAAGGCAAACACGGCACAGTACATGGAAACAGCCCTGATGTTCAGAAATGGTTAGCAGAAAGACACTTAGGAACATAAAATATGGGTCTGATTTTTCTCTGGTTTTAGTAGAAGAGAAGATACATTAGAAATAAAGACAAAACCTACTTTTCATAGGAAATCTGGTAAAAATTGGTGATGTGTTTGGATGGTGTCCTATACCTGCAGAAGATGGGTTAATGCAACCACTGGCTAAGCCTTGCACTGTGCCTTTACGGTGCTCTTCGAAGAAGCCAAGTCATAACAGTGACTTAAATATATTATTTATTGGGTAACATTCTAATATACTTGGCCATCAGCTCTCAGTGTACCACCGTCAAGGTTCAGTGTACCCTGTAAAACAGCAACCAATCCTCTCTAAAAACTTTTTTTTTTGTTAGAAACTGGCTACGCAAAAAAACTTGGACTAAAAATTAAAAGATCTAGTATTTTTTAATCCAGACTTATTTTCTTTAAACACGTTCTAAGAGAAAAGAATGCTTGCATTCATTCCAAGTCACATTAATAAAAACATTAAAGTAGAACAGATTTCCCTCACCCAGGATAAGTAATTGAGGATCACAAGGTCAGGAGTTCATGACTTAAATCCTCTTTTGGATGCAAAGACCAACATTTCATCATGTTTCCTTCTTAACTCCTTACTATTCCCTTATGGAATTCATAATCTAAGCAAGAACGAACTTTGGCTCTCATGAAAATAAATCTGTCCCATTAAAAAATACACATTAACCTCAGCTATTAACTTGGAGGACTATTAGCAACTTCTCCTTTGCAAAATATGACCATAAGGTTTGTAATTATCCAGTCTTTTTATAAATTATTGCTTTTTTTAAGTGACACTCTATAAGACCATGAAGATGAACCTGTCAGAGTAGAAATGTGTACCAAAGATAATTTTATTTCTGATTGAAAAGGAGTATTAGCCGTGGCTGATACCATACTTTTAAAAACTGAAAAAACACAGCACTTGACATATCACATATATATGAAGGACCTGCAAACACACACCATTTCCCAAAAAGGCAAACTCTAGCTTTAATAACATAAATTTTCATACTACTTCCATGGGACATTTTCAGCCACTTTTTCAAAATGTGGCAAAGGATTGGTACCTGAGAAGAGTCCGTCATAAACAGAAAATGTACCATCATGCTGAAAACTGGACATGGCTCCTAGATTAATTTTCGAAACTCAAAGTCAGTACCAGTACCAGTAATATCTTCCTCATGGAATTCACGGAAGGATGCCACCCCAGTTTCACATATTGTGCAAATGCACAGCCATTCATTAAAAGTTACAATACTAATTTGTGGCAGAACTGAATACTCTCAGGTGGTAAGGAAGGCCTTTTTTCAGTAAAACATCTAAGTTTAATCACAGACCAGTACTCCCAAATCATGGCGTATGCCACGTAGCGCCAACGTAAGCCCGTTCTCCAGCTGGTACATGGCTCACCACAGGCTAGTGCCTCTCTTAAGGGGCAGTTTGGATGGCCAGCCCTCCACACAGCGAAGCACCTCACAAAAAAACAGTTATGAAATCCCAATACAGATGACCTACTGCCATTTTTGGTTGTTACCCCCACACCCCAGGCATGTGCATGTAAGAGTTATTAATTACCAAAGCATGGGAATAACTTTACTGCTAACAGGCCATCTTGAGCTGTCTCAGGCAACTCGGGGTAGAAGGCAGAGCAGTTAAGAAGAGCCACCTAAAGCACAAGTTTCATAGAGGAGTTCTCAGCAGTCCTTAGCCACTGGTGTTTGATGGACTGCCTTAGGTCTCCCATGACCTTTTATAAATCCTCTTACTAGCTACCCATACACACTATTCCCTCCAAGGCTGTTGCAATCCTTAAGCCTTCAGTTTTGCATCACTGGTGCTGAGCACTCAGGAACATAAAACAATTTCAGGTCCTTCTTGCAATATTTAAGCTATTCTTACAACAGACCTACTTCCCCTTCAGCTCCAAGACCGCCTCTAAGCTCCCTAAGAATCAATCACGTCAGTTCTCTTGCAGCAGTGAATGCCAGAAGATCCTAGAGATAGGAAACCTGGTTCTGGAAATCCCTTTTTATACCCCTGAGGTGGGCTGTAATAGTGGAGAAAGTGAAGTAAAATAGTATAGGAGTGTATTTAAAAGAAGGGGGTGTACACACACACACACAGGAAAAAAAAAAAGAACAACACCCTGCAGCTATGATAAGACACTGCTAAGATTTCAGGAAAATACATTTGACTGTCATTTAGTCGGGAAGGGAAAACTGATCCACAGTCTGAATTCCCACAAATGCTGGTTACAGTGCTACCCTCGTTGCTAAAAGCACGCTGCTCAGCTGCATGTGACAAGAGGAAGAAGCTGGGTAACACCACCTGCATTCACTGGCATAGATTGTAATGAAGAAAAGCATATAAACTGCACCTTTTTGCATGTTCACAAACAGGCTTCAGCACATGCTATTCTCCCAAAGGTCCTAAGTAGGCAGGATTTCATCTGACTGGTTGATTAAAGAGATTAGTTCACTCAGTCATTACAATGAGTGTCACATTTCCAGCGAGCACAAGAAAAGGCCCAGGCTGTAGCAGAAAAAAGAGCTCACTTTACCAATACCAGAGAAGATGATTTTCTCTCAGCTGCAATGAATCCTGCCAACCAGGATTTTTAAAATATCATTTTTAGGCAGAAGAGACTTTTCTGCTTGCAGTTCACCTCCTTCTCATTATGTGAAGAAATAGGAACAAAGCACATACTTAGCAATATCCTGTGAAAAAGGCAAGACTGGCTTTTTCTGGTTTTAATATTACCTACGTGGCTCTGATTTCACTCCTCTACTATAATTTTATTTACTGTGAATTTTGTGTCTTTCCAAGACCAAAAAAAGAAACACCCCCTCAACCAAACGAAGAAACACTGCTGTCTCCTACAACCCCAGGTGCTCCTTGGACATCTTCCTTTTCCTCATTTCCCCTGGTCCCAGCCACCCATGCTAAATATGGACTTGGGGATACTGCTAGAGCAGCATGATGAGAAATCAGTAAGTGGGAACTATTTCACTGCTGCTACCCTAGTGAAGCTGAAGACAGCTATAACAAATAATTGTAAAGGGGATTTTATGTTTTAAATTGTATAATATCTACCTTATGAAGGCGTTTTTACTGAAGATTGACAAGTGTGGGAAGTGTGAATAGTGCAAGTGTTCACAAATTATAAGGATCCAAAAAAAGTTGAAATGCATGTGTTATAATATTGGGGAGAGGGGAAAAAGTGGAGGTGTCATAAAAAAAGGAAAAAAAGGAAGGCATTTTGTGAAAAATTTACCTAGAAAAATTAAAATGGTACCATTTCTTCATCGCCTTTCACATTTTGCTGAACCACACCTGCAATGCTTTTCATGTACTTATTTGAATGTTCATTCTACAGACATCAGGTCTTTAAAAATACCTTTTTGTAACAAGCACTAATAGCAACTTCATGATTATATAAGACAAATACAGCACTCTCGTAACACGTACAGTTTATCTAACAAATTTATCTGAGGTCTATAGCCACATAATCAAATTAAAGATTAATTCGCCTACCTCGCTCTTACTTTAGAAAGTACAAAATCCTAGGAAATTCTAAACATACAGCTATTATTAAAATGTATGACTCAACATTAATGAGAAATACAACCAGACTGACTGCTTTAGTACTGTCATGACTGAAAAACACAAAACCACAACATTTTTAGGAACAGTGCATATAATCCCCTAAAAGGTAAAGCTTCTGTAAATTTTGATGGATTACTCAAATCATCTTGTGTAGCTAATTCTTACAGCCTCTTATGCTCTTATGCTGTAGCCTGCTCACGAGACTACCAAAATGGCTTACTAAATACAAATATTCAAACACAGCCGAAGGAGTGCCAAGGAAGCTGCAGAGCTCAGCAAACCCCTGCTCTACCTCCAGCAAAGGGCAGTGTGTATTTGCAAAAGGCATTCTTCCAAAAAAAGACTAGAAAGCAGACTCCAGAGCTGAGAAGTTCCTCTGCAGGAAAACTGAAATAAAATAAAATAAAGAAAACGGGAAGATGTGTACTGATTGTAAAAAAACCCAACAGATTTAACATGGAAGAAGAGGGCTGCAAAGGAAAGGAGAGGAGAGACAAGCAGACTTGTAGGTATGTTCACAGTTTTAAAAAGACATTCTCCAGGATTTTTTTTTCCTTTGTAACAGACAATGCTGTGCCTTAGAAAGACTCTTCAGTCAGAGGTTAGGAATCCTCTTTCTTCTACAAGAAACATAGTCTCAAAAATCTGGATGCAAGACAGACATGTTAAGAGTTGCAGTTTATAGATCCAGCATTTTAACTCAGGGAGAATTGACCTATCCCTCCTGGAACCAAATGGATGACTGGAGCTCATGAGGGAATGATTAACAAAAAGGAAGGGGAAAGGACATGAGCTCAGTGACTGTGACACAGATAACCTAAACCAGATTTCTTAATGTTAGTCAGTATTTTTTTTGTCCTTCAAAAATGATGCAGCTAGATGGCCTTTTAAGGATTTTATTACATTTTTAAACAGGAATTAGTTTACTATATCCAATACATTTCCACATATACATCTTTTACAGATATACAAACTGAATTTATCAGTACCATAGGCAAAAAAATACTCCAACTCTAAATCAAGACCACTCCCACCTAATAAAAATATTTTCACTTCTTACACCAAAGTCCTGACTTATGTCTAAAAGAATCTTAAAGACACAGAAGACCATATGTTTATACAGAGATTTCAAAATAGACCCAAAGTCTTTGTTTACTTGCTCCAACTCATCCTCTCTAAAGGAATAGCCTAAGAAAGTAATGGAGATCTTTACAGATGCTGTCAAATGGCTGTATATAAAAGCATTTTCTACTTAGTGACAGACATGCTACAGAAGGATGTAGTTTAGACCTTTATTCCCCAAAGCTCTCAACAGCTGAACAAATTTCTTCCCCATGCAACACTATATAAGAAAGGATAATATGTTCAAAAACTTATTTTTGGACACAGCAAGACTCCACAAAGTAAAAAGGTTCCATATTCACTTTATTGTACAGTAACAAAGTGGGGAATCATTGTATTTGCCCTTAACTCTTTGGTAACATACTCTGTAAGCGATGAAAGACGTAACACCACATGCCAATTAAAATAGATTTGCTTACTACGTCTGGAAAGTGAATCTTGCCAGACTCAGCTGCCAATATTTTGTACAGAAATCTTTTTGACTCTGCCCATAAGCAATATTAGTCTTTTAATGTTGCCAATACCACTGAAACATTGTGGTTTGAAAAGCACAAAGTTTTAAACGCAAAATATGTAACAGATGAAGCAACCACCCTGTTTCTTAGGCAATTACTCTTTGTGTAGTATACACCTACTGTACTTGGGAATTGTTTCTTATCTGATCCATGTTACAAATACTATGAATCAGTGCTGTCCAACAGTTAGAGGTTACTTATGTTGCACAGTCTTAAAATAAAAGCATCAAAGGGCAATAAAGTCACATTTTGATGCTAGGCAAAAAAACCATGTAATTTTATACAAAAGGCTGAAGTGCTATGGCCCATCCACAGAAACCATACAGCTTCCAAAGACTGCATAGACACAAGTACCTACAAGTGACTGCAACAATTACACTTTATTTTCTGCAACTTTCAGTTTTGGATGCCACACAAAACATTCACTAAAACCCCCACTATTTGATAAATGCACCAACTGCTGGCCTAGTTTTAATGCATCCACAAGTGCCCACCATTCCCTTCCTCCCTCCTCCCCTCCCAAGTACAAAGCAGCAGCCCCTTCTACAAAACAAGTAACCCAGTGTATTTACCAAGGTGCTTCACAGAGAAATCAATTCTCCCAAAATTCAAGTACCAATTACTTTTCTAACTCCTACATCTTGTCATTTTCCCTCTGAATTTTCAGTCTAGGACACTGTATGTCAGACAGTCCTTGGAGAGGGCATTTTCTATTACCATATCTGCTCTTGACTGCAGTCTTAGGTTGCCCCGCAGGTAGAACCCTGCAGGGTTTTTCAAAGGTTTTTCAAAACTCAGCAAAAAAGCAAAACCAACAACATGCTCAAAGAAGAAAAAAATCCCAGTATCAAGTAATTCCCCCTTTTCTGATCATACAGAAAAAAAACAACCACACTCTAGCATTCTTTCAGAGGTGGTTCAGCTTTTGCAATACATTGGGTTGTAGAATAAAAGCCATACTCTGACCACAAAACACACAAATCCTTACATACACAACAGTGCGCCCACTTCCAACTATCCCGACTGGCCTAATGTAAGTTCTCTTCCCACAAACTTGCTTTACACTGTGTAATTAACAGGATGAACAAAGGAAAAGAATATCCATCTCAGTCACCAAGAAAGAAAGAGCACTTTATTTGTACTCTGTTCTACAACCACACTGCATCAAATAGTGCTTTTTCAGCAGTGAAGGTCAGTAGACTGCATTATATTTATATTTACATGAAAGGGCAATCCCATCATTAACACTTACAATACAAGTAGTGATTTGGGTAACGGAAGTTCATAAATCTACCACATTTAACAACATAAAATAAGGCTATCGAGCTTCAAAAATTTCCTTGAATGAGAGAGTGGCAAGAAGGCAAAATAAGTATTATGAAAAAGGTAAGGTGATCTGCCAGTTGTTGAGCAACACTGTAGGTTTAAGATCTAACACTGTGATTTTCTAGAGGATTGCTGGTTTAGCTCTTAAATTTGCATGACTGCAAATGAAAAGCTGCACACATGAGCCTGTCCTCTTCAAGATGCAGCTTAAGCTCACATACAAGTTATCTCATATTAGAAAGTATGCTCCTGTTTTAGTTGCATTGGGCTAGATGCATGCTCCTTGTAAGACCAATATGAAAACAGAGAACATATAGTTCTTTTCCCTGGTAGTATTTTAATGCCCTTTATGGAATAAGAGGGGAAAAATCCTTCTCTTGATTCTCATACAGTAACAATTTATCCTAGTCCTATAACTAGTTCTGCAGAGACTTCCATCTTGAGCTCTCAAATTTATTCAGAAAAAGACTTCAAACAACTACAATAAAGGTGCAAAGGTAAAGAAGCAGATGTCTATAGGAACAATGGTTTGTCCGTTCAATTTGTATTACTTTTTAAATGCATTCTATCCTAAACAGATCAGGAAGGTAGAGCCGTTAAATTGGCCTTTTAGGCCACTTCTGAGATACAGGAAATGCCCTCATTTAAATATTTATTACCTGTTTTCCAGTTCTCGAATCTGCTAACTGGAATACAGTGCAGACAGAGCATATTTTCATCCTTACTTGAGTGAGAGACACCTGAAGTAGTTTTAAACAATTTAAAGTCAGATACCAGAAGTAGTCCTGTGAAAAGTGTGTACAGACTACATTTACCTGTTTTCCATATAACCTGCTGTTTGTTTTCCTCTTATTTCCTTCTTCTGGTACTTTATGAACTTCAGTAATATTGCCCTCAGTTCCAAAAGTTTGATATATGATGAGAGCTTCACACAGGAAACACAGAAGACAGAACAAATACTTGACACTTTTGGTCAGGTGAGAAAGATCTCAAGAAACTCATGTGTGATTCTGAGGTCAGGCAGATGACACGAAATGACCCCATCCCTCTGCTGGTTTTCAAACCAACACTACTACCGTGAAAAAACTGTTCACTCACATCAAGTCAGACTACTTTAAGAAATTTCCCTATGATGATGTTTTGAAAAAGGCTGTTTCAGATACCAAAAGGTAGTTCTATCTACCTTCTTTAATTAGCACAGTGCTAAACCTGCAGCCAACTTTTCAGTGTATTAGTGATTTTTCTTTACAGTTACTTGGTTATCGGTACCTCATTACTAACATTTGGTATATCTTTCTTTGTGTTGTGTTGATAGTTTTCATTGGATGCCTGATACTCTGTTTCCAACTGGAATACATCGGACATATCCCAACTTTGCAAATTTAGGAAGGACTTAGGCAGTGCAGTGCCTAGAACAACAAGAGTCCTGGCACTCGTGCTGGGGTTCACAAAAAACCTCACCATTCAAAAACTGCAGCAGTCTTTGGATAACATTTTGGACAACTGAAACTTCAACCCTGCCATGTAAGTTTTCACAGCAACTCAGGATCTCCACAAATCCTGCCTTTAGCTGCTGGTGTGGGGGTGTTGAGGAGAAGATGAAATATTTCTCCCGATTAAATGTCTCTCAGAAGTTCATAAAAACTGAAATCACAGATGATGAAGTTTTGACCTTCTGTTTTTGAGCTGCCTCACTGGAAACAAAAGCTAAAAATTAAAGTACGAGCACGTTAATTTTAACTGTAATTAAAACCCAAGTCAGCAGCACTCGGCTGGCTCCCTTTCTCTTGGCGTGTGCTGCCACCACGAGGATTAAAGACAAAATGCAAAGAATACAGGAATTCCTCAAGAACACCAGGTGAAGAGCAACACTCAACTGCAAACCTTTCTCTGGTCAGTCCCACTTCTGGGTTTGTTACCCCATTCCAGCCTATGACTCTTAATCTCCTCTGAAAGCCTTGAAAGGGTGAAAGCAGGGAGAAGTCAGGGACAAGTCAAGCAGGGAAACTCTCCAAACCGGCTAAGATGTCCTAAGCTGAGAGTCTACAACTGAGATTCCACACCACTCTCACTCCTCCTGCCATGTTTACACACAATTTATGCATCCAAGTTTTATTGAAAGAGAAGGCTTCCTCCTAATCATCTTAGTGGTCCACACAACCATAAAAATTTTGGAAAAGAGTCCAGTATTCCTAGTGACAGTAGGACTACTTCATTAACATCACCATTAAAATGTCATGCATGATGTTTTGATAAACAAATCTGTTCACAAATTTACAACAACACCACCAACAACAACGTCTCAAGCAGTCAATTAGTCACTAGTTTTCTCAAAATGTAACAGGACAACCACATCTTACTCTTTTTAAAGCAGAAGGCCAAAGCACTGGTAATTTTGTAGATTACCAGGGTAGACAGACATCTCTTAAATTCTTCAGCTACAGCTTTTGGTAGCAGAACAAACCTGCATCAGAATATTTATATTTATAGTGCTGGTAAGTTGATATACATCAATCTGCCATAGTCAAGGATGTGTGGTCCCCCGAGAAGACAAGAACTTGTAATGACAATATTCATTCACTCATAATAATACCAAGGCGTACCAAGACTGCTGCTTTCCCAACAACTTTAAGGAAACATGACATCTCCTTAAATTTTGTATTTAAACCTTCCTAATCCAATTATCAGTTATAATATGCTATCCTTTCTGCATCAGAAAATGGAAAGGTTTCTCAGCTTTACTTTTTCTCTCAAAACTTGACATCCCTTTTTCAGTTTGAATCAGTTATACCTCAAAATTCAAGGTAAAATCACGTTTAAAGAAAACTATTTAGGGAGATTTCATGAAGTTAGGAACACCCACCTGAAGACCTGCAAGTCAATTATTTGCTCATCATAAATGAGTTTCAAATGACTGATGTCTGCAGTTAATATGCACGCCAGTACTGTAAACGTGCACATCACATTGCTCAAAAAGAAAGAGGATGAACCTATGGGAACACCTATATTCGAGCTTTCCTCAAGCTCAACACATTGGTGTATACAGAAGAGTAAAGCCATGTGTCTTGAGAAGTGATGCGATTTTAGAATCACATACATCTACCACATCTTGGCTAAGATTTATTGCAACACAAAGTTTTACAGATGGGAGTCTCTCTTTCTCTAAAGAATGGATAATTCCTTCAGTGAATTCCATCACTTGTATGAGGTTCAAATAAGGATATCAGAAGGGCAGCTCAGGCACCAGTCAGCAGGAGGGTCTGTTCATTTGAGCAGCTAAGTTTCTGGATTAGTAAAGGTGATCTCACCCATGTCTAATGCATTTGGCAACCCAAAAATAGGAGGAAAGCTCAAGAGAAGAAAAGTGAAGAGCTTGCAAGAGAAGAACCAGATGCACCTTGAATCAACACCATAAGACAAAGTTGGTTAGACTTAGTGCTTTACGAGAAATAGGGTAAGGCAGCTATGACCCTGAGTAACACTGGATACTGCCACCACTCAAACCATTTCCACTAAGTCAAGGATACTCACCAATCACCCTTCCTTCCCATAGGGCTTCAGGAAGAGCAGTTGTAGAAAACATGAAGGGTACATGAACTGGTTTTAAAGCTCTCAATGTCTTCAGTATCTATCTTTTACCAGAGAAGAGGTTAAAAGAGGTTGCTTAAAAGAGGTTGCTAAAAAAATGGCCAGGTTGGAGAAACTGTGAGACAGGAAGGAAATAACTGAATTGTGTGGCTGTTATCTGCTACCCAAGCATCAATACGGAAATGTATGCATTTCATCCCAAATGTGGTGTAAACTGGAGCGGGGGGGGCATGGTGGGAGTGGGAAACTGAAGAAAAGTAAATCACAAGCTGTAATAAACTTTGACAAGTATCTTCAGAGTTGCTGTTGCCATGTCTACAGTTAACCAGTTATCACTGTTCAACTACAAAGCCTGAATGCAACCTGTAGAATACATCTCCACTAAGACAGTGGTCTTTGCAATTGCTGTTTTGGTGGCAATGGGTTTATTTGGGACTTGAGATGCAAGAAACAGTTTTCCTCATATCATGTCACAAAATAGCTTCAGAAATATTTAAAGGAGTAAATAGTTAACACGTGAGTATTACACAGTGAGGTACCATCAGACATAAGGTCCTAGGCATCTGCCTCCACATCCCTGGATCTATGAATACTGCATCTGCCTTTCTGGGGCAAACCCAGAGTGTTCCATCATCTGCTTCTACTGTAATAGGGTGTGATGAACGAGCGCCAGTCCAGTGCACCTCACTCCATCAAAGTGCTCTTAAAGACCACTTGGTCTTCCAAAAGGAAGGATTTCCTACCAAAAGTGGGGAGAATGTCTTGCAGAAGTTTTAACTTATATCTGGCAGAAGATGACTGAAAATATACGGGCCTGAAAAATAAACAACTGTAAACAAAAGCTACCTTTTGCATATTCTCATTCATAGGCAAGATATGGAAACTGATAAAGAACATCTACTAAGCCATGTGAAGGTTGCAACTCTTTACTAAAGAGCCATCAGAAAGCTGAGAATTTACTTCAGTCTGAAATAAAAACAATGGTTACCATTATAAAAATGCTAGACCAGCCTCTGTCTTGTACAGAAGTTTCATGAGAATATGGTATTTCATGAGCTGATTCTGAAATTAACCATCATGCACCCCCCAAGTTAAAAAAAATTAAAATCTATGCTGCCTTCCTAATAAAATTAACACAAGTTTTCTTTTCCAGTTCACTTCCAATTCTGCAAATTGCAAAGACAGCATTAACAGTTCTAATTATGCTGTGGGATAAACCATGGCAGTTTAGCTACAGAATCCTGCTTCATTCAGTGCAAAGCAAATAGAGGTGATACAATGCTACCTATAAACTGGTGAAACGTAAGAAAACATTTGGCACAGCCAAGAGGCTGCCACAGTTTTCTTTGAGAAACAAGAACTGAATGCCTCTTTTTGCCAAAGAGAAGTTTGCTTCACCTCACAGCAGGTCACACACACAAGTGCCTTCATATCCAGCAGCATTGTTCTTCACACCTGAACCAGCAGGTAACTGAGAACACAGGTGGAGACAGCTTTGAGTGTCACAGCTTCTTTTTGAGTACACAGTATCTGTTCAGATAATCATTCAAATTCTGCCTAGATTTATTCCAAATTTGTAAACAAGTTATTGAATTTTCTTTGTAATTCCTCTGGCTTTTTAGAGCAACCGGCAATAGCCGTAAGTTACACAGCCTGTGATTCAGTTTCTTCTGTATTACTGACATGGTTTATCCAACACTGACCTCAGCTTAGATAAGATCCCACAGGATTCATTAGTTCTGGCATAGTACCACAGATAGAAGACAAGCACTGAGGAACAGAATAGAAGTGTGACCTAAAATAATAAGATAAAATTGCATCATATTTTGAATGGGATTTGGATCCCATTTTGTTCCAATAAAAGAATACAGGATTTCCAATCTATGCTGTTATCAAGCCCACTGATGACATATTCAGTAACTTATACTGCACACAGAAATATTTGTGAAGTGTTACTTTTACAGTCACACACATTTTCTAAGGGAAAAAGGTAGACCTAATAATTATACAGAAGCTTTGTAGTAAAAATTTACCACTACATAAACAGTTCTATGACCAGAGATGGTAAACTTAAGCCACGAGTATGATGCAGGAACTTGACCATACAAGAAAATCCTGGTAACCTCCAATTCATTAACTAGGAATCTGCTTCATCTTGGGGTAAATCAGATTACTGACTGCAAGAACGAGCTGCTGCCTCATTTTTTTTCCATGCACTCTTGTGATGCATTAGCAGCAAAGGGCAGGGACAAAGTTTTCCCTCACAGGAATATGGCTGTCCATCAGTCTAGGCTCAGAGACCTTTGCTTGGGGCAGTAAGGGACTCATTCTTTGCTTGGCTTCTGGCTCCTAAAGCAGGTCAGATGGAGACTTTTCAGTTATGGAAATCTGCAGCAGCAATGCAGTCGGATAATCTTCATAACATGGGGCAGTTTTCCCAAGCTGGCATGCTGCTGCCAAGACACCCTCCACTATACTGCATCTTATCTGAAGTGAGACTAAAGGATATCAGCAGTTGCTACCAGTCATCATTTTTCACTGGACTAGAAGTGAAGATTGCATACAGGAAAGCCAGGAACGGTGTACTTTCAAGACTTGAAGACTGTCAAGACAGGAAACCCGTCTGACGAGTATCTGAGAGATCCAGATCATTACGGTGGCATTGGGACATAAAAACAGCAACAGAAAGTTCAATTCCTTCACAGCTGGGCTTTCTCATCTTGGATGTGTAACCATCAGAGAAGGCCATACAGCTGCAGCACTACTGCTATGTTTCCCCACTCTCAAGATTATTTAATTTGAGAAGCAGTTTTCAGAAATTGTAGTAAATATCAACATAATAATTTGGACACCAAAGGTAGCAGCTTATTGTAACAGCTCTCTAAAATAATTTTAGAAAGAGGCCAGGCTGTAGACATCTAAACTAATAGTTGAAAATTAGATGATATGTAAATTTGAACATGATCCACTTCTACTTCGATTTTCCATCTGAACAAGAGGAAATCAATGGTCCACTCCTTGGAAAAATCCACACTAAAGACTTCTGTGTACAGTGCAAGAATTATTCCACATCAAAAAAACTGAAGATGATATGCAGTCTACACGCCACATTTATTTGCTATTACTTATTCTATACTGTACATGCTGTAAGGAATGAGAACAGTATGAGGAATGCAGAAAGGAAGCAGTCAGTCATTTAATCCAAGACAACATACCACATGCTGAAACAAAGCACGCATACCAAAGTTTGGACAGATAGCCTTTACACTGGAATGCCCAACTTTTGCATGTGTATTTGACAGTTTGACTATAGTTAGAATCAAACCCTGCTGATTGTTATAGTTGAGGCTTCCTAATGATATTCATTATATGACACTATTCAGGTGATTCTATTATGTTTTAACCTCTAAGCTTAAAGTTTTCCATCATGAATACCTACAGACATTTATGACCAGAAGGGAAAATTAGGAAAAAAAAGCAAAAAAATGTTTCTGTCAATATTTTAATAAATCTGCTGTTCTGAAATCTACCCTAATTTTTTCAGCACTCTGCTTGCTGTTGAGCCAGAACTTACATGCTGCATTTTACAGGCTTTATGAAAGATACTGTATTTTCAGTTTTAAGGCTCAGAATAAGAGTGCCCTTAAAAAATAGAAAATCAACTCAAAATGAATGAATGAACTATTAACATCACTTAAATACATATTCAAGGACTGAGCCAAGTGTCAAAGTGTCAAAAATACCACTAAAACAAAAATAAAGAATATTCTTCTTGAAGGAATTGATACATTCAGACTGTGAAACAAAACACTTTCATAAGTCTTCATCAGCGCTGACCATTTGCCTCCAAGTGAAGTTGGTAGAAGACAAAACCAGTCAGTACTTCTGAAGCACTTTTAATGACATGTGCCATAATCAAACTGAGAAATCAGACACTCAAGAAGATTTTCTGCCATGCTTCTGGATCTCAGCTCCCTCTTCGAATGTGAGCAGTAAATTCCAGACTGATGACACCATAAAATTAAGTTCACATTTGGGATTCCAGCAGTCACAGCAAGACTTACTATGCCTTCAGTGTAAAAGCATGTGTTTTACATACTTTCACATTACACTGACTTAGAATTTCAGATCTTTATATACTACAGCAAAATCAGAAACAAACTGCCCCTATACTTATAAGTAAATTTTCCTCCTCCACAGTTTATGCTCACAATCTATTCTGGAAATCCGTTTAAATGAAAATGCATGTTTTCTCCACAGGAAGGGTCTCTGTGTTGAGAGTTAATTAAGATGCTAGACGACCTAGCTCCAGTTAGAGCATTTATCAGAACACCCACAGAGGAAGGGCTACCCTTTGAAATGTTAAATACATTGTCAGCCAGGGATGGCGGTCAAGAAAGATTTCAAGGCCATCTGATGCTCTGAAAAAAATGTGCACACCTCAGAATCAAAACCCATACTGTCTATGATGGGATGTCAGACTTGGTCAGGTATTTCATGAATTGAGATAATTGTTAGCGCACATTTAGGATGAGTTAAAAAACAAGACTACCCCAATGCATTCACAGAGACTTAATTCATCTGTCAAATACCTAGTAATAAAGAAGAGGACTATGAAGGTAAGAACTCTTCCTTTATTTTAGTAAAAGGTTAGAGTAAGAACTGATTTCCAACATGTACCACACACAAGAATTCTGGCAATTAGCAGTTTTTGCAACAGATGTTACCCTTCCTAACTACTATTAAAAAAATGCCACCAAAAACCTGACCTGAAATAAAAGTGTTAGTTTACTAAATGCTTGAATTTAAGTGCTTTACATTTTGAGTTGGACTCCTTTATGGTAAAGATTGTTTGAAAACCTGAATAAGTAATTTTCCAGCCATAAACAAAGAGGGCAAAAAATAACAAGAGTCAGCTGATTTGAAAGACAGTGTTCATAAAAGGTCCAAGCAACTGCCTGCAAGATCTAACATAGTACAGAAGACACTTCTGGACCACAGCCAGTAACAAATAAAAGAAGAAAAACAAAAAACACAACATCGTGAGATTATATTTTTTCTCCTGTGCTGGTCTGTAGTAGCAGTAAGTATTTAACTGGCTTAGTACTTCATCTTGATAAAGCGTTTTCAGCTTATTGAAACTATCAATTTAAATAAGAAGCTGGTTTCTTTTTTAAGAAAAGGACTCGGAAGTGGACAGTTTCAAACACCCTAAAACCAGACTACATAATAGAGGTGAAAAGGATCAAGTAAAGTATTGCTGTTTCCAAAGCATCTCAAGTTAACAAAATTATTTATTTCACAATAAATCATAATAGCAGCATCCTCTTCTGCACCATGCTAGACCAAGACGTGGTTAACCAGCTTCATTGTTTAACAAAAACATTCACATTCGCCCAGAAATGTCAAGTTAGGTTCTTTACCTTGAAACAGTAACAGCAAAATTGCCCTGTGTGGCAACAAAAGTTAATTCTTTAAACAGAGATTCTTGCCCTCTGTCTTCACAACGTGATCTAAACTGCTCTTTTCTTAATATTTACAGGATAACTCTCTGCAGGAAGGATCTGAGCATGTCCTGCAAATCACAACAGATAACGGCATAAAGAATGTCAACCACATTTACTGCTACTCTACGAGATAACCTGAGGGCATCAGAAAATCAAGGTTTTTTCAGGTATGAGATCCCATTATTTAGATTACACACAGCTTGAGAAAAATCACATTCCATCAAGCACGGGACTGGTATCTACTGTCTAATGCCAGTGAATCAGTAATAAGTTATTTGCTTAATTAAAAATAAATATCTGAGGGATATTGATAGCAAACACAGTTGATTAAGTTGAAGGATTATGTCAATAGAATTCGATATTATAAATAAGCAGCACTTGAATGCCTGATGTTATTCTGCAAACAATTGATACAATGTATTTTAAGTGGACTGGGAATCAGATAATATATGGATTTCAAGAATGAAGTGTGAACCATCAGCTAGTTACAGTAAACTTCAGGCACTGATTAAAGATACCACTGTGAATAATGCTAGCTTATCAAAAGACTCAAGTGTGGACAAGCATCAACACTGGAGAACAGCAACTCTGATAAGCCTGGTACAGCCATACAATATTCTTCCATGAGCCACTGCAAGGTCATATCTCTGGAAGCCGCAGAAGCAGAGTACAAAGATTTTTATAGGCCAGTTTCAGAAACATTTGGATATATACTAATTATGAATTGTCAGATAAACAAATTCAAAAAATAAAACCAATGCTACCTGCAGAAAAGAAACACAAACACCATTAAAGTGGGCACTGCCCACTTCTGACACACTGGAAAAAACAGTCAGACAAGAGCAATAGGTGATGAGCACATTGGGCTTTTAAAGAATATATTCCAGGCTGTTTTCTTTCAGGGAATGGAGTAACTATGTGAGTTACAGACACAAACAAGATGGAGAAAGTAAGTGTAGCATGAATTCCAACCCAGCAGAAGCTGAAGTTGATGGGTGGGACAATGTGTGTCCTATGCTGAACTAGGGTTCAAAACAATAACACTGCATGAACATTTAGTATAATTTTCACATTAAAATTCAAGCAACTTACTAGTTTAGAGCACAGAGACTATCAGGAAGTGAAATGATGTCTTGGTTACATATATACTCAAATGGAAAAATCTTACTAGTCACTTGTGGACTTCAGTCTAATTATTCATAAACTCCTTAAGTCTGCTCCATTGTCTGATTGCTTAGCTCAAGCTGACGAAGCAGCTACCAACACCAAAGTCTTTATCAGCCTAACTTCAGAGAGAGAACTGTGTTAGGGAATAAAGGACTGAATTCAAAAGATTCTGTCTATTTATTTATGTGGGAACTCAGTAATATCTTCAAATTATTTTTTCTGACACAAGATTAAGAGAGATTAATTCAACATTTTTTGTACATCATGTGAACAGCCAATTAATTTAAGTTTCTATTTACTCTTTTATCAGGTAATCTAATTATCTTTTATTAGGATATCAGGATACAGAATACATACAAAAAAAGCCCCCACCAACAATCCCAAAACCAGCAGAAGTTCTTACTTTTAAGAGTAGGAACAGAAAAACAAAAAGAAAGCTTTTGCTCCCATACTCGTCCAGCCATCTTTCGCTTAAGAGAAATACTGCCATTAAGAAAAGGCTACATTTCAGTGGCAGTCAGCACAGTAGGATGTACTGATGTTATGCTGTTTTGCCTTGAGAAGGTTATGTATTTGTTCTGTCCTGCACACAATCTACACGTACTGGAACAGGAGGTGCTGCGGAACCTTGGCAGACTGACACTGCTCACGCAACCAGCGCACAAAAACCCAGAGAAACTGTGGTTATTAAGATGAATGGCCTCCCCATAGAGCAGAACAAGGTATTAACATGTAGCTGCTCTTAAGCATTGTATAGGGAATCAGGCCAAGTGTGGAACAACTGCTCATTCTATTCCAGAGCATTAGAGCCCCTTTTCCTTTTCCTGAAACAGCTGTACCAGGAACACGAGCAGTGGTACTTTTTCATAGTATGGAGCAGCATGAAAAGATAGTCCCATCTTCCCTGCCCACCCTCCAAATCTCCCTCTAGCATATCTGAAAGGCTGTTTGACCTTTTACTGCATTGCTTTAGCTTTTCCTGACATATTAGAAAGCATTAATTCAGTCTCTGGCAGACAGATCACATATCTGTGAATCTGCTTTAATTAGACAAGGATTACTGCCAAATGGGAGTCGATTTGGAGTCGAGTGCTCTTCAGGTGATCCCTTCTGCACTAAATTATGAGCAAGTTCAAGTATAAAAAAACTACTACCTCAATTTCAGCTTTTCCATGAAACAGCTTTCCTTCCACCTCTGGTAGTTCAAAGACATAGCTGACGTACACCTTGAGCCAGGATCCCCTGACAGAGGAGAGCTCTGCATATCACAAACCAAACACCACTGCAGGCAGTTTTTTGTTCCTTTCCCCCTGCCTCTGCCGAGCCAACATTTTCACCTGTATACACAGAGTTAAGAAGCAGAAGGCCCTCAGAGTGAATCTGTAGCGCCCTAAAATATTATTGTAGTTTCCCCATTCAAAAAACCCTGAACTCTAAAATGAACAACACACCAACTGTACTGTTTTGATAGTATTTAAATTGGAAAGACACTACTGCAAAAACAAGCTCGTGAACTCAGATGTCACACTGAGCAGAATAAGAAAACCTGAGGGAGCAGCAATAGAATTTGGAATAACTGCTTTACACACTTGGGGTGCACGAGGAACCTCATGAAGAGGGACTACTATGGCTCCTGATCTGGAAGCAAGATGCCAGGAAGCACGACATGAAGCTCAACTCTAGTGTTTCTCTACTGGTCTTCCATTAAGACAAAATAAATGCTTTACAACACTGAAGAATCACAGAAAGTGTAATAATATTTCCAAAATTAAGAAGAAAAATGTATTTACCGAAAGGAACAATGCATGGCAGTTATTTAATTACAGCTTGCTATCCAGTCTTTCTCCAAGTGTCAAAAGCTTGTGGTCACCTCTCAGTGCTATTTCGTCTGCAGGGACAATCCAGATTAATATGAATTTGAAGTACGGCTCTGTTAAACAAAACAAAGCCATCAGAATTTACAGGACAGATGGGTGGTTTCTGTGGTTGGTTGGGGTTTTTTTGTTCCACTCACCCCATCCCAAGTGTGAGAAAATACTCAAGAATTTGAGATTTCTGTTCTTCTTTCAAAATGTTAAATCAAAGGAAGACCAACTACTCAATCTAAACCAGAATTATTGTTCTGTAGTTCCCATCTGTTTTCGGTCACGGAAATATTTTCAAGGGATAAAAGCAAAACATTTGAGCAGCTACTCTTCTGCCTTAAGCCATGCTCACAAGTCAGTAGACCCAATGAATAAAAGGATCTGAAAGTCCTCTTAAGATATAGCCTGTCCTCCATGCCATTTTCCTGGTCGTTTATACGTGACTAGGTTGCACAGCATCACACATAACAGTACCATAATTACAATATACTATGAGGTTCTTAAGCACAGCTGAAGCAGAAGAATGTCTCATATACATCAAGGAATTTTAAAATTTATTCAGTTTTTAGTATTAGGTGGTTAAATCACTAGGTTAAATTAAAACAGACACATTATGAGATGTAAATATCTTCCACAGCATCTTGCCACTTAAAAAGGAAAGGAGAGTCTTTTTGCCTATTTAAAAATTAGATTAAAAAAAAAAAGCAAACAAACCAAATCCTACCAAAATCTTAGAAAAACCCCCAAAAACCCAAAACCTCCCCCAAATTCTTTAATCATATCTTTTTCAGATTATGAAGTGTTTAATTCTGCATATGTCATTTATACACATTATTATAGTCTTCTGCATTTTAGGTTTATAGTTTATAAAAGAACATAAAAAATGAAATACATATTTTCAAAGGCTGACACATGATAGAAGTGCTTAATATCACGTTCCTATCTCTGCTAGACAGTGAATTAGACAAATACAGGAAGCTCAGAACAGGCAGAAGATAACACCGTAAGTCTGTTTTGTAATTCATACGTCCAGTGAGTCAAAGGATGAAAAAAACCCCAATCTTTTTACAGAATCCATTACACTTGCCCTGTACTTATGAAGATTTAAAGCTATGAGATATGCCAGGACATAATCCAACCACATATTCTTGAAGGTTGGTTTATCTCACCTGGACTCCTCAGAGCAATCTCCTGCATTTCACAACAACTTCAGTGGCCATGTGTGCACGCACAGACACACGTGTGCGCCTCTATCTGAAAAAATATCATTTGGAAGAGAAAATGATTCTACAACCAACATATTAATTCAAACATGAACCTGGAATGAGTGCTTTCACCTAAGAAAAAAAAGCAACTTGCTTTTGTTGTAGTTTAGTCCTCCACATGCGAGGCATCCGGAAAAATAAAGATTCTGAAGAAGGCACTCCCTAACACCATGAAGTGCATTCCGCATTTGCTCCAAGATACAGAATGGTTAATTCCCTGTAGTTCAGAAAGTTGTAGCACAGCAGAGTTGGCAATGTCTCAGCAACATTCACGACAGTTTTCAATAAAAGATTAAGTTGCTGAATATAAATTACACTTGCACACAATATTAAGGATCCCTGTTCACCCACACTTTTGGCAGCTTCATTCTTCATGATGGAAAAATACAACTCTTCCTGATCCATTTTAATCCATGGATGACAAATTAAACACAGAGTATATTACATGTATCAAAAAGTATGGATTTTCAAACTAAGAAAGAGAGGCTGGGGTTGAGGAAACAATAACCACAGAGAGTGACAACTCAATTTACTGTCAGGTTTTTATTACAGACGTTTTTCAGCCTGCTACTTATCTCCACTGCATGCACTAACCCAAATCACAGAAGGAATGGTCTCATTTTCTGAAGACCAACTAGATAATTTGCTTGAATTGACTGCTGGGAAGAGCTTCCTTTTTGCCCTTTAAAGGAATGAAGTCCTCTTAAAAGAAACTGTTAAAAGTGTATTGTCTTTCATAGAAAAAGTGAAAAACTTTTCATTTTCTTTTCTTTTTATTTTAAATACTTGGGGGAAAAAACCCCTTCTACTTTTAAACAGCTTTAAGATGGAAAATGCCTGTTGTTCCCACATCATGTAAATTCTTCTCTAAAATACAGATAACAGCATAGAATTTAAAATTCTACCTGGATCTGACTTACTACAGTAATGGTATTTTCAGAAGGAATAATTTATTATTCTTGAAACCTAACGTTACCTTAAATATAAGTGGAATTTATGATTCTTCAGACTTAAGTTTAAAACCAAACAAATGTAAAATACCAGATTCTGAGGAAGCAATTCAAGTTTTACTTCAAAGAGATCTTATCAGCTAAGATGTTCCACTACAGGTGATTGATGTCACCTCTTATGTTACAGACATTAATTGGCAGCTTTTTTCTCAGATTTTTTGATCTTCTGCACATGAACACAGAATAAGAAAATAAAAAATACTTTCTTAAGTAGTTTTTACCTATTCTGGTTCCAAACAGCACACATTTCCTTCTTCATATAGCTTATTCAGCAAGTTCTTAAACTTTTCTTTAATATTCATGTGCAGACAAATCCCAAGGCACAGGAGTTTCACACATACATTCATACAGTGCTACAGGGATAATATGAAATATGCTAGTCAGTGTACTTAACATGCTCATCCACTCTTGCAAAAAGCATAAACATGATGTGCACAGGCCAGATACAAGGCTGCCTTTCTTCCAGATCCTGCATAAGATTCATAAGATTCTATCCCTTTTACATGAGAGTAAGCAGCACCTCTGTTATCTTATTTGCACCATTTTGTTTCTCTACTGCAATTCAAAAATCCATGGAGAAGAACCATTTCCACACCATCCAGCAAAGGCAAAATGTTTCTAGAACAGGTGTAACTATCAAATAAGTTAAACTTGGTAAGCAGAAGGCAGGCCAGGTTTCTGCCACAGCTCAGGTAGACTGCCGGATTAAAAAAACAAACAAACAAACAAACAAACAAACAAACAAACAAACAAACAACAAAAAAACCCAAAAAACCCTCAAAAAAACCCACAAAAAAAACCAAACAAAAAAACCTTTTAAAATATTTAATTCACCTTTTCAAGCTCAAATGGTACCTGACTTGAAGAAGTAAGTTGAGGGAACCCATGATGCTAAGAAAAAACCCCACCATTAAGCATTTCCCCAAACTTGTAGCTGCACTGTGTCAAAAATGATAACATGAAAGACAAAGAAATTGGGTGTGTGGGTTGGGCAGCGGAAAGGGATGAACATGGTAACAATGTTTCAAATTGTATTTCTCCTAAAGTGGTGGGGGGAAGGCATGGGGAAACGGAAAACAAATATTCAAATCTAGGAGTTTTACATACTCTTCAAAATTTCAGCAGTCAAAAAGTTACAACAGTAATGGGACCTTAAAATGACATAGAATATGCCTGCAAAGGTATTGCTTAATTAAGACACTGCATTCCGATAAGCATTCATGGAATACACACTGATACACAAAACTTACCTAATAACTGGAGGTTCTAATCAACAGCTGCAGAACCCACCCTTCCACAGCAGTCAAAGCCTCCCAGTATTACTACACTTAACACAGGTGGAAAAAATGAAATAGTTCTTTTTTTCTTAAATATTAAGTGATTAAAGATAAGCAAAATCAATCAAAGAATGGAAATCAGTTAAAACACCTAAATATGGGTTAAATCTAATTAGCTTTTAATTTACAGATAAAGAAAAGCTAAGTACTGTAAATCAGGGATTGCTTTCAGTACACTTAAAACACCCCCAAAGTTAAGAACTGATTCCAAAACGTCCTGATGACTTCTGCCTACTGGTTTCCTCATCTGCAAGGAGTGCATATCCCACTTCCTGTGATGCCATAAGTTACAACAATAGCAGAAGAGCTTTTGGAAAGACATGCAAATTACGCAAAGGATTAGAGATTATAAAACCCATTTGCATTATTACATCGGTTAGTATTTGCCGCCTGGGATTTCAAAGTCCTGAAAATATCTGTTCCTACCAATCATCTGTGCATTATCTCCATGTTAGAAGTAGCTGGCTGCAAGGATCCTAAATATGCCAAGCTCCCTTACAGACCAGGGAGGGAGTCATCTCTGGGGGTAACAGAAAAATACCTCAAGCACTCAGCCTCATCCAGACATAGGGAAAGTATCACGACATCAAGCTAAACTATATTCAGGTATTTATAAAAAAGCATGAGTTGACATCATATGCAAGTTAAAATTATTTTAAAAATAAAATTCATTAGGCTTAAGATTTAAAATTGGCTTGAGGATGTATTATGAACTTAAGGATTTGCTGATGCAGAACATACACGAGACTGCAATTTTAGTCTAAAAGCCACGATCAGACCAGAAACCCTCTTTGCAGAAAAAGTTTATTGGGTGCATAGTTAAGAAAATAAAAAAACTCCATTACTTTTGTTATACACTTCTGAGCTTTCTGGGATCTCCTACATAGGAGTTTCACAAGCTTGACATCTTGGCATCTTTGTGTTTGATTCCCATCAATTCAGAGGAGCTACATTTTTTGGCATGTTTGTTACACATTTGTACATGAACATCACCAAATGTATCTAAATTCCACTATCAAGTCAGTACTTAAATATCATGTAAGTAGTTCCAGTACCTCTTAAGCGAAGAAAATGACTATGTCTGTTTCCCCTCTCTCAATCCCTATATCATTACTTTCAGTTTCTGTTGAACAGAAAAGCTTTTACTCAGAACACTTTCAGTTTCAGTTTAGCAGGGAAGTGTAAAAGAATGTGTTCTGCTTGAGAAAGTCATCCAAATTTAGGATAGCAACCAGGAGTCAGGGTAAATGGAAAAAAATAGGAGTCAGAGGTTAGAAGACAACAGCTATCTAGGAAAAAAAAATTCTATCTATGGCTTACTTCAACATTACATGAACCTTAATTATACCACAATGGTTAACGCTCTGTTTAAAGCCAATTCCCCTTCACCCCACTTACTCACAAAATAGTTTAAAATATGAGACTGGAAATGAGAATGTAAATTGCTTCTATAAAGTGACTTGTAATGTTCCTACAGTTTCTAGGAAATTAGCAGTTAAAACAGTCTTGCAGAAGAGGGTGACTGCAACTCTCTGGAAAAAGAGACCAAACAGAAAACAAGACAGAAACCAAAGCTACAAAACTCTGATCAAGCCCTGCAAATCTGTTCAATAAATATGTGCACTTAAAAAAAATCCTCATCTCAGGGTTAGTAAAAGCATCCTAAGAATTCTGCACAGATGAGCACTTCAGTTATAAAAAGAAAAGGAAATACCCCGCCCCGCAAATAATACAGCACCCAAGAATCAATTCAATAATCAATCAATTTCTTGTACTTTTAAAGTGGATGTTAAGCAAGAAACAGCCAAGTGTGATGGAAAGCCAGCTTCCATTTTATGCGAGTTTTTCTTCCTTCAGAAGAAGAAGAACAAATGGACCCAAACCACGTTTGCTGCTACTCCAGTGCACCAGCAAAGCCTCTGCATCACAGCTACAGCCACCTGATACTTAAACACCTTATTTATGTGGGAGCACAGACAGAGAGCTGATCTTGAGCACTTACTGCACACCCTCCCTTTCACAATCACTGGTTATGACAAAACACATTAAGTGCTTCCGAATGTAGGTTAGGGGAGAGTGTCAAAACATCACGTGCACCACAAGACATTAGTTGAGGGGAAGCTGTGACAGGCAAGAACAGGCTCCTTGAGAGATATTTACCAACATACACTAAAAAAAGCCTTTGAGACTTCATAATATCTTGGTAACTTACATGCACAGCTCATCACAAAGCTGATTGTTTTCATTTGGCACAATAAAAGAATGAGTGTGCTTTTAAGGAAAGGTCGTTTTCAAACATTTATAGAAGCTTCTCTTCTAATATACTACTTATTTGGACTCTAGAGATTATTAGTATTCTTACGTTAGTGCATTTATTTGCATACCCTTTTGATATCTAATAGTAGTTCCTTAAAATATACATTGTATTTTTTGCTAAAATTTCAGTAATATCCTCTAAACTTGCCCCAGTAAACGTGCGAGATATACAAGGACACACCAAAATGAGGCTATTATTTACAAACTTGTGTCTAAAAAAAGAAACACAAAGCCCACGCCAATGCTGTTGCTCAACTTTGTTTGTTCTGTCACGGTGCTCTGCTGTCACTGCGTTCACCATTTCGCCTCTGCTGTGCATTTCCTCCATGTTGACGTACAAAAATATTCCTCCTCTCTCTAGCAAAGGTACGCTTTTCAGGCTCACTCTGCCAGGAAGACCTTAGGGACAGGGATCAAGTTATTTACGACTTGAAATGCTATAAAATATCAGGCCAGTAATATTCTTTATTCTAAAAGACCTTTGTGAACATTCTAAGTCTTTTCCTCTGTGCAAGACTGAAACCTATTACCTTGTGCAATGCAATTTTGCTTTACTCCTTCTCTGACAAATAAACCCTTCCCCATTCTAAATAATTTCCTCTTATCTAGAGCAGCATTTCCACTACTTTCGAAAAGCAATACAAAGCACCTGCAGCTCTCCCTGTACATCCAAATGAGACATCTAAGTCAGGCCCTGATCTGCCAGGCCTGAAACAATAATCCAACACTTCCTCCCAGCAATACGGAGATCAAGAGAATCTTTTTTGATTATGACATGGATTTTACACAAAATTCAATACAGGGAGTCTTAGGAGTGTTAAGTTTCTTTTAGGGTGCCAAAGGTCAGAGATGATTTATTTTTCAAATGGCGTTGTTTCTGAACAGGTGTTTACTGCTCTGGTTTACTATGACAACCACCCATGTTACAGACTACACACAGTATCTATTTGTTAAAATTCTTTTGTTCAAGCAATGACAGTGCTCTCCAGAGGAAGGCCACCAACCAGGATCTCTGCCTTCTTGCAGCCATACTAGTCACAAGACACTTTCAGATGCTTCAGGAGGAAAAAACATTAAAATTTTTAATATTTCATTAAAAAAGGTCTATTGAAGAGTTAAATACTGCAACAGTTCAAGAATCAGAAGAGACATTTTACTGTCACTACTACTACTAATGTATTTTCTCCTCCCCTTAGCGACCAACAGGAATGAAGAAATCCAGTAAAACAGAAACAGAGTTTTAAAAAGAAGGATGTAAAGATTACCCCAAATCTGGAATGCACTTAGATAAGCACCAAAACTCCATACCACACAACTTTACGAGAACAGGCAAAGCAAGCTAATGCAAAAGCAAATCAGTATTTTCACGCTGACAGAATACAGAGATTTATGACCACAGCTAAGAGGCCAAATAAGCCCTCTGCTCAGACCATAAAAAAAAAAAGCCCTGCAGTATGACTGTTCTGTTTCCTGCAGGAAATGAGATGCTTGTATTAGATACCCCTGTGGTTTTCATACTGTAAATGTATCAGCTGGTACAAATCCTCTGGAGAGGACTATTAACTAATGCTTAGAAAGAGCACTGGCAACAGCAGACGGCATGTAGCACCTCAGAGAAGAGGGGACAAAAGCTGACAAGTCATCCCTAAAAAATCTGACAGCCAGCAGCAGAAAAACACCCCTTGTAGTAGAGGCGATGTCTGAGGAACGTACATACCCACACCCGCTTATTTCCCCTTACTCCACTCACTGCTTCTTTAAATAAGGAGCCTATTGCTCATCACCACTCCTCTCATTTAGGAGCCTCAAGACGCTCCTCATTAAACCATCCCTGGCTACACGCGGCACAGGAGGACCATCCACAGGCTACACACATCTCGTGCATGGCCATTTTTCCTCCTCTCTACCGTGCGTTTCAAAAATCATTATTATTTTCATTTTTTTTTTCCGGCAACGCTTCCGAGTTGGGAGGGCGCCGAGCGAAGTTCCCGCGGCGGGCGATGGGGCAGCCCCCGCCCGGGCAGGGCTCCTCCAGCCGGGAAGACCCCGCTGCTCCCCCACCCGCATCGCCCGCCTGGGTGGAGCCGCTCGCCCTCGCCCGACGAGCGCCGACCGCGTTCTCCATTGCAAAACCACTGCCAGGGCCAGAAGCGGGGAGGAGAGAGCAGGGGGAGGAGGAAGGGAAAAGAAGGTGTAAACCTGTCTGGGGGAGAGCCCGGCGACGGACACGGCCGGGGGG
>VZTG01009291.1:0-91218 GCA_013397845.1 Melanocharis versteri | reverse complement strand
AAAAAATATACTGAATAATAAAATAATGGAAAAGTGCTGTTTGGAAGGGAACTCTGGGTATGGTAGTTCAAATGTGAATTTTGGAAGCTAATACAAAGAGAGGACAACAATATAAGCAGGAATAGATGACAAAATTTGGCTCATAAATTATTTCTTTTCTGCAGTGCATTTTTTTTGGTGAAAATTGACAGAATTGTTAAAATCCAAATACTCAATCAAAAAATTAAATTAGGCTACATCAGGATTGACAGTTCCTTCCAAGACTAGCCACTTAACAGGACTGAAATAGCTTACACTCGAGAAAGCAATAGGAAAGAATTAATCAATGCTTATTGTAGAAATCAAAGAGAAAAAGCAGGAAGGAATATTAAATGAAGAGCAGACTTTATAAAAATATGTTGACATGATGTTTGTCTTAGGTTAAAAATATTGAAGCAGTTTTAACAGACAATGAGATAAATGTTCTTGGATTTTTATGGCTAGTGAAATTAATTATTATTTATTTTTACTGAGAAATCCATTCAATGTTGGAAACCCCAGAGCAATTTTTATAACTGTAATAGTAATTTCTCAGTCCTGTGTTTTCTAGATCCTCAGTACTAATTTAATTTAATTAACATGAAAGAAACTTTCCCATTCCTTTCTTCCCTTGTCTTATCCTTATTCATTTTTTGATTCATTATCAAGGAAATAAATTGGGAACCTGAATTCTCAGCAGCCTTCCCACACTTCTCAGGACTGACACAGAAGTTTGAATACCTCGAGATTTCTCTTTGTTAGCGGGAGACTGTCCCTTTCAAGCAGCTTTATGCCAATCCCAAAATCTAGAGTGACACAAGCTTTCCTCTCCTCACAAAATGTAAACAGAGAGGATCATCTGCTGTCTGCATCTTCTGCTTTTCTCTCCTTTTAGCCTTCATTCTCTTCTTTGACTAGAAATACCAGGCAGCTCTCAAGAACACAAAAGTGTTTAAAGTCAAAGTGCTACTAAAAATAGTCATAGTGCCTTGTTAGTCCCCTGCACATGCCTCGTTGTTCCTCAGGACAACAGGCATTCCCATGCATTGCTTAGCTTCAGGTGACATCCGCACTGGATTCCTACAATTTCTCATGCAGGAGAAGTTTCCAGCCTTACAGAAGATCTCCCACAAATGAAATCCCGCAAGTGGCAGTTGTTGGTAGCTGCTTTGCAACGAGCTAGAATGAAGCCTTTCACCTTTCAAGTTCTTATTTTAAAGAGGTTTGACTCAGGTGATACAAAGAAAAGGTTTGGTAGTTTTTTATTGAAGATTTTTATTAAATCTTCATGCTTATTATGTAATACTTCTGTGACACAAAGGTGCTGCAGAGTCCCTGAATACCACAGTTTATCTTGAATAGATGCCTGATTATGGTGAAAGTTTATTATTAACACAAAGTTTTGTAGCTATTAGATAATATTTATTTTTTATGTGCTAGTAGCAGAGATGCTGTGAAGGCATAAAAATATGAAAATATGCACAGAACAGTATTCTTAGGAATATACAAAGGGACTTACATCTTTATACTTAGAAAAGAGAAAAAATGACAAAAATATGCGATTACACATAAGCAGCTTCAGAGGGGCATTTAAATCCCAAAGGATGATAAATATTGTCAATATAATTTAAAAAACCTTCATATTTCTACCCTTAATAATGGCTTTTATACCTGAATTTCACTCTGCTTTACCTGACAGTGTCAGGTAACTGCTATCTGATTTCATTTAAGGTATATTAAAAAACAGTGCAGTGACAGAGCCTCCCAGTTTTATAGCAATGGACTTCTGCTTTCTGTATATTAGTTTTCCTCTAGTGGCCATTATGAGAAACTTCAGTCCAACTTGAGATAGATTTAATTAACCATTATTTAGGTTGGGTCTTGCAGTAGTAACCTGCAAAAACTTATTCCATTATTCACGCATAAAGGGCCTTAATGATGGCCTTAATATTATTTAAATGCAAATGTAGAATTCAGCTGTTCTTGTCTAGAAGGGATACATTTTTGCTCTTAGTGTAGAGTGCACAGCTTTCAGCACTGTTCTCTTGTCCAGGATCATGCAGGTCATGAGGCTGTCAACACCCTGAAACCAGGGCGTGCAGGGAGGAAAAAGTGGGTGAAAAGTGTGGTACTTGAATGGGCAGGACTCACCATTTTACTTCTTGCGTTGTGGCTCTCACAGCCATACTGTGCTATCACAAGAATTTTCTCTCCTATAATAGCGATGACTGGCCAAGCCAGCATTCCACTGTGAACACTACAAAAAAACCCCAAGAGAATTTCCTGAGATGTTAGCAAAGGTATTGCATATGTCAGTTTCAGGTGGAATGTATTCCCTTTTTCTAACTGATTTATGGTTTTTATTATTAATTAATATTGGTCAAAAAAATTAGGTTATGATTACTACCTTTTCTTTTTCTTGGTAGCAAGGTAAAATCTGGCTGTCAAAACCACAATTAGGGAGCAAAGGGTCCACCATCTGCTGATCTGCTACCTGAATTATGTAGGCAGAGATGGGTCCTAGGGCTTTTCTGCCACTCCTCCCTCTAGGATACGTTTCTGAAGCTGCCCATCTGCTTGAATGGATAGTGTGCATTGGCCAGCCTTGTTTGACGCCTCCTCATGGCTGTGCTTGGGCATGACGGCGAGATCTGAAGTTCAAACAAGTTTGTAACTCTTCTCAGAGCCCTCAGTGCCCGTGCAGGGGTCACAGGAGACCTTGGGACAGGGTCTCACGTCTGTGATTGTGGCAGGTGCACCCCCCCCAAGATTTGCCCCCAGACATTATGTGGTGGCTGCCAGCTTTTGGTGCCGGTATTTCCACCCTTACAGCAGCACTCCATGGCTGTGGCACACACACCAGGACCTCCACTTCCTCGCCCTGTCCCCACCCAGTGCCCAGTGGCAGGAATGAAGAAGGCTGGACCTCTTGGTGAACAGACAGGAACGCCATGAGAAGCCTCGGCCCAGAGAAATTTCTGCACCATTACTGGGTATGACCATGAGCCTTGACACAACCAGGTTATGGATTTATAGAATCATTAAGGTTGGAAGAGACTTTTAAGGTCATCAAATCCAACCATTAACCCAACACTACCATGTTCACCGCTATGGTGAGGGTAAACAGAGCCACATCTACACTTTTTTAAACAATTCCAGGATTGGTGGCGCAACTAATTCCTTGGGCAGCCTATTCCAATGCCTGACCATCCTTTCAGTGCAGAAAATTTTCCTAATATCCAATCTAATCCTCTCCTAGTGCAACTTGAGCCCATACCTCTTGTCCTATCACTTGTTACACGGGACAAGAAATATGGCCCCCAGCTTGCTTTCAGGTATCTATAGAGAGCAATAAGGTCTTCCTTGAGCCTCCTTTTCTCCAGATGAAACAACTCCAGCTCCCTCAGCTGCTCCTCATAAGATTTGTGCTCCAGACTCTTCACCAGCTTCACAGCCCTCCTCTGGACATGCAAATAGGGCCCTGCCAGAAGTGCCCTGGGTGTGGTTTTCCTTAGAGCAGTGGGTCTGTGAGGGGAAGCTCTTCCCTTGGGATGAGATGCTACTCAAAGAAATTTCCTGGGACTGAGTGCCCTCACCCCTACTGTGCCCCTCCTTCCTGAGTGACCATTTTACTGCTGGATATCCTGGAGTGATTCTTTAACCCTCTGGATGAGGCAAACCGAACTTCTGGGTACCCCGGAGTGAGAGGCCTCCCTTGTGTGTGAGTGACTGTGCACATGCTTTTGATCATCTTTTTTTGCTCCATGTAGTGACGATATTCCCAACTGGTATACCAAACTGGTAACTTGTTACATGTCATTGGTACTCCTCTTGTTTGTTAGTTTTGGCATTGGTTTTGGTTGCAAATTAAAGTTTGTCTGAGTTTGTTATCTGAGTGAAGTTGTTTTTCTGTGGCAGTGATAGGCTTCTTTTTGCAGCTGAAGACAATGTGCACTTGCTAATCACTGTAGTCAACAACTTTGGTCAGAATTATGTTGGTCCCTTTGGAACTCGAAACCACAGGCATCAAGAGTTTTAGGGGTGTTGATGTTGGAAAAACACTCGAAGTCACTGTCTCTCCTGCTTCTGGGAAAAACAGATGGTCACAGACTCCAAAGGAAGTAGTCAGAGCTCTTTTGCCTTTTTTCTCCATCCTTTTGGGATTCTGGTGATGCTTGTAGGAAGAGAGCAGCTGATTTCTATAAGAGGTTCCAGATTTGTAAGGGGAACTCAGTAGCATTGGAAAACTCTGGTTTTTCCTTCTCTTTTATGAAAGACAGACTTATTCTTTTTCCAGTTCTTATATAATATAGTTTCTCTGGTCTTCATTGAATTATCCATTTCCTTGATCCTGCAAAGAGTTGGGCCTTTGAAGAAATGGAGATATATGCAAGTTCTCAGTACAGGGAACCTGGTACTGCTCAGCTAGATTTTAGATACTGAATGAAGGAGGATACTATCAGAGTCCTTGCCTCCAAACACAGGGCCAAAGGAAGAGGAAGGAAAATAGTGCATGGAAGGCAGAGGTGTTCTGGAAGGTTGTGTGGTTACAGTGATTGGGAGGCTGGAATAGATGTGAAGGCTTTGAAAGCCATAAAACTAGTGTAGGTCTCAAGACTAAAGTTACATCCCTTACCATAAACTAGCAGCGCTTTCATACATATGGATGTGTTTTCATAGTGAGAATTAGGAGAGAGGTCAAAATCAGAACTTTAAAAAAATCCTGTTTTTTTCCTTTGTACTGGGCTATTATAAAGGTTGTTGGATATCATTTGAATCCTGATTGTCAAAGCCAGAATCCTCCATTACACTGTTTCATGTGTGATTTTTTGTTGTGAAAAAAACCCCCAAACAAACCAACCAACAAACAAACTCTCTAAAACTACATCATCCTAACTGGCAGTGTCCACTTTCTATACTGTTAGTGGTGTATTCTTCTAAATAATGCCAGTTTTGAGAAAGACCTTTGTAGAATGAAGGATGTAGGATTATATATGTGCATTTTTCTACAGTGGGGTGGTGACTAAAGCGAGCACAGTGCCAGTCAGTTCAAGCTGTGAATGGCAAGTTAAGTAATTTCTTTAGAAGGGTGATATAATCCTACTTGAAATGCCTAGATAGACTATACTCTTAACTGGAGATTATCCTTTGTCAGAAGCAATGAGTCCCTTTACTTCTAAACTACCAAGCTGTCCCTATCATTTCTTTTGATGCATAAAAAATTACATTATGGAGTGAAAGTGCCATCTGTGAGATAATTTTCAAAAACATCTACAGAATGGCCCTTCATGTTCACACTTTTCTCTCATTTTGATCACATATCTTATGCAGCATGCTGCACAACAAAAATACACAGGCTTTTCCAGAAATATGCCAACGCACACTATGTAAATATAATGTCATATTGCACTTTTCAATTGTGCTAGTTAGAATTTAGTCTGTTTAGATGGATTAACCGGCTGCTTAATTTCTCAGCACGTACCTCTTCTTGACAAGTGCATTTATAAGGTAAGTCTTGGGATAACAGGAGATTCTGCACAGGATGTTTCTGAAGCATCATTGAGATATAAGTAAAGAGAAACAGTTTTTTTGAATCTATCATAATATCTCTAAAATAAGGGGGAAGAGGTCAGTTCATCCAGAATCCACTGTCATTCTGAAATGACTGCTTATTGTCAGAAATCCGATATATGTTAATCCTATTCATATGTCTGTGTAAAGCAGCATTGTTTACTGTGTCCTTTCATGCATGTTTATATGAAATGTAGGAAGTCCACAACAAAGTGTGAATATTTCTCAAGGTCAAGACTAAAAGCACCATGCCACCTGAGGCCTTAATTTTTCCGCACTGGATTTAACTGGGATGATAATAACATTAAGTTCCTGTTTGCTAAACATCACTCTTAAACAAGGCCAAGTGAATTTTAGCATCTCCAGAGTAGGAGCTGAATCGATGGGTTAGGCTAAATGTACTAATTAGCAAGCTGAACCTGAATAACTGATGAAGGCTTGATCTGGACCATACAATCGAGAAGGGGCATTTGGTGCTGGCTTTCCTTTTATGAAGGCTAGCTAGTGGTGTTGAAGGGACATGAGAAGCAGGGTCCGATAGCCAGGCAGAACCAGCCAGTGGCAGCTGAATTTGGAGAAGGGAAAGCTGAAAGTGATAGGTGGATGTGCAAGTGTTGCTGGTCATTTCAAGCTCCCTTTTTGTAAACCTTCTGAACTGTGCCATTTACCTTGTATTCGAAAGCTTCCTTAGGGAAAGGGATGTCTCTGCTAAGCCCTGGGGGTCATTTTGTATTGGTGACATAAAAGAGCACTGTATGATACCTCTGGGGGCACCTCGGGTAGGCAGCAGGATAGGGAGTACAACTAAACATTCCAAGTACAGGGAAAGCTTGTGAGAGAACCTTGTTGGAGAAGACAAAAGCCATCACTTGTATCTCCTCAGACACAACTTGTTATTTTCTGGATGCAGCCTCTGATAAATAAAACTCTACCATCCACCTCTACCAAGGTAGAGTTCACAAGACAGTTTTTTTCTTCTGTCCTTGTGGATTAAGTTGTTGTGGGGCACAAGGCTGCCCCAGGGAGCTATAGAATGTATGTCCGTGTTCCTGTGTCAGCCAGGTTGCTTCTTGGCCTCTCATCGCTGCTCAAGAACAAATCTTTTCTCTGGATGTTCATTGTGCAGCTGTGCCATGGGTGGGAGTGACCACAGCCTCTGAGGTGCCAAATTCTGCTGGAATGATTGGAAACCTCTGCTTTGGAGCAGTGTCAGATCAGGAACCTCTACTTTGGAGTGGTGTCACAACAGCAATGGGATTGCTTTTGGATGTTCCTGCACTCAAATAAGACACAGGAAACATGCTTTATATTCTCTGGGCTGTCTTTGATCAGCTTCAGGGAAAATAATTATAGCTTGTAATTTATGCAAAGCATCTGGGGATAATTTCAACAAAGAGTAGAAAACCTACTAAGAACAAATGTAATTTTGTATACAGCATATTTGTGATAAAAATATGTATATGGCACCTGTGGACACTGTGAGGAATTTGGGCCCAGTTCTCAATTCATCCTGTTTGGCACACCACAAAATGAAAATAGGGATAGTGCTCTCTTTTGCCCTTTTTTCTTGTTTGCAGCAACTTAGCTCAGCTATTTAGATATTGTCAGGACACAGTACCATAACATTAAAGAATGAGCAGTTTTAAAATATGTAACTTAAGAAACCTTAAAACATAAAAAGCCGATTACTTTAATCAAGAAGTAATATTAATATTGGTCTCATTAAACTTATTAATAACATCAGCGTACATTATAATACGTAACATGATGCAATATAATTAATTATATATAATTAATGGTGAAATTTAATATATTATTATTATTTATTAACTGATATAATACATATTTAAATAATATAAAACTCCAAATATTTAATCTATCTGGATAGCACTTTTTAAAAACTGTCTTTGTTATAGTGTGCAAGAAACAACCATTAATCTGGGATTTAATTTCTTCAAATTCAAACAGATGTGCAAGGACAAGGCACACCAACACACACTGCAAAATGAAGCGGAGTAGGATAGCTGCAAGTTTTCAAACCTTGTACATGCTGCAAGCTCGTGTCAGAAAATGTGTTTATTTTTATTTTAGAGAGGAAATTAAAAATAAAAGAAGAAGAAGAAGAAAAAAAAAAAGACTCCCCATTGTGCTTTGGCACTTTGCCTGTCTCAGCTTTGATGGAGCGGCAAGCACCCTGCAGTCTTCCTGAAGCAGCAGCAGGGTTCCAAAGTCGGGGGTACGATCCTACATGGAAAAAAGCTGCTGGAATTCTGCTGGGGCTTGTTTTAGTCTTGCTCTCTTGCCTCTCTGTTCCACCCAGAATAGGAGTTTTGTGTCAGAGAGGCCAAAAAATCTGTTTTGGGATGTGGTGTTTAGCCACCCCCCATGGCTGGCTGTGAGTACTGTTCGGGACATTTCTCTATCCCAGCTTTCTTCCAGCTTGGATTATGTCATCTTTATTGAATTGTCAACTTACTGGGGCAGGTCTGTCCACCTCAGCTCTTGAGGTACACCACTTAGTGTTGGGATTGTGTTGTAACATAATATGCCATATCACAGCATCTTATCTTAGTAATCACTCTGTTACTGCAGTGCAAGAACAGGGTTAAGCGTGCACGTCATTACCCCTGTTGCTTCTCAATTGACTGGAAGAATCAATTTCCATTTTTCACATGCATTTATTTTTTACAACTCATTGATTATGTCATGCCCAGCATTTTGATCTGCTTCTGTTTTAAAATGATGTCTTTTACTTGGTGCTTTGTATCTTCAGCGATATGGTTGTTTACAAGGATTGTAGCTGATACTCTGACCTAACCCCAGGTCTAAGAATAGAATGTACAAATTCACAAAACATTAGGCTTTGTTAACTTAGTGCTCTATGCCGTGCTCAGGTAGGGTGCATTCACCTCCAGTATATTGGTGTTCTGTCGCTCTCTGATAAGGTATTCTAAATAACAGCAATCATGCTGAAGCAAGTGAGTGAGAACCAACAGAACCTACTAGATTCACCTGCAAAATTTAGAATCCACATTTAAAATTAGGTGATTAGCTGATTTTTTTTTTTTTTTGCTTATGAAACACCCAGTTTAGCTTGAATTTCATGCTCACATAAATGTCAGGTTCATGATGGCAGTCTTCTGTATGAACTAATTGCAAGGTTTACAGAGTTTCTTGGTAATGTCCAAGTGATTCAAAAGTAGCCTTAGAGATCCAGCATCTGCCTTTAGAGGCTTCAATAATGTTATTGGGGATCTAAGCAGCAAAAGGGGAAAAACTAAATAGGAACAATATTGGTAGAGTGGACTGCCAGCTGTTATTATTAAAGAAAAAGTGGGGAGAAGTAATTATTTAGATGTACCTGTCTAGTGGTATGGCTCAGGCACCAGGATTAAACCATACTCCCAAAAGTTATTGTATACCTATTCACTGGATCAACTTTATCCATCCAAATTGTCAATATTAATATGCTGTGAATGTTACATGTCTTTGAGGATGACCCAACATAGGCAAGGAAAAGAAAATATCAGTACATTTGCAGTAAAAACAAATTCAACCCTTCCTTTCCCTTTGTGGATTTAGGAAAAATATTTGCTGTTGAACCCTAGGTGAGTTGCTACATTTTTTTATTTACAAAAGTGACTGCAAGTCAACTTTATCTTTGTACGCCTAGGAGAATGCCCTGGTTTTAAAATGTGTTATAAAGATTAAGATTTCTCCCAGGTATTATAATATAAAATTCTCTATCTCTAACATTTTGATCCTAGTTTTCCTACTTATGCAGATGAAAATATACCAGTAATTACACCACCTGAAAATATCTGAGATAGAGAAGGTTTGAAACGATTATGTTCAGACCTGGAGAAGCCTACTGTTGGTAGCTAAATTAAATTCACACAAGCAGGATGATCAAGTTTTATTAAAAATAACCCAACAACATTGGGTTGATGACTACATTAACTTCTTCTTAGAAGAAAGCAAATGGCTTTCTATGGCTCATTGAATTTTCACTCTATTAATTTGCCTTTGCAATCTAGTTAATCTAGAGGAAATCTTGGGTTTTTTGCTTTTTTACTTCTAGTGTTAAAAGAGATAGGGTCCCTTTCTTAGGAAGTTTGTGGACAGATTTCCTGGCATCTGTATCTCAGCTATTATTATTATTAAGAATAGCTCCAGCTACATATTTTTTTGATTATTTTGAAATATTTATAGGTTTTTTTGGTGGAATGATACTTGATATTCGAGACTTTGAGCCCAGTCCAATTTCTTAATGTGTTAAACTAAAAGAGGCACAAAATCAAGATTTCTCTTCTAAGGGATAGCATAGTTTTAGCTATTATTGTCCAGTATTAAAATATTGTTTCTAAAATATTCAGCCTTTTCTTTTTCAACTGTGAAATTTCAAAAAGCTTTATGAGTATTTTTATTTTCACTTTCATATAACATCTTTGTGGATTCCCACTGTTGTTTCTCCAGTATCTTTACACAGGTCATTTGACAGCGGACCTTAGAGATATATAGGACAGCGCAGGTGGGAAAAACTTCTTCTGTGCAAGTAGCCTCTGAAGACAGAGAGTCTATGTGATCTGGAAAGGGAATAAATGTTTATGAGAAGTAAATTTTGTTTTAAAATTTCTAAATGGGAAATCAAAGAATGCAAAAAACCCCCCAAACTACAATGAATTGTACCTTTTTGTGTGGATTAGCCAAACCCCTTCCAAACTTCTGAATCAGAAAGTTCCATGTCTTGGCTCCTTTACTGCACAAGGGGGCAATGTTGGCCTTAGAAAGAGAATTTTTCTCTTGCCGTCAGTCTAAATACAGTACCTATATCAGAAGTAACGATGATTTAATACAGAGCTGGGAACTGCTTTTTCACAGAGCTGCCTCTCAGGACGGGTGACTTTTCATCAATTTACTTAACTAAACTTGTGAGACTATCAGGTGATGTATAATGAATTTTTGGTCCTGATTCCAGCCCGAGGAATGTCACAGCTTTTATGTCATTTACAAAGGCCATAGCTTTTATAAAATTCACAATTATATCAGAAATATGAAGTCATCTAGGAAGAGATTTTTGATATTTATAGCAGCTATTAGGTCACACTTTCTATGCATTATAATTATAGTTTCTGATTCAATTCAGGATTCAATGAGATATAATTGCTAGCATTCCTGGTAAGAAGCAAACAAACAAGTAAACAATCTTTATTTTTTCCTATTCTTCCACACTGTTATGCAGGTCTGGTAGACATTTGGATGAAGTCACTACACCTATTTAACAGAAACCCCCTATGTTTGACTATATTAAAAAACTGTCATGTCATTTCTCAAGAAAAATCTTGTTTCATCAAGTGAAAATATCACTACCAAGGTGATAAAAAATAGCTGAGAAAATAAAATCTAAACATAGCTCATACATAAATAATAACAATAAAGGAATAACAATGAAAAAATTAGTGTTTGTTATACTTGTTTTGTACTACAGAAATTACAAAAATAGACAAGGCTAGCCAAAACTTATTGAGGTTAATAGACAGAAAGGTTTTTCCTTTTTCTTATTGCTTAATGTGTGTTAAACTAAGGATGCTATGCTGAAGAACTGCACATCATTAAAACAAAGCTTTATTGGTGAAAAATAAATTTTATGATGTAATTATAATTTTTAAAATGGAAATATGCCCTTGTACTATCACAATTTTTAGTCCGACCATATTCTGAATAACGTGTAAAAAATTCAGTGCTATGAAAATAAGGAGTCCCATAGATGAGTAGGTAATGGAATTATTTTCTGCATTTAAAGTATGATATCCTCCAAATATAATGAAAAATATTTCTTCAATTATCTAATTTATGGATTAATTTGACATATTCATACCTACTTTCAGAAAACGGAGAGAGATGCACTGTTATTTATCTTTCATTGGGAATATTCAGTACTGTTTTAAAATAAAAATAATTGTTTTCTTAAAGTTGCTTTGATTGAATAAGTCTCATTTTAAAAAATTTTTTGATTTCAAACCCTCGGTAGTCCCTCAGCCAGTTTTACAGCTGCCTGCTCTGTGCTTCTGACTCACACAAAGCAAAGAAAAGGAAGAGGAAGGAGAAATAGTTAAGCCTTCCTCTAGCTCTTGGCCCGAGCTGAACATAAAAGCTGCTAGAATTTTGTTCTCTAAAAAGAGGAGATGATACAAAAATTCAGGAAGGCAGTGCAAGAGTGTGAGGAAAGCAAACAGAACTAATCCCAAGAGAAACCTCCAGTGGTGTGTAGAGAGGGCGAAGGAGGTTGCCGCTAGAGGAAAGGAAGCTCGAGGAGGAGGGAGCACAGAGGGGTCAGCATTAGGAAGGGCTGGTAGGGAAGCAAGAAAAAAGAAAAAAGAAGCAGAATCATGGGAAGTGGAAAACTGAGCTTATTTGATTGAATTTTTTATTGTTAAGCTGCAATATTGCCAGTGGGATCTGGATATTCTTTCAGTGGGGTATCCTGTTGAGATCCTCATGTGGTACAATATTGTGAGGAAAGGGAATGAACCATTTGTGATTTTTGTCATTTACTGTGAGCAGAAAACATAAACATTAGCCTGATAGGTTTTGAAGCTTCTGTTTTATGATATTGCTGTAAAAAAACCCCTGAATATACTAAGATGAAGACAAATCACCATGAGGCATAGTGCTGGGAGGGTGATTCATGTGAGTTTGAGGGGCGGATTTCTTCCCTTTGAGCCCACACCGCTCTGCACTGAGCAGCATGCTGCCGTGGGAGGTGCTGTGTGTGTCAGAAGATGTGTTAAAACCGAGGTCTCACAGCTTCATCAGAATTCCATGGCTCTTTTCATGGCACTGGGTGTTAACTCTGTAAACTGGCCAAATGTGTATTTGAATAATTATACTCTGCCTTCTGCAGAACACGTTCCAGGTAGTTTGAATTGGAAAATATCTTTCTGTTTTGTTTTATTAAGTGGGGGTTTCTAAAAGAGCCTTGTAAAAATTGGTTATAAAAAATCTGTTCTAACTCAGTTCCACCCACATTTCATTGATAGGTAAATGACCAGTCTCAGCTTTCTTTTATACCATTATTGAAGTATTTTTGATGAAACTGTGTTTAATTCTAGTTTTCCTTGTCCTCCTCAAACATACAATATTGGAAATCCCTGAGCTATAGTTTAGTATAGAACTGGTAAAAATCAAAATTAGAAAATGCAGTTAACATTAAAAATGCATTCAAATACATAATATTCAAGAAAATTGGGAATAAGTAAATATATGTTATAGAACTTCTGTATCACAACACGTAATGGAATCCAGGAGAACTTTGCTTGTGCAGAAACTTCGGATCTCTTTTAATTGCTTTCAACAGCATTGTCAAGGTGTCTTGCACTTTTCATATAAAAAATACACCTTTGTCCTTTGGAGCTAAGACAATTTCATTTTAACATGACCACTATTATGTCTCAGGGTATGCCTGAAATAAGTTACAGTAATTTCTGGAAACAAAATGCCTCCTACACCATAAGCCTCTCAGGGTTTTCTAGGTTTAGAACAATTTCCAAATTGTGTCCACATGTTCTTTGAATGGAGATAACATATAAAAAAGATGTGTGTAATAGAACATGCTGAAGTCTGCAGTGTCTTTTAGTAGTGTTTTTAAGACTGAGGACAAGGCTTATAACTAACTAAACTGCAGACTATCTGCACGGCTCATCTGTTGGGGTATCTCTTAGCAAGCTGAGGGGTAAAGCCTCTGGCACACCTGCACTTTGCTCAGGCCAGATTATTTCCAGTCTGGTTGGGCTGGGGCTTTCCGTGCCTGGTGAGCTGTTTTCCTGCATGCCTTTGTGCTGGTGTCTGACAGCCCTAGAAAACAGACGCCAGGCAGACAAAAAATCCAGCACCGTTTCTTGAAAGGCTGTGGTGTTGTCCTCAGGAAAGCAAAATAAACACCCTTCGAGCACACTGATCCAGGTTGGCTGCAGGGCAAATAAGAACTTGGAAGCAGGGTTTGGGGAAAGCTGTTTTTCAGGTCCCTCCTGGCAGCTACCAGATCAAGTACAGCATAGATGTAGACTGGGAAGTTATAATGCAGCTTTCACAAGAAATAGGATTTTTGCCCACACTTTGAAGTGTTTTCTCACTGTACCTTAGAAGCCTCTTGAGAAGTAATGCAACGAATCCCGATTTCTGTTTCTCCTTGTTGTTCTCTTAAATGTTGAAAAATTTGCAGCATCTGCTTGTTGATGCAGTGATGGTTTGACTTTCAGATAAATAAAGAGTTACAGTGAACTCAGAAGGTATTGTCAAGTCTAGCTTTTCACATGTAACAGCTCCTGGGAATTTAATCATAGTTGTTTTTGCGATCTTCTCTGAAAAACACTAGACCATTTCTTCAGTCCCTTAAATTTGAACTTTTAGGTGATGAGAGAGCCTCAGAAAGTCTAAAAAATCACTCTATGTTGCCCTTTAAAAATGTAATTTTAGCCGTTGTATGGTCTACACCTGCGCCTATCTGCTAGTGAACTCCTGAACTACCTTTGGCAATGTGTACATGTTCTCTACTAAAAGGCTTGGCTTCCTCAACCGAAAGTAATTAGTAAAATAGTAAAGCTGAAATGTTACTTAAAAAAAAATATTATTTTTACATTGGAAAAAATTACATCATGGGCTCAATGCTTAACAAAGAACAAAAGACATTCAATTATGAAGAATTTTATGAAATTAGTTGAAGTCTAAATAACGGACATAATTTTTCAGAAACATGTGACTAATAGAAATATTTTCTAAATTTAGGCCATTCATCTGCGTATTTTAATACAGGAATTCTCTTTAGCAGGAAGATTTCAAACTGATACTCAGGTCTGCTATGCCGAACTGCCAGGGACTGTTCTTTCATTAGGTGCCACTGTTCAAATGGCAACTAGGGATTACAAATAGCAACTGATTTGAGGCTTCAGCTGATGCTCAGTACAGTCTCCCTAACCACAAGGAGTGCATAAAACTCAGAACTTCTGGTAGCTGTCGTGCAGTAGTGAAAAGAAATAGAGATAGGTGCTATAATAGAAAAGCACAGTAGCAGGTATGGAAGAGGACATACTTAAGGAGGGGTGTGTATAATCAGTTTAGCCAAGGAGTGTTTTGGAGCATAGCAGCCCCAGTTTTGGAGGCAGCAGTCCTCCCAGAGGAGCGGAGGAGGGTGGATTGGTCTCCTCACCGCAATCTCCGGGCAGCAGCCCGAGGCACTGTTCCCCAGGAGCCACACGGGGCAGGACAGGCAGCACTGGCATCTCTGCTCTCATTTCAACCTGCCAGGGTGTAACTGCTGTTTGCAACTTAATTCCTAAGCATGGATAACTTGTGCTTATGAACTTGTCTTCAAATTCTTGCCAGCCTTCTTGTATTTTCCCCATGCTGTAACTTCATCTGCGTGACACACTTTGAGATGGCGAGTTTTTACGAAAAACAAAGGCCCTTCATTTGAGAAGTGTTAATGAGGCCTTAGCTCTTTTTTTACCCTCTGTCAATACATTATACGACCCTCAGGAGAAGGTGTGTTATCACCTAAAGCTTCCCCCCCTTTCCCAGCACATTGAAAACATTTGCCAAGCATAATTTTGTGGATATCAGCATCACAAGCATGGGTTAAATGGCCAAGAAAAAAGCTTTCTGTTATTTCTTTTTAGCTCATTGTGTTTGCACAGCACAGGTGGCCTGCAGATGTGGTAAATCTGATCCTCCAGTGACACGTAGTTCATGCTCAGGCAGCGGGAGCACAGTAAGTCCAGTGCTTCCAAGAGAGCGCATGGTGTGCAGTCGTGTTGGAACTCTGAGGTTTTCCTGAACAAATTGCATTTACGGGGTCTGTGCACTATAACCCCAGGCATGCCAGAATGTGTGGTAACAGGCAGGAGTTGCTGGGCTTACCTACTGATCCGATTAGGCTGTGACATGTAAGGAAACCCCAAGAACCCCCTGGATAGAATCTACAAGGTTCCATCCCGGAAAATAATCCAAGAAAACCCCCTGGAGGCTACACTGAGAATCATCACAGATCTCTTAGTACTTTCTGTTTCGTGCTCTTCTGCAGTTAGCACCACCTGAGATCTGATATGCTGATTAAAAGAAATGCATCCTAGTTACCTGTTCGGGAATCAGAAAACAAAAAGAATGTCAAATTCCTTATTATGTCTTATGCTTTTGGAAGGAGCTTTGATCTGACTGTCCAAGGTGTAGGATGTAAGATGGAATAGAATCCAAGCTTACTCAGCAAATGGCTGAAATATTACATTTATGCGTATATATGTGTTAATGAGGATGTAGTATAACCTTGAAAATGGCAATAGAAAACAGGGGGAGAGGACATGCAGAAAATCTTTTGTTTCTGGTGGATTCATACCTCTAGAGTTGCTTGACTTTTTGGTAGTTCTAAATCTCTGCAAAGCTCATTAGGTTTGCATTTACTTAGGTCTAAGTTTCTTCCCAGCAGCTGAGTGAAGAAAAAGGTCCTTTGCTTCAAATTCCATTTTAGGATGTATTTTTTTTACATCAGCACTGCTTATCAGCGTCTGTACTTCCTTCCTCAGCTGCAGCTGCCTTGAAACAAGCTTTGAATCAACTCAGAATTCGAAAAGTACCAAAGAAAGCCCTTTGTTTACTACCAAGGCTTGTGTGAATCAGTATGCTGGTGGTCTTTCATGCAGAGACTCAAAACGGTGCCCCACAGGCAGACTTTGAACTTGGCTCCCTCTTTCTTTGCCACTAGCTGATACGTCACCTGTAAAATGTACAGGTTGTGATGATTTGTGTGACGCTTATATCGCAGTTGTGCCAGGGGCCGCTGACCGCATCAAGGCTCTCCAGCGTAGTACACAGACAAAAGACAGTTAGGTCCTCAAGCATTTCTGCGCACTAAAATAATCTCAAGGTGTTCCTGAGGAAGCATGGTAACCCTTTTTTTCAGCAAATTGACTTGGAGTCTTGGAGCACACAGTTAACTTAGTGTAGCTCTGTTGTGTGAGCATTTCTTCTTCTCTCCCTGTACCCTGTGGGACAGTGTTTTGTAGCACTGTGTTGAAATAGTTTCAAACCCATCAGGGTCACTGGCCTTCTTTCCAGCCTTTTGAGCTTATTGTCTTTAAATCCACTGCTGCCACCGGAGCAGTGGGAGCTGGCAGTGCTGGAGCATGCAGTGCCAGTTGAAATCTGCCAGTGCAATACAGGAGGATGACAAACCCGCTCGGCAAATGCTCGCATGTCAAAAGCCAATATCCCCTCTACACAAACCCATTAAGCTGCTTAGGAAATACTGTCAAACTAAATAGTTTCTGGGTTTGTTTTGACCCTGATTGCTTTAACACTGCCCATGGAATCTTTTGCAGTCTACTGGGGTTGTCTCAAACTAGTTGAAGAGGAAGTTTTAACCACATTGCTTTAATTTCTTTTACTTTGACTTTTTCGGTTAACATTTGCAAATGTGCTTTTGGAATCTTCACACATACACTTGGAATATCATTTTTCCTAGGAAAATCTTTAGGGTCAAATGAATTTTCCATATGGGGATTCTAGTCCCTAGAACCCTCCCAAGAAATAAGAACTATCAAGCTAAAGAGACTGTGTACATTTAAAATAGTATTTTTCTCATTTAAGTGGTGAACAAGTGCTACTTCTTGACAGCACCTTGCATGTTGAAGATATTGTGCTGCATTTGTTCTGAATTCTTTGAAATTAAATCAGCTGAGCAGTTTCTGGTACAGAAAGGTTTGTTTCAAGCTTCTTAAAAGTAGTGATAAAAATTTGCTATAAAAGTCATGACGAAGTCTTTGCTCTAGTGACAAAGACACTAAATCTGGAAATGTAGCAAGAAAAACAGATTTGTGGAAACCAACCTTCAGCCACTCGTTCACATCTTTCTCTTGCACCCTGTCATAGAGGTGGCACAATGTGCTTCCAAGTTCAATATTATCTTAGAGGGTAAAATGACGATAATACGTGTCCTTTTCCAGCTGTAAAAGCAGATACATTGACGAAGAAGGGAAACAGATTCTATACAAGGAATTACTTTTTCTCTTCTCTTTCCTGAATTTTGTTGTGGTGCCCTGAAAACGGCTAGACAGTTCTTCCAAATTAGTCCTTAGATCCTTACAGTGCCTGCTGTGTATCAAATATACATTTCTATGCTCTAGACAATCTCTTATCTACTTACCCGATTCTTCTCAGAGAAGACAAAGGAAAAATAATTTTGAGGGGGAAAATTGTCTCGCACAAACACTCAAATTGACCAGATAAATCTTGTTACAGGATTTTGTATTTCTCTCCTTTGATGATGAAATTAGGCAACTAGCTGATAAGCTGATAAACCTCCTACTACAGAGGTTTAAAATTAAGTGCAATAAAGTCTTATTCTAGGAATTTCAATAGGATTATAGGAATTAATATGCTAACACTGACCTTTGCTGGTAAACATCTAAACCTCAGGGGACATACAATAGGACCATAATTTAGATTTAAGTTTTGGTGCTGACTGTAACAGAATTGGGGTTTTGCTTTTCCTCATTTCTCCTACCGGAAGATTTCATTTTGATGAAAAAGAACCTACTTGTCTCTATTTTAACTCTTTTCATGGGTTGTTTATTCTCCATTTTCTCTCAGACAAAATTCTTCTTTACATGATATCTTCTCTCTTTCACATCTATGTTCTCTATTGAACATCCTTCAAACCACCTTTGTCTTTTTGTGTTTGCAGCCAGCCTTAATTTTTCTGCACTAAACAAACTAGGCTCTTTTTGTAGTTGCAATGGTGCGCTGCAATCCCTAATTTCCCTAACGTGCCTTTCTGTATTCCAACAGCTATCCTGAGGTTAGATGCCGGGGGTGGGTCTTCCTTTACTCTGTTTTTTCCCGGTGATGAGATCTGATTTCATAACACAAATGGTTGCCATTATTTACTAAATTTTATTGGATTTTTCTAGCTTAATTTCTCAAATCTGTATTTAAATGTCATTTTGCAGTCCTGCCCTATGTTTGCACTAAAGGTTACTTTTCAGTGAGTACATTTAACTAGCTTTTTTTTCTTTTGGCCAGAGTGATTACTGCAAATATGAAATAGCCCACTCCAGAAGGCCATTCATAACGTCCTCACATTTTAATAGTTTTTGCTTTCAGCACTGTTCATTACTCTTTCCCTTTTAATTAGTTTCAAATGCATTCCAAGTGGTATTAACTCTTCCATTTTCTATTGTTTTTTAGCTCTTCATGCAGACTGAATTTTGTCTTCCTTATCAAGTGCAGTTATCTCACTGGTTTTACAGTTGTAGTTCACTCTATTTTTCTTTTTCCCATATTTTTATTGTATTTTTTTCTGCCTACATATTATGTCCCATTAGCAGGCCTGCTGTTGAAGTTATACTATCTTTCCTTTCTTTCTCAGTACATTTACTTGAATAGAAGAAGACTTGAAGATATTCTTTCTAGACACCTTCATGGTTCTTAAGAGGATGATAGCTTGCAACATTATTATAAGATAACCAAAAGTAGAAAATAAAGAGAGAGAAGCAAAAGATTACTTGTGAAGCTGCCTGCTGTACAGGGTCAATGAACCAGACACTTAAGAAATCCCATTTGTATGAAATTAAACTCTTTTGTGAGTGTGTTTGTATTTCAATTTCTTTCAATTATTTGTCAGAAAGCTCTCTGAGGCAGGTTCATATCATGAATGTATGAACAGATTTTTTCTTTAATGGTCTGGGTTTTTTTAGAATTTACTATTTAGTTAAAGCTGTTCTTCATTCCTTTTGGAGGCTGTGGGTATTATCTAATGTGTAAAAATGTCTTTTTCACTATCGGTGAAAGCACCTGGTGTGCTTTTAAAGTGGTGTCAGGCTTATGAATGCAGCTTTACAACATGGTGTTGTATTTATGAACAAGCCAAACTATTATCCACAGAATTTTACTGCAGGACAATTATATTTACATGGTATAAAATTATGTATCACTGCAGCCTGGCTTTTGCTTCCAATTCTCAAAAATGAAATTGCATCAAATGTCGGAAAGAGCTAGACCTTTTTCTTTCTGCCTTCAGTCACTTTCTCCAATGAGTTGGATAAGTACTCTGTAACTGGACTCTTTTGGCTTCTCTTACTGCTGAACTAAAGCCAGATCTATGAATTAATTCAGCTTTTACCTCTTTTAAAATGGCTGAAATCCCAATGAAAGTCCCTTAACATAAAATTATTTCATAAATAGCAGATTTAGAGGCAATATAAGTACAAGTATTTGGATGACTACATCTCTTCATGGTAAAAGAAAAGAAAATATTTTAAAGTGAATCACTCACTGCCCTTTCTCTGTTTTCTGTGTAGAGACCATTGTTAACATAAACGACACTTGGAAAGACAGCAGAGTTGGATAAAAATCATAGTAATAAAAATAAAAGCTCTTTGAGTAGGCTTGTCATTCATCAGTTAAAACCAATTAGAAAAAGATGAAAATACCTGCCAGTAATAGTGCTTGACCTAATCATTAATGTGACAGCCTTTGATTAACCTGACCCATGCAATGAGACCATTCATGAAAATCACATATGTACTTAAAATATAATCGGATGAAGGAGACTGGAAGGGAATAAAAGTTCAAATTGCTTTCAAGGACTGGCGCCCTTGCAATTAAAGCTTTTTGGAAGATGCACTAAACCAAAGGATATTATGCTTATAACTCCTCCATTAACTTGTGAACATATGGAAATACAAACAGATGAACGAAGTAGTTCTGCTGAAATCACTTCGATACTTTATGATATTTAGATAAAATTTTCTTGTGGTGTCATAACATTCATTCTGCTCTGGAGTGCTCTATCACCTATGATTTGATCACTCTATTTTTTGTTTTAATGGAGGTCGACTAACTATGAAAACTTGTATAAAACCAAATTCACTGTAAGGTGACTTACCAGTCAGGATGTAATTGATCGTATACTAGTTCTGTAGTCATCACAGGCCTCTTGCTGAGCTGCTGTGATGAATTTTAGCTAACATTGTTTTCACTGCTATAAATTCATACTGAGTACTAGATTGTTATTTTAATATCACTGTTTAAATCACTGCTAGGCATTTTAAAAACAATATATGTGTATTACAAGAGGAGTGCTTTGCTTCAAGCTAGCATTGGAAGTTATTTAAAAGCCCATTAGCCATAGCCAAAAGGGCTTACTTTAAGGGCTTACTTCCATAAGCATGTATCTGATAAAAATACATGTGTAGAACCCATCCCTCCCCCCTGCTACTTAAAAAATAGGTCGAACAAATGATGGTGTGCTGCTGAAAATGTTAGCTGCAAGGTAGTGCTTAACCATTGATACGCTCCTTAGGACAATGTTTCCAAAAACTTATTGAAAAAGGTATTTCATACAAACCTAAATTTCTGTCTAGACCAATGATAAGAATGTGCATGGCCTAAAACAGAAGGGACAGTCAATCCACTTAGTCTAGTAATGGGTGCTTCAGTCTCACAGTCCTAGAATAACAGGCATGCAAGGTGTTAGATCTGCCTCGTGAAGTTCTCTTCCATGTGCACTGCCTTCTGCTGGATATGGATTTCCTAGTCTGTGGACAGTTTTCCTGTGCTTGGACTACTGAGACAGGATAAGAAGTTGATGTCTCAACCCTCTCCTCATTAGTTACTTTCTCCCTGAAACTGCAAGGCTGTTCTTTCCATTTCAATTGCTTTGTCCAGGGCAAATGCACAGGTTAATGGGGTGAGATGCCAGTGTTGCCTTGGGGAGGCTTTCACAACTTTGGACAGCTTCTTGTCAAAAGCATTGCCCCCAGTTTTTCTCCATCCTGATTTCTAATTATTCTTACTTACACTGCACTGAATAAATGGTTCTCCTCAAAGACAGCCATTATTCTTTTTACATCCTAGTAATTTACACTCAGAAAACCTAATTGCATCCGTTTCTCTTTGCTGTGTTCTTCTTTAGTCATAGTCTAGAAACCTTTCTACTCGATTTTGTTTTCAAATGTTAAAAAATTCTATCTTTCTATCACCTTTTTTAAATGTCTGTAATTCTGCACAAATTCCTGTGTTTTTTGTTTTGCTTTGTTTTGTTTTGTTGGTTTTTTTGGTTTGTTTTTGTTTTTGTTTTTGTTTTTTTTTTATTAAAGAGCCATTTAGTTCTGAAAATTATTTGCCAGAGTCAGAAAGAGAGCATGATAGAAAGAGGCAAAGATTAAATGTGTAGATCACAAGAATCCTTTATACAGAGAAGGCTGAAATAATTTTCTCTTACCTTATTTCATTACAAAATCATGTCTAATTTAGTGGTTTGTTGATTCCTCTACAACTGTTCTGTAGATTTTTAAAATTTCTTTTTTCATTTATTACCTTTGTTTCAGGCAAGGTTATTTTCCCCTGATAATGTTACATTTTACCCTGATATTACATACATCTATTTGCATGTTTCCGTGTTAAAATTTTTTTTTTGCTTGTTCTACCCTGTGCAAAATTTATATAGACCCCACTTCTCTCATGCATTTTAAGGAAACATACCAGAAAGTTTTAACTATAAGTTAATGGCAACTGCTTAAAAAACACACAAGAAGACAGAAAAACCTCTGATTCTGTTCAAAATGTGGTGGAGATGATTTGGATCTCAAACAGGAACCGAGTCTCCAACTGGAGGGTCACCAAAACGAAAGCCTGGTGACTGGCCAACCTAAACACGAAGGAGGGTTTCATAAGACAAAAGTAGGAGAAACAGTTACTAACAGGGAAAAAATAAATAAAAAATAATAATAAAAGAATTTAAGGCATTCTTCCATTGATTTTAATTTCAACAGGATTAAGTCCTGTAATTATTGTGTCTCATCTCATCTCATCTCCTCTCCTTGCAGTCAGTTTTCTTGTGACTTGGGAATTACTCGGATGGTGCCATACTGCCCTTGAAAGTTCATATGGTCTTTCCCTCACCGGCCCCATCTTGTACTGTCGTAGGTGAAATCACTCATGTTTCTTGCAGAAACAGCAGGTTTTCATCTCTCTTCAGAAGAGAGGGAATATTTTACAAAATAGTTGATCCATACAGGGCAAAAATGCATTTTCTTTGTAAGGTCATTTTAAGCTTCACTTATCCCTGCTGCAGTGAGAGGGATAATTTTACAAGCACACTGGCTTTGAGAAGCTATGTAATTTGGATTTCATTAATTCTAAATATATTTTTTAACCTTTTGTAGAGCTTTAAGTTTGGGATTTAGAGTGAATTGTGCCTAAATTGGATGATATAACTTTAATAAAGGGAAATACAGCCAAGCTACATGAGAGTGTCATTAATGCATCCATTACATCCCTGAGAACTGAAAAAGAACCCCCAGGAGACTTCACAAGTTAGGAACAGAGCTAACTTATTTAAAAGATCTGTGTCTGTATAACTATGCTTATTTGACTATAGTCTTGAGATCTGGACTGTGTGAAAAGAGTTTTTTTTAATTCTTGTAAGTCTAAAAATAACACTAAGTATGAGTGAAAAGTTATTTTTCTTTAAAACTTTTTCTTTAGTCATCAATAAACCTGTCTAACTCCCTTCTCTCCCTCTTCCAAGCTTTGAGCAATGAAGAAAGTTATTAACTCTTGGGCTAGCAAGATTTACATGGAGTAAAGGGTGTGTTTTATGGCACTGAGATCAATTTCACCTGCAAAAGGTCTAAATGGTGGAAATGTTTGGCTTAAAGCCTGTTTAGGAGCATAACTCCTACTATTTTAGCCGGATGAGGGGCTGTTCTAGAGACCCCCCAAGACAGGAGGGACTCTTTATCAGGGAGTGTAGGGATGTGTTGAGGGGTAGGAGTTTTAAACTGAAAGTGGGTCAATTTAGATTGGCTATTAGAAAGGAATTCTTTACTGTGAGGGTGGTGAGGCACTGGAAGAGGCTGCTCAGAGAAGCTGTGGATGCCCCATCCCAGGAAGTGTTCAAGGCCAGGCTGGATGGGGCTCTGAACAACCTGGTCTAGGGGAGGTGTCCCTGCCCACAGCAGGGTAGCTGGAATTAGATGACCTTTAGGGTCCCTTCCAATTCAAACCATTCCATAGTTCTATGATTCTCTGACTCTATGAACTCACAGGATAACCCTCACATTCCCTTTCAATCTCAGTTTTTTATAACTCTTAAAGTTTATTATTAACTGGATCCTTTCTAGAAAAATATTTGATAAATATTGTCAGTTGTCCTTTACTCAGCTTATTTTATAGAATACCTCTGCAGTTCCATCGAAGATTTGCTTACAGATGACTCCAGACATTCCTCTTTCCTGTAACTAAATCGTTGGGTTTCAGAATGCATCTTTAAAAGTCTTTAAATTTGAATGGCTATAAAATAAATCATTGCCTCATCTTTCTTCCTGTGGATATTAATCTCTTCCCAAAAGATGTGGTGTAAGTTAAACATTCTTGGATAAAAGTTCCCCCCATCAATTTTAGATTGATTTAAATATTCTTACAGTGCAAAATGATTAGGGAATAAATTTTTATAGCCCTGCACTTGTGTATTTCAACATTTGAAAGGAGGCTTCAGCCATTTTAGTAATCTGTAGCATAGAAGTTATTAGGAAAGGTTCAGTAGTGAATATGTTCTTGTTAAATCTCAGAAAACTCATCTAGGGTCTTTATGGAGCAGGTAATTTTTAAGAGGACAGCTTGAGAATAAAATATGGGTTTAAAATGAAAGTGTTTCCCTTGGAAAGGTAAGTGACAGAGATTACTTATGACTTGGTGAATGCCCTAAAACCTTAGTGAATGCTAACATCTAAATGCAATAATGGACCAGGTTTTATACAGTAATAGCCCATCTATGTTCATCTTATGCTACAGGCTTGGTTCACTGCTTTGGAAGAATTGAAGGATGTCTTCAATCTCTCTCTTCTGGACAAAGGAGACTGTAAAAACTATGCTGTGCTCTGTAACAACATCAACAACAAGAAGGTATTTCTTTACATTCAGCTTCTAATAAACAGAACAGTCAGCTATCAGAAAGTATATTATTTATTAACTACACTCATCACATTGGGAAACAAAAAGATCTCTTTTTATTTCAAGGCATATTGGAACACATTTTTCTAACATGCAATTCAAATGTGAAGAAATACCTCATAACAATTTACACTCATATTCTAAATGTGAAATCAATCTCACTACTGTCTTTGGAGAGCAATCGAGCAAATGAAAATAATGTCTCTACCACAAATTCTAATGTACTACCAAGTGGTAGTAGGTTCACAATTTGAATATTTTCACCAACAATGACAGTGTCTCCTAAAAAAATCTCAATCAATGCCTGCCAGACAGCCTGGAGGTAAATACAATTGTGCTGATCACTCTTTACCTGTTCTAGTAATAACGTGGGAATTCACTTCCCAAATATATCCTCTGGTACCACATCAACTAGTCAGGAAATAAAGACAAAGACTGAGCCAAATCCAATCTGTAGGAAGTATATTATGTTTTTAACATGTTCCAGGATGATTCAGGAAGAATAATAAAAATAGTTGCTTACTTGGTAACGAAGGTGCTACAAGAGATTCTCATTTAATTATTGCTTGATTTGGAATATTCTGTTTTTCTATGTTTTGAGGTCTCATTACTTCAAAAGAAGTTTGTCATATTCATGTATTTCTAAAACAAATCTTATATATATATACCAGATTTTAGAGGGGAGATTATAGAGGACCATTGGTTGTATCAGAACTACCTAAAAACTGGCTTCTGCATATATTTCTTGGCTTAAAATAGGAAGTTAAATATCTTCCATAATATGGAATCAGATTAAAAGACTAGTAGTTTTCCTAAACTCTCAAGAAAAAGAGGTATGTGTTAAAGGCTAACCAGAGAAAACCTCCCTAACTGTAAATCTGCCTATTTTTCTGCTGATAGTATATTTTTCAATATTTAAATATTAATGTCCTTTGGCAAGTGCATTAGGACTCAAGTGATAAATCTAAAACATACAGTTGCTTGTCTCAAACATTAAAGTTAGGCTGACGGTCTCCTGAGAATTGGGGATTGACCATATATACATTATTCATCCAAGATGGTTACATGTCATTAAGTCCAGACTCATTTTTATTGCACTTCCTCATATGCTGTAGGCAGCAAGGCTAGGTATATATTGACATTTGCAAAGTATATTGCAGATCAATATGATACACTTTAAGGTAATTGTCCCTACAGAAGGTGCTCACAAACTTGTGAGAAAAAGCTACCTTTCATGAAGAGGTTTGTTTCAGCATTTTGCCTGCACATATGCTCTGAGTTCTGCCCTTTCTATGGTAAAATAAGTGACCCTCTTTTCACAGCTGTCTATTTTGAAAGAAGGAACTAAACAATGTTTCTTTATTTCTCTTGTGCATGGTACCCCCTTTGGGCTTTCTGAAATCAGACTGCACTTCTTAGGTACAGCTCATCAGCTCTCTATTCCAACAATCTGTTGCATATTTCACCAATGCCATGGCCTGGAGCAGAAAGAGATGTGTGCATGCTTTGCACTCATTTTCTGTTTCTAGTCTTTAATATAACACTGAGCAGTAGGTTTAGTATGGTGTCTCCTATTACTGTTCTTGCTGCACTGATGCTGTGTTTCCTAGAGCCCTTATGCTGAATGCAAAGCGGATTTCACACTACCTGCTTGACTCCTCCTTTCATATTTTGGGGTGTAGGACAGCAGAATATGACACTATACTACATGAACCAAATTTTACAAGAATGCATCTGGTGTTTCAGGTTTTTCTATGTCTTTGACCTGCCTGAAAGAGAACCTGCCAGGCTAGAAAGTCTGACACGGAATGGTTTATAAAGTTTCTTGGCTTCTAGCTACTGCTGGGCATTCATGACTGTTTTCTTTAGAAGATGATGGCACATTGAGTGTCACAGAGCAGGTGACATACTTTACCTGTATCTGAAAAAACATACTTTACCTGTATCTGAAACACAAAGGAAATCTAAGCTTATTTATATGCTTGCACATTTGAACTATGACCAAGGACTACAAAGTTATGCTTCCTTGCTTTTCAGATATTTTTTTAAAATCATCTATTTTTTTTAAGCTGATGCTACAGAAATTTGCCACCGTAAGTGACTGGAAAATTCTGCCAGGTAATTCCTCCCTCCTTGGGACTAGGCATGCCTTATGTGACTGTAATGCTGTGATATTAGCATTTTGTTTATAAAAGAAATTTATGACTTAGATCTGCTTTCAGAAAAGTTAGTAGGTGACTGACTTTCTATCAGCATGAGGAGGAGGAGGATTGAGTAGAAATTCCCACAACAGAAAATATATAACATCTCCTTTTTATTTCTCACAGGTACTCAAAACATTCATTTTTGTTTAGATAAAGCATGCTTTTGTTTATAGGACTAGCATTGCTAAGAAAATTTCCCAGGAAAATGTACTGATTTTATTATTTATGAATTGTAGTACAAGTTCTGCTGGAAGCCTCTATAAAGATCTGGAACCACAAATACGTATTAACAGACCCTGCTCCACAGAATGAAAAATATAATGAGACAAACCAGGTGGTGGATGCAGAGAATTGGAAGAGTGGGAGATGAAGGTGTTTTTTTAATGTAACCTTCCAGTTGATTTGTAATGGTGGGAATGGAAGTAAAAAGTCCATTCTTGCCACTTCAAAGCAGCAGAACCCACGAAATCCTGCCGCTGGTACCTCTCGGCATCTTGACTCATTCAGTTCAAGTGCCTGAATCCTATGGGCACCTTTTTGATTCTGAGTAAAAGCCCTTCAAGAGACAGGCTATCTGTACTGATTATTTCTGCAGTACAAGTTCTGCCTCTCCCTACTGGGCAGTGCACCCAGGCAGCAGAAGTTCCTCTATCTGTAACACATCTCCTAAGAGTCATCCAAGTGCTGAAGCGCAGTGGATAGTGAAGAAATTATTTTAGAAATAATTTAAAAAATCAGACCTCTTTATATATTTTTTCCAGTTGTAACTCATGCTGTGTTACTGGACAGCCGCAGCTGAAAACGGTGTAGTAATTATATTTATAGGAAAAACTCCAGAACATCTGAAAATTTTTATTTAGAACTAAGTAACTTTAACAGGGCTTGTAGAATGGATCCCTGAAGGTATGCGCTATCTAGGAAGTCAGTTTGTCCAGTCACCAAAGGGAAATGATGAATAAGTATGATTTAATAATTATAACAAGATTAGGTGGGGCACTCATGAACACTGATAAATGCGTAGAGAACAGAATTCAATGACTGGACAAGTAACAAGCATCTGAGATTTCTAGGTTCTTATGGTGATATGGTATTGGGCTTTATGCATTACAATGTGGAGCATTTTCTAGGGAAAAATGTTCATTGGCCTTGAGGTCATAAACTGTGACCAATTTTCTAAGCACTTACTGTCCATTATGTCATGGGGCTCCCATCATGTGAATAATATTCTAGTTAAATATAATATAAATCTTTTTTTAAAAGTCCCTGAACACCAATTTACATGACATATTGTAAAAGCTCCAAAAGAGACTCTTTCTGAATCGTTACAGTCAATTGGACTCTTAACTGGTCTAGTAAGGAGTTGAGAATCTGAGAATTAAACTGCTCCCAATTAGGCTGTAAAAAGTATTTTATAAATGAGAAACACACTAGTGATTTGAAGCCAATTTAGGAACAGAACACTACTGTTTCATATACGGGGCTGAGATGGGAGGGTAAAGGGCAATTTCAAGAATAGCTATTTTATATTTCATATGCTTCTATGTCCAAATAAGCCATTATGTTATTTAAAACCCACTATAATGATTGTATTTGAATTGGGTAAGAACAGGACAACCCACTTTAGCCACAAATGTCCAAATACACTCAGTACCTGGCTTATTTCTGAGAAAGTACATCCAAACTTTGCCTTTCTCAGGGCCATCCTCTCATATTGAGTCTTGCTGCAACTGTTAACAACTCTCTGAACTCTGAATACATGTGGAAGAAGCCTGAATTATTTCAGTAAACATTGTGTCTTCCTGGGTATTTGCTCTCAGTGCTTGTTGCTCACCTGTCAGTCAAAAGCCAAAGCCAGCCAAAATTGGCTGGGAATGTGCTCAGATATCTCGGTTCAAAGGGCTTTGAGACAGATAGAAGGTCTCTGAGCTCAGAGATGTGCCTTGCTTAAGAGATTTAATGCTAAAGGCCAGAAAAAGTCTCCAGTGATGCAGCTCTTCCTCTGGCTCAGAGCTGACGACTGCATGACAGCAAACAAGGCATGGAAAAGACAGAGCTTAACTAAACTAAGGCTGTGGCCTGCAGTCTGTCCTTCACTTAGCAGCAGGAATGCATTTTCTGTGCTCCTGAATGGATCTCCCTGCATAGTTTTATCCCCAAAAAAACCCGTTTTGTGTGCTTCAGGTGGGCTTTGTAACATGATTTAAAGGTTTGTCTTCTTTTGAAAACTTCTTTTCCCATCATGCCCTGTCATCACAAATCTTTTATTTGATACAGCCAGGAACCTGCTGACACAACATTAGGTTTTGTAATAGGTCTCCTATTACTCAATGCTAAGATAAACGGTCTTATTCAGAAGAAGAAACAAAAAAAGCACCACAAAAATGCAGAAATGATCCATCTCCATAAAAAAATAACATCAAAAGAGCTGCAATTTCCTCCACTACACATTAAAAAGCATAGATATCGGAAAACTTTCCTTCTGTCTTCTACCCCCTTTCATATTCTGTATTATCACTTAAATACTCATAACCTCATTCCAGCAGCAGGTAGGCCCATTACCAGCCTACTGATGTTCCTGTGCAGGTTGAACTGTTTCTTCTGCCCTTGTGATGGATTTCATTTCTCTTGTGTTCAAGACCAAACCTATTTGGAGCGACCATCTCTTGCAGCAGCCACAGCAAAAGGCATTAACTTGACTCTTTTTTTTTGGCTGAAGCTGTTTTGTGTTTCGTGTTTGTATCCCCACAGTGCTTCAGGAGAACAAGGAGATGTTGGCTTTGACAGCCTCAGCCCTGTACTATAGCCCTTGTCCATGTGAACTCTCACAGGCAGCGCAACTTTGTGCAATGGCCCGTGCTGCCGGTGTTGGGATGCTCTCAAACCGAGAGCCGGGAGGTCACTGAGGAAACAGGAACCCACTGGAACTAAAGGGCACCTGAAGATGCTTCATTAGCCTTGGTAGTGCATTTGGACAGTTTTATGACCCAGAGAATCGCATTGAGAAGTACAGTTAACAAAATGGTCAATTAAATGTGGCTACAGCAAAAGAGTGTTAGAAATGATGAGCATCAGCGTTGTTCCCCTGCCCTCTGTGATTTGGAAATTGCTGACCTCCACAACTGTGACAAAAGACTAATTTTCAGCATTACAGAGATGTGTTCCCTGAGTACACACACTCTGTTCTTTAATGCTTGATGTGGTTTGACATCAGCTACAACCAAGTGCTTCTCAAATGGCTGGAATGTAAAATGAAACAATCATTATTATCTGCTTGCAACATCTATCGCTTATTTTTCATTTATTAATGGTAGTGAGCAAAGATCATAAAACCACACCACCAGAAAACACAGATGTCTATGGATGAAGACTTAAAAATATTCACATTCTTATCTGGAAAAAAATTCAACTTTGCTTGCTGGCAGAGCTGCTTACTGACAATAGAATTTAATGATTATCCATTTCAACACTTTAAAAATATAGTGGCTATTTTTGATTTTACAATTATTACAGATTTATATACACAAAAATTTTAATCAAGTGTCTGTGTCTGATTTCTTTCACTTTTCAAAACTTGGGCTGAGATATATCTTTCAAGCAGCAGGAGAGATGATTATTATTTTTTAAAATACTCAAATACTGTATAAACATCCTGTTTTTTCCCATTGAGCTTGGGAATACTGATAAGTAAAATAGAAAGTAAAAATATAAAGCCTGATTTTTTGTTGAAAAACACAAGAGGTTCTGAGATTTGGAGTTGTGTAACACAGAATTTGCCAAAAGATTAATACTTTTTTGGTTTACAGTATAGTAGATATTCTGACTTGGCTGTAACGATTTAAGTGATTTAGATCATAAAGACAAATGCTTTGATGCCACTGAGAGAGGTGCATTAGTAATACCTCTTTATAATTCTATTGGTTCAGTAGTAGTCTCTGGACTATTGACATTTTCTTGGCAAGACCAGTGCTAATGCAATATATTACAAAAAAACAAACCCTTGTCTGACTTGTCTGCATCAAAGGCGAGCTGAAAGAGGCACCTGTTCAGAGCAAAGGAAAAATGAGGACATACAATGACCTTGACGTCATTTTTCAAGTCTTCTGGAACCAGCATGATGGTTTGCCTAGAAATTCTGTGTTTAAAACTGGCTCTGTGTCCCTACAGGAAAGTCCATGGAGACATTTATCCATCAGTGTGGCTGTCTACCTTCGCAGCAACATCTTTTTCCTGGAGTCCAGCTAGGGCTGAATTAAGGGGACAATAGAGACCATTCCACTCTCACCCTCTTAACTCTTTCTAATCCATGACCTACAGAAGACAACCGCCTCATGTTTGTGCAAAGCCTTTCACAATCATAGCACAAACTGCAATCAGTTCTGAAGGTTTACACGAAATACTTCTAAACGTGGTTCACTTTCAGAGAATGTAAAAACCAGTTTGGGGTGTGACAGCCACTCGTGAAATATGGTGGCTCTTTGCGGACTTACACATGAAAAGTTCAACTAGTAATATAACCATTCAAAATAAATACAAATGCATTTCAGCTGAGAGAAATATTTAACTCTTTCCTGCATTCAGTTCTTGTTACAAGAGAGCCCACTGAACGTGTATCTATGCTCATTCTGAAGTGGAAGTGTTAACCAAATATGTTCTTATTCTTGTGTTTGTTGACCAGAGAATTCCATAAATGAAGGTCTTACTTATGTGTCAGGGTGCTGTACTTGGAATGTTCTTGGATGTGAAATATTTACTCATGAACCCAGTTAAAAGCGATTGTCAGTGTACATGAGCTGCCGTTTACAGAAAGATTCTGCTTCTGCTGAATTTGTCTCTGGGTTACAGTCATGCAGTAATGCCCTGAGAAGGACTCAGATGTTTCCGTTGAAGAAAAAGATGAGGCAGAAGCTTTTGACCCTGCTAATTTAATTGGGGTTTTTTTCCCAAGGTTTGTCCCAGAAAGTGTGCAGGGAATTCTTGACGGCATCTTTTTATATAGGCCTTACCACTATAGATTATGATCCATAACAGTATGTTTCACTTGGAGTAGGGGGAATTTTCTGGAATATTATCACTCTAGTTTTCTCCTACTAAGTTAACTGAAAGTAATAAAGCTAACATAAAACCCTCATGGTAAAATATACTAGTGGAAATACTTAAGAAGTTTATTTATTAAAACAAAAAAATAAGAATATTACAAACTGTTATTGACATAAGCTTTTTCTATGTCATTGAAATCGGATGTTATTGTTTCCACATAAGATGTTGAATAGTTTATTTCCTTTTGACCTTAAAATAAAAACGCACTTCAAATAAAAGCGGTTTTGAATGGAGATATCTTAGAAAGACACGCACTACGTTTCATTTATCGATCCATTGCCTTAAAATCGGTTGTTTATCCGTCCAGCCAGCCGGTGTACGACAGCTGGAGATAAGGATGAGGGTCAGGTAAAGTCGCGTTCTCCGGCGGAGCACCAGCAGAGGGTGCGAGTGCCCTGCGGCGGCAGCGGCCGGGAATGGCTTCCCTGCGGGACTGGCGGTGGCTGAGCGCCAGGGAAACGCGCCGGGCGGGAGGCTCGCAGCCCCGGCGCGATCCCCGCCGCGGGTGAGCCCGGGGCGGTCGGCACCGCCGTGCTCCCGCTGGGGGAACGCGTCCTCAGGGAAGGGCTGCTCTTTCTGGAGTTCGCGTCCCCGACGCCCGTCATCAGAAGGGAGAGGCAAACCCCGTGAAGCTTTACGGGTGGATGAGAGTAGGAAAAACTGGCTGGAGCTGATCCCCTCTCTAGGACTTCCTCACACTGGAGGCAGTGCCCAGCGGGTGTGTAAACGTGCTGGAAGGGCATTTTGACCCGCAGCACTAAAGGAGAGCTATCCCGCTGCCAGACGGCCAAAGCTAACACTGGTGGGGAAAGCGTTTCCTGCTCCAGAGTCCAACAGTTTCCCAGTTACTTCTCAGCTTCCTGGTTGTCTCACATAAGTGAAACAACCAAGAGAAGCGACATCCAGGCCGGGAGGCTCCCGTGCGCTCCTCGTCGGTTCCCGGCGCTTCAGGGAGCGCCGTCAGCGGCACCGCGGCACCTGCCCCGGGCTGAGCGTCAGACCTGCCTTCCCGGCCTTACGGCAAACTAACCCCGGCAGACGTCTTCTATTCTCCCTATTTTTTAAGTATTTGGGACTTCTTTCCTTTCAGTTAATTAATTCATTTTTATTGGAGTAGTTTTTTCTACTTTCTAAGCACTTCGCTTTCTCATGCCACCCTTCAGTTCTAATTTCTTTTACGAAGTAAATTTCCAAGTTCACTCTTGCTGGGTTTAATGTTGATAAAGCCAGGAATAAATCAAGCTGGAAGTCTGAGGGATAATCAGGGATAAACCATGAGCTAGGGAACAAACTCCAAGCTAGGCAATGGCTTTTGTGTGCCACGTTCTCAAACGCTGCCCTCTCTGAAAGCAGAGCCAGTATTCCTTCCCAGCTTTTAATACATTGCCTTTATTCATACATTTTTGCGGATTTCATATGCTTCCTATCTGGTCTGTAGAAAGAGTTTTTCTCTGTTCACTCTCAGACACCTCAGGACAATTTTGTTTTTTTGGTGAAAGCTTCTGGAGTTTAGTAATCTAATATTGGAATCTATTTATATGAATGATTTTCTACCAGAATGGCATTTGAAGCAAAAAGATTAAAACCAATATAGATATAGAAGTCCTCTGAAATACTGATAAATCAGTAAGTAAGAAATGTATCTCTAATGAAATATTGTTAATCTGTGAATCTAAACCCCATACAAGTGCAAGTCCTTAATGTGGAATGCACGGAAAATACAAATTTTAATCCAGGCAGAAAATCAACTATTTAAGAGCTCTGATTTTAGTGGAGTGATTAAAATGTTTTTAAAAAAAAACAAAGGGAGAGCTCTGGGAAGTGTCTGAAGATGGTTGCAGCTGACATTTTGTCTGATGAGAAATCCTGCTGCCTAGTTTACTCAATAAATACATGGAAGGAAGGGGTTTTCCTTGTCACTACAAGGAAAGGTCAGAAAAATGAAGGAACTGTGTAAAGCAGGTTCAGAAATGGCTACTATTTCCTTTTGAACAAACTAAACAGTTAATTTAATTGTTGAAGTGTTTACATTAAACAAATATTGCATCTGTCATAGACTTGATCATTGTAACTTGATTAGCCACAAAAATGGAAACATTACAATGATACAGTTTCAAAATTCCATCCAGATAATCAAAATGCTGTTACATACATTCTATGGGAATTTTTATGAGAATATTATGAATTTCTCTTTTTTGGGGGACTAAGAAGATCTCACAGAAACAAATGTAATCTGAAGTCAAGGTCTGTGAATAATGGGTGAATAATGGGTTTTCCAGAATTCAAAAGCTTTAAAAATAGCTGTAAATATAGGTTTAAATATTACAGCAGTCTTTTATCCCTAATGTTGCATTCGCCTCACTTTTAATGCATATCTACCAGCACTAGCTGTTAATTTTTGTTATGACACTTTTCTTGTATTTCTTTGATTGTGACTTTATTTTATTAATGGACCCTTTGTGATGCTCCATTAGGACTTGCAAAGTGATGAGATTCTCCATATTGACAGATTCAGACCTCACTATATGCTTTCCATTAAATCACTCATGATCTTATGCATCTGGAAAATATTTACTGGTTGAAGAAGTGTGGGGTAAGACTACATGCATAACGACCGAAAACGTATCATCTTGCATGTGGAAATTATGATGGGGATGATGGTGATACAGTTCTTTTTGCAAAGATGTTTTAGGTATATGGGTACAATTCTACTGCCCATTAAAAAACAAAACAAAAAATTGTATGACAGAATGACGGCTTATTCAGAGCTCTCTAAAGAAATAGTTTGATTCACCACAGAGGTTTTACTTAGCTGAAGTCAGTCACACCACTCCTACAGTCCAGTCTTTGATGACTGTGTGGCTGTGCACATGCACACAAAGGTATTAAACATGCCTGAACTTGCTTCACCTTGCCATCACACCATTGACGAGAGAATAAACCTATTGGGGGTTGCATTTGAAAAAGTGAAGTACCAATGCAGACACATGGCAGACCCGAGTAGACGTGTAATGTGTAGTTGTATGAATATTCAATCCTTTTGTATCCTGGCTAAATGTGTACACTAACGCGAAACCACTCATCTGTACGTAGGTTTTGTAACATCTGTAGAAATATGATAAGTTCATGCAGCTGCCCAATTATCCTCTATTTCCATGTATCTGAGGGATGCAACTTCCTAACACGTGCTCTTCCTCCTTGTAACTCAACTTGTCTATTAGCTCAGGGTAATTTCTCCAATTGTTTTAAGATATGCTTCAGTTATTTTTAACATTTTCCAGTGTTTTTGCTTCCTTCCTTCAGGTCACTCAATGCTTTAGTCTTATTTTTGTTAGTGCTCTATCAGCTCTCCATTCCTATAATTTAGAGCCTCCATTTCCAATTGTGCTTTTTAAAAAGCCATTGAAGCAGTGGAAACCTAAAACCAGCCATCACTTTGTGAAAAGAAAGATATATTATAAATATTTCTAGAAATCTGTTACTTTACTGTTAATGCTTCAAAATGCACATGAAGCTCCTGTATTACATACCAGGAATCCTGGTGGATTAGTTTTTAAATTTTGATTGGGATTTGTATAGTGAGAGAAAATGTCCTGGCCACAAGGCGTATGATTTCTTACTGATAAACTTGGAAAAAAATAACAGAAAGACTGATGGTGGAAGAGTGATCCAAGTGATTTGAATCACTGAATTTAGAGAAGTCAGGCATCTAGAAATATGGAACTCTGGCTTATGTACAGAAAGAAATGGAAGGAATATGGAAGTGGTGGTAAGAGCGGGACCAAAAAATTGAGCTTGTGGTGAATCAGAAGTTCCCGGAGCACTGCAGTGGAGAAAGGATTAATGTAATCTTTAGATGCATAGGCAGGTGGATAATGCAGCATTTGGGAAGCTTTTGGACTTGCATTTGGCTTTTAGCGTAGCATAACTGGCATTCTATCTCTGGTTTTGATATCCACATTCAAGGAAGGCTATTAGTAACTACAGGAATTATTAAAGAATTGGAAAACATGCTTTATAATAGCAAGTTTAAGATGAGTCTGCCTATCAAGTCGTTCTTTCTCGCTGAAAGAAAAAATTATTTAAAAAGAGATATAAAGGGAAGGTTTTGGAAGATATAACAGGACTAGAAATTTAACAATGGTCTCTTCTGCCTAGCAGGCCAAACTGCAACAGGAGCCAGCAGTGGGAAAAGGGAAGCAGTCTAATTCTAAGAAGAAATAAATATTAAACACCTTCAGAAGAGTTAAAACACCTGAAGTGGCACAGACTTCGACTGGTTCTACAAGATGAAATGTTATAGTCAGTATACCACCACCATGTTCAACAGAACTACTATTTTCTACAGGGCCCCAGAGTTTTGAAGAGTGCTGGGGCATGCCTGGAATACTCTTTTGAAGCTCACTCCACTGCCCCTTGGTGGCTGCAGTTGCTTATGGTCCTTTGGAGCAGCCTGTGCTTGGCAATCTTCCCTTATTCCAACTTCATTTATACCAGTGAAGCTGACAGCTTCTCGGAGGTGGCCACTCTGAGACGACAGCTTGATAAAATTATTAAGAAAGACCTGCCTCCTGTTTTAAAATGAACATGTGCTCTGTCTCTGCTTATTTGGATTTCATTTACCAGCTTTGTAATTTCTCATGCTTTCTGAAAAGTAAAAATACTTTGCACAAAAAAAAAAAAAAAAAAAGGAAGAAAGATTAATTTAGAAAAGGAAGTAAACTCAGAGACATTTTCCATGTAATTCAGAACATTTGCTAAAATTTAAAACCTGCTTTGAATGAAACAAGGACTTTATACTAGCTCCTCAACAGTTACTTGGCACAGAGGTATGGCTCAGGACACAGTCCATGTATGTGTTACAATTGAGGGCATTAGCTTTTGGGAGTCTCAAAAGGCAGAACCAGGCTAATTAAACAAGTGGAAATAGAACTCAGAAACAAGCAAATGGAAATTGAAGAAATGCATAACGAAAAAGTTTTACTTCCTGATTTCCTATTAAAAATTAAGAAAAAAAATCATTTCCCTGCAGTCTGAACTGCATGGGCATGATTTCACTCAGCATTTAAATGGCTATAGATGACAGCCCACATTTTACTAATTTTGCACAATTAAATGGCAAAGTCCAGTAAGTTATGACAAAACTGTTGAAAACAGGGGCGGTATCACAGGAGCAAAGTGAAAAACGTGGGTTCCAAAAAGTTTCAGGACTATGAATTCAGGAATTCTACCCAAAGCCTTCATTGAGGCATATAAGAACTTAAGAGTATTCATCAATTTGTTGAAGGTTCTCAGCATTAAATGAATCAGTACAGTACTCTATGCAGCAAGAAATACTAAGGCTTTTTTGGTTTTTGTTTTGTTTTGTTTTGTTTTGTTTTGTTTTGTTTTGTTTTTGTTTGTGAGTAGTGAAATAAAACACCATCTTAAACATTTCAAAATTTGATCAGACAACTGTGGTATGAGAAAATGCGCTACAATTCCCCGTGAAATACTATTATCCTACCTTTCAGGAAGTATAGTAACAAAGCATGCAAAATAGGCCTTTCTAATGAATACTTATGAATATTTCTTGCAGTTAGCACATTTGAACATTCACTGAGGATATTCAGAATGTTGTCCATGAGGATGCTTCCTTAGGAAACATCTGGTGCTAACTACAACTCGAAGCAGCTCTCTAGAACAGATGGACCACTGGTGTACAATGCTGCCTTTGTTCCCAGTGAGTAAATTTAGGCAGATGAAACAGAGTGAACACAGGGTGAGGTCAGGAAGCAGCATGTCTCAGAAAAGCGCCCGCTTGCTGGACAGAAAGTTGCTGTTGCAAGAGAAATGAAAACACATAGAGGAGAAGCAGTCCCCAGTTTTGTACGACCATGTGTGAACAAAATGATTCTCATGCTGTTCTCATGGATCCCTATCATCTGCTCTGCAGGGGATGATGCAACATTCTGTCACTGGTTCGCTCCCCAACACAAAATCTAGTCCCATCTGTGACCACAAATTCAGCTACAGCCTCTTTCTGGAAAACCTTTGGGCACAGATCTGTGCTGCAGCTGTCCATTGATGGATTTCTCCACCATTTCCATTGGTAGTTTGGCTGTCAGTCTGAGATCAGCGTGACTAAATAGGGCTCTCCATCGTAGCTTAGACATATCTAATACACTCCTAGGGCCCTTTCCATCGTGGTTGTGGGCACAGTTTCATCCCCTCAGGTTTTTCCTATGGAACTGTGCAGCACTCTTACTCATTTTTGGTGTTGCAGCCCTAGGCAGGTCTTAAACTTTATGTTAACTTGGGCATGCCATCAGTCTGGTCCAACTTATAGCTTATGGGGAGATGCAGGGAGGGGTTTTAACTTGGGGGCCTCAGTAGGGGGGAGCATTTTAGCTCGTTATCACCAGCCCTTGCACTTTGCTACTGTCTTCCCTGAGAGCATAAACAGAATCGGCTGCAAACCTGTTCAATTTGCTTTTTATAACAATGTACGTAATTTTCAAAGAGTTTGGAAAGGTGTTGCAGGTTAAAAAGTCGTTGATAGAACTGCTGTAATGGGGGTTCAAAAGACAAACAGACTGTGTTCAGGCAGTGATGAGTGAAAAAATCTCGATCTGAGCTTACAGCTACTACAGACCTTTATTATATTAATGTACTGAGCAAGCATCAGAGAGAAGAGCTTCTCCAGGAGGGGAGAGGCCTCTGCATTTAAGTGCATGGTCCAGTCCAAGCTTGTGTTCAGTGCATCTAAGATTTCCACTTTCAAAAGGCCAGTTGTTGTTGCTTTATATTATTTTTCTGAAAAAAACCACAATATTGTGTTTTTCTCAGTCAGTTTCCTTCATCACTTGGATCTCAAAATCCTTTCAGGATTTACTGTCTACTCTGTTCTCCTTGGTCTTTTCTTTCCTGCTGTCTAATCCACTGGATCTTCTGTGGCATGCTTTTTTTCTGATGCTTTTGGCAAACAAAAAAGACAGGTGTCTCTTTTATTCTTTCGTAGGAGAGGTTTTTGTGCCTCTGTACTAAATTGCCTTCGATTTAAGGAGCAAGGAACAATTTTATAAGAAATTATCTTTTTTTTTTTGGTGCTGTTCTGCAATGATATAGATGCAGTTTATATGAAAAGCTTTAGCTAAAGTGATTTTTTTTCTTACAATATGCGTTCTGTTTCTTACAAAAAGGGATTTGGGGAAAATTTTCGATGCTTCTGTTTTCATAACCAGTGACCATATAGGGAAATTGTCTCATCCCAAAACTCACACTAAGCATTCTGGGAAAAAAATAGTGCAGTGACAAATGAAGATCTTGATTCGTAGCTGTTTAAATGTTCATTCAAGAGCTTAGAACCAACCTGAGGTTGCAAATTTAACAATTGTCTTCTCTAATAATTCTCTTGATGGTTAGTGAGAATGATAACAGAATCTGTTTGCATTTTCACAGAATATAGACATGAAATTTATGCTATGGTTGCACAGAAGATCTGACAGAGGTAGATTATACTATAGCTTCCTCTGTTTGGCATTTTTTGGGGTTTTTAAAACATATTGATGGGTAAAACCAAAGCACACTCAGTGACATTTAAGGTGGGATTCAGTAATATTATACTGTACATGTCTAGTACTGAGACTGTCTTCTTGATTTCCAAGGTGAACTGGAAGAAGCTGTCTTAATTTAAGCCACCATTAAAAATATCTACTTTAGGACAAGTTGCTATGTCTAGAAGTACCTGTCTTTTGAAATGCCCACTTTTAAGCAGATTAATCTTACACTGAATGTCTGACATTTTCAACAGCAGAAAACATTTTGTGAGATGTCTAAATACCTTCCCTCTTGGGGGATTTTTTTTCATTACATTCAACTTGTGGAGAGGAAGAGTCTCTTTGCTATATGCTGTGGTGGGTCGACCATGGCTGGATGTTCCTCCCTGCCACCAAAGCTGCTCTATCACTTCTCTCCTCATCTGGACAGGAGAGACTAAATATAAGACAGGCTCATGGGTTGACATAAGGATGGGGAGAGATCAGTGAGGCAAAACAGACCTGATCTGGGGAAATTTATTGATTTAATTTATTACAAATCAAATTAGAATAGGGTAATGAGAAATAAAACCATTGATGAACCTTGACAATTTCCTGGGTAGGGGCCTCCACTGTGTTTCCTGCATCAGTTCTCTCTTCAACCATTGTTCACAAAACTTCTGCAGATAATGTTCTGTTCTCACACTGAAACTTCATAAGTATTTAAAGGAAAATTTAAATGTCATTGTGTGATGCTATTCTTTGTTGGTGACAAGGAACTTTCAACTGATGTTTAATCAATTTTCGAATTCCCAGGTTCCAGATGCTCTGTGAAACTCATTTTGCAGCAGTTGTTCCAAGCATTGCATTGCTAAAGACATTGTGTGTTGCAGTTTCCTATACAGTCATCCTATATTTTTAACTTAATATTTTCTCTTGTTATTTTTACGTATATTATCAGATTACCTGAGAAATAATGCACATACAATAGTAGTCCCAGAATCACATGGTCTAAGTTTGAAGCCATAAAAATTGCTGTCTCGGTGATTCCATTAGGCACAGCTGCCATTAAGGAATGAAGACTCATGATGCCAACATTTATTTAAATGAAAATAATTGCTAGTGATAATAAAAAAGCATCTCCTGTAAGTAACTCTGTTCACCAACCATATTCCCTTCTTCACACAACAAAATGCAGTAGATCAGAGCACTTGATCTTTAATAATGCTGAGCTAGATGGAGCTACCATTATGGTGTTCAATATGTTCAGTATCTTGTTACTGTTATCACCTCTTTTGATCCATTATATTGCATACCTTGCTTAGGTCATGTTGGCATTTTTAGCTCCCACAGTCTTATTGTTAGAGGTATGGGAATAGTGGTATGGATTGATGATCCTGCATTTTAGAAGGCACTTTCTTGCTATCAAAACAAGAAACAGTTCATAGAGTAAACTTCAAGTGTGGCAGAAAGAGGAAAGCTTAAAATCTGAGGCTGATTACCAATCCCACATATCCACTAATAATTTGCTGCTAAATTAGCTGTTACTATCAAGGTCCTTTTCTGGTTATGCTTTTAACTTGTGGGGTTTCTCCATTCTCAGGATGGCAGCTGACTTCTGCACGATTTCTGGAAGGCAGCTGTGAGTCTCTGGCTGTGCTGTGTCTTCCTAACTCAAGATATTTCTTAGACTAAGAAAATTTACCATGGTAGTCAAAGACCTCAGGCTAGATCATGACTCAATTCAGGCTTCTTCCTAGGGTAGATAAAATGCAATTTAGTAACCTTTCAGGATCTCAGAACCACTGCTTCTACCTCGACCGTATATTGGATATTGAAAAATTGGAAAATACCTAGCTGCACCTCTTTAACGCATATTTATCTATATTTTATGTTCCTGCTGTGCAACTCAAGTCATTGAGTTTACATTTGCATATGTAGTTTTCAGCTTCCAGTTTCATCAGATCCTAATAGTGCCAGAACTCTAGGCCGTGATTAACAGCATTAATAAGTACAGCTCCTATGAAACCAGGGGTCTTTGGACAAGACGTAGGACTCTCAAAATAGAGCTTAGATATTCCAAGGTCACGGTCAGCAAAACACGACTTTTAGATTTCACATGCATGATATTCAAAGCTAAAGCAAAGGAAATTGCCTACTAAAAATAACTCTGTGGCTAATATTGCAGCTGTATGAGTGCCGTGCTGCCTGACCAAACCTGATCTACTATTTTCAAAAAATTCCCTATGAGTATTTTTATTATTATTTTGTAGGCAGGAATAGAAAAAAAAGAAATATATTCAGTTAAGTGGGAATTAATATAGGGTATCTTTTCTTGTTAGTTTTATTAGATGTTATATGTATTATTGAAAAAACTCAAGGGGTCACCTGAAGTGGAATTTTCTGTTCCTTAATATCCTGCTGCAGGGTCCCTGGGCTCTGGCAGGAAAAGGCTTGTCACAGAAGAGACACATTCATTAGAATTTCATATTTTATTGTCCTGAAGGAGCTAAAGACTTCTCCCTTTAGGCAAGATCCCTTCACCCCTTCATTGTTCCACGGCTTGGTGCTGTTTAACATTGAACAACGCTGACAGTGGGAATGAGAGCACCCTCGGCGAGTCCGCACGTGACACCAAGTGAGCGGTGCAGAGGATTCACTGGAGGGAAGGGATGCCATCCACTGGGACCCTGGCAGGAGTGAAGGTTGGCCCCATGGAAATCTCATGAGAGTCAACAAGGCCGGGTGCAAGGTCCTGCACGTGGGTCAGGGCAATCCCCAGTATCAGTACAGACAGGGGGATAAATGGATTGATTGCAGCCCTGTGGAGGAGGCTTGGGGATACTGGTGAATGACAAATTGAGCATGCACTGGCACTGTGCACTTGTGGCCCAGAAACCCATCTGTGTCCTGGGCTGCATCCAAAGTGAGGGAGGTGATTCTTTTTGTGTGGTAGGTTGCATGGCAGAGAAGTTCTTTTCCTTAAGTCTTGCTGCCAGTCTCTTGAGTATGAGACCCCTGAACTTAAATCCACATTGCACATGTTTCTTTTTAAAAATTTCTCTACAATTAAAAATAATGTTGATTTACAATTAGTAACTTTACTGCTCTCATGTAGCTTGAATTCCCATTCTCCATCTAAAAAAGTCAATTAAGCTGTCAGTTACCACTTCTCAGACAAGATGGCATCAGTTCAATTTCTTCAGGTCTGGGGAATATGCAATAGCTGTAATTGCTGGCTACAAGTGTTTACATCAGCCGAAGAACTATTAGCCTCCTTTAATTGCTGGTAGCAACTCAGTTTCCCCATTGCAGACAATTAATACAGTCTGTTCTCACCCCACAGCAGTCTGTGACCCACTTTGAACTTTTTCATGGGCCATTAGGGGCTGTGTCTGTGAAACACAGAGTTTGAAAGGAGCAAAAATGTTATTAGGGAGGAAAAAAGAAAATGCTCTACAGTATGTTCATGCAAGGAAAGAGGTATCCCAAACTTCTGCAACTCTTATCTCATTTTCACTAGCTAGAATTAGGACAGTCCAAACAAAAGCTTTAAAATCTCCTCCCTTGGTGTGAGTAGAGGACCCAGGACCATGTGTGATGTATCAGAAATTCTTTTCTCTCAGCTCTCATGCTAACTCCACCAGTGATCATATTTTAATGAAATTCTGTTGTGAAATACATTGCGGCTTCTCTTTTTTTTCTTTCTATTTTTCTTTTTTCTTCCTTTTTTTTCCTTTTTTTTTTTCTTTTCCTATGTTGTCTGGGCTGAAACAATTTGCAAATTGTGAAGTCATTCCACGATGATAGGGTAGCCAGTGTTGACAGGATGATGTAGGAGTAAGTTCTGGTCCCACCAACATATGTTTGACTAGTGCAAATATGCTGGAGAAGGGAGGGTGAAATCAAACTGGTTTTATTGCTGTTTTCTTCAGCTGCTGTCTGTCACTATGCTGTCCTCTGTAACACCTCAGCATCAGCAACCTGCTAAGTGCCACCTCTTATTTCCCAGACTACGAAGTGCTTTTGTTCAGACTACATGGATGACATTTTTATCTGCAGTAGGGCACAAACTAAATTTTTTCATTCATGCTCCATTTATTCTAAGAACTAGTAATGTACTGTGACTATTTCTTGCTCTTCGATGTTGGTTTGGGGGGTAATGGAGGTAATGGGAATATATAGTGGTGTTTTTTAATGGCAATTTTATGAATAGCTTCTAATTCACAGTTTCTTTTGAATTAGTTTACTTTTCTGGCACCTGTTTAAAAGTAATGGATATAAATGTAAAAAACCAATATCCATATTCTTCTATATCTTATCCTGTCAGAGGCAGAAATCAATCTCTGCTCCTTAGCTCAAACCTTTGATAGTAATGCAACATAGACATAAAAGTGACTTGATCTCTTACTGCTTTCCTGTCTCTGTCTAGCTTTCCATCTGGAAAAATATTTAATAATTTTCAAAACAGTTGTTGAAAGTCTCCCTTGATTCCCTTCTACAGGTGAGAGAACTTACAGATGAACCTATCAGACTGAAGTATCCTGGTGCTGCTATCAAAAAAATTCATCTGATGCAACAAAGTGCCAAAGTCTTTTGGCTACACGTAGGGAGAAGCTTTTGTATTTCTCTTGCAAGTGTATAAGGGATTATTGGCCCACGTTTGAGAACCTGGCAGGGAGAATTTCTATATTCTGGATAAATGTCAAAATAGAAGCAAATCTCCCTACAACATACTGTAGATTCCTAGTTACTGCTGCTGGCTTCTACTGAAGCTCATTTTGTTTCACTATGACCTAGAAATGATTCCAGCAATAATCTAATGCCTTCCCCCCCCCTCCACACGTGCACCCCAGAACTCAAATAAAACTGTTTGCTTTCTATGACAGTAGACCATTTCCCATGCATAGCCTTATATGTAATGGTCCATGGTGCATGAATCAGATTCTGAGTGGGAAAAATCTCCCGTGCAAATGGCTTTAAAAATGGACATTTATATTCAGTTAAGAAATTCCTTTTGAACGTTTATGCACTGGAATTGCTGTGTTGTGACTTAGTAGCAGGAATACACTCAAACTTCTGAAGAAAAACTCATGAAATACCTACTGCTGCGCAGTTGTCCACTAAAGACAGTATTGTTGCTGCTAGTAACAGACTAAAAGCTTAAAACTTACCATGCAAAGTCTCCATCCTGGCCTAGAGTCATAGAATCATGGAATGTCCTGAGTTGGAAGGGACCCACAAGGATCATAGAGTCCAACTTCTGGGTCTATTGTGTTCTTTTACCAACTTATATGGACTTGCCCTGTGAGTCAATAGCTTGATGCAAAGTGTGTCCCATTATGATGTGGTGTTTAAATGTGGGGCAATAATAAAGGCCTTGAAAATATGAGCCAAGGCTGGAAACAGGTCTCAAGAAAATCAGTCACTCCCTGGCAGTCAAGCATTGCACACTGAGAGTGCTCTTAAGAGCTAGAAGGTAACAGGGTAACAAGAGAAAAAATGCAGCAGTGAAACCAGAAAATGTAAACGAGCAATAGGACAAGGCACCTGATGCAGCTCAGGAAAGCAACATCTTCAAGCATCAGGCAGCACGTGGATGAGCGAACAGAAGTGTCCAGAAGCTGAAACAATTTATGGAGAGACAGGACTCCAAACACTGTGGGAAATGATTCTGCTTGGAGGGGTGGGCTACCTACTCTGTCTGACTGCTTGTAGGATCCTGGGGCTTCTTCTGTCCTGCCTGCCCACTCCAGGAACCCTGACTCTTTGAGGTCCCTTTTGACCTGCCAGCTGAGCATTTGGGACTGTGTACAACACTGTTATGGTACATCTGCACACGTGTTTTTTTCCACAGATTCTGCTCTGTAATGATCTAATCCCTCAATAGAGCATTGCTGCATTTAAACTTCATTTTCCTAGTTACTGTTAACCATGATTTGGATCCACATAAGGGATCCACACAAGCAGTGTCAGCAGTATGTGTATAGTGCTATTCAAAACACTCCATGTACTGTATGTTTTTTCCTTTTGTTTTAATAAACTCCAAGAGCGGTCTTTGCCACTGTGAAAGGGACTTCTGAGAGCTTGGTTCTAACTCGTCTTGTCTATGCCATCAGCTCTGCAAGCTTTATCCTGAATGTTGATCTGGTTAAGAGTCTGGAAAAGATCAGCACTAACAAGAAAGACAATATGACTAAACATATTTGCACAAACCTTATCAATTTTCAGTAGGGATGCTAGACCTGTGAAACATCATTTCTCATTTTTAAGTTGATTTTCTGTGTGTGTGTTTTGTTGTAGTCGTGTCGCCACACAGCAGTATCTAATTAAAACCAGTGCTTACACAGGAAAAATATCTCTGATTTCCCTAAAAGGAATTCTGTGTTCTGAGACACCAGACAGTTTTGAAACCACAATTTTTTAATGCAAAATGAGATTTTTAAATAAGTCATTTGTATAAATGAGGCAAAGACTTCCAGTTTGAGAAATTAATTTAGTAAGAAAGTATTTTAGAATAAAATTTTTAAAATAATACATTGTTCTAAAACTTTCATAAGAGTGGAAACAGTTTGGATAGCTACAATACAAATTATTAAGATTAATATCTGACTACTTCAGTAGCTGTGAACAGTGGGCATTTTTCCAGATGGACAATAAAGCAGATTTGGCATGTCTCTAATAAAAGGAAGTCATGAATAAATCTGAATAGCACTTGTGGTAGAAATCTAAAGAGCAGGAAGGATGACTTTATTAATAGTTTGGGTTCACAGTTTAAAAACTTTTTAAGTTCGACAAAGAATTTGCTTTCCAATGATGTCCTATGCACTAACAGTGACCATCTCTGTTCATATTTAAAAAAAATGCCAGGAGGCAATTCAAAGTTAAAGAACATCTTTTTGCCAGATTCTATTATTTTATTAGAAACAAAGACTTTACCTCCCCATGGCTCCTGTCTGGATAAATTTGGATCAGACAAATTTTGGATGAGTAATCCTCATTTGTAGCAGTCTTGGTGTTGTGATTATAAAAGCACAACTAAGTGCCCCCACATCCAAGACTAGACAAAAAAAAAAAAAAAAAAAAAAAAAAAAAAAAAAAAAAAAAAAAAAAAAAGAGTAGAGCTACTTGGATCTACTTGTTCTATAATGTGTCAGTTCAAAAGGGATTCTATTGTTCCACTCATTGCTGGAAAACCTTAATGCAGGTGATAACACTACATAGACATCAGGTTTAACTTACAGAGTTAGTTTCTTGGCTGCTAATGAAAGGCATATGTATATAGTGAAGATTCTTTTTTGCTTTATGAAGTTGACATGACATTTGTGCCATATACAATATGCTTTCTACCTAATTGTTCTGAATTTCTTTCAAGCGTTCCCATGCTATGCAGCTTGTTGGCAGAGAGCTTAAGCAATGTGGTAAAACAATCATGTTCAATACCTAGGTACAAAACTGGAGAAGTGCAGTCCAAATTTCTTACGTTCAAGTATGGAAAAAGTGTGTGGCATTGTATACTCGGGTATCTTCTAGCAAGATTGTGGTTTGGCTTCTGCTTTCTCCTATGGCTGGCTCAGCCTTCTGATTTTAAGATTGTATTTAAAAATAGTTTTTACTATATTTTAATTAGGTTGGTTAAAGATGTTTTCACTTTGTGCTTGAACTTTTAGGTGGGCTTTTTTTATAATAGTTTTATATTTTAGTTTCTCGGTATTTATTTTAGCTTGCGTACTATTAAGAATGCTGGTTTCCAACAGCCAGGCCAAGTTTCCAGAAGTGTTCAATAGTTTCATGTGACACAATTTTTGGGTGACCTATCTGAGATACTTTGTTCTCAGAAACATTTAGGACCCTTAGCTGCTCTTGAAACCAAGTATTAAAGGAAATGTGTTAGACCCAAGTTTGTCAGCTCACTCTGGATGTCAGAGGGGCTCCTTTAATTTGTTGCTAAACACTAACCTACTCCAAATCCTGTTCCTTGAGTGTGTGACATTGATCCAAGATCCTGATAATACTTGACTACTTATGAAGCTCTGAAAGATTCAGTTTTATGTCAACAGATCATTTCAGCAAATACAGAAGACTCATTGTTTGATTTGCTCCTCATCCTTTTATTTTTCCTTTCATGTGTGCACATAGTTCCACCTCCATGCATATCTACTAGAGATCAGTAGACACTGAGCTATTAACTGTTACTTAGATTATGGAACAGACACTCACTTTTAAAATTCATTGCCAGTAGAAGTAAGGAATGTGCCAACATTGGGGACTTTTAAATCTAAATTTAGGAGCTACTTATTTCATTCACCATTTTTAAAATATTTGTTTTGGGTCTAGCCTGTGGCTTGGCAGTTGCATGTGGCATGCTTCAGTGTGAGGAAATCGAATCTCAGAAAGGCTAAAATTTACTGGATCCCCAGAACTCAGTTTGAGAACTGAACTTGGGTTCTAATTTAAGATCCCCAGCTTGCTCCTTTCTTGGACTGCAGAGAGCTCATACCAGCCTGGGGTCTGGGGACAGCCCTGGAGAGTGGCTTCTCTTAGGGAAGGCACCTTTCTCCCCTGAAGCAAGCAATGCATTTGCAGAGTGTGTTAATCCCCACCTGTGGTCAGTTTTCTTGACAGCACATTGAATGTCCAGTTTGCTTTTGGGTAACTTGGATTGAATATGCAAAAGAAGGGGGAGGGAGAAGAAAGGTGGAAAACTACCTTCCGGCTAATTCAGAAACAATCAAACCTTCCTACATCAACCAGCCCACCTTCTCTATTGTGAGCAGCTGCTGTATTAGGAACAGTGATGAGGAAAGGGGACACTCTCAGATAAAAAACAAAGGCTATTTTAATAAGCTATTAAAAGAGAACGCACTACAATGATCACAAAATGACAAGATATTTAATAGATGGTTTTGAGCACAGTAAAACAGCAGTACTAAACCTATCTCTTCATATATACTTTATGCTACAAATACAATACATGTAACATGTATGATATTATAAATTTATTTAGCATACAACATGCAATAATTAATATTACTAATAAATATTGAAATTTTAATACAATCCTGACTGGCATAAATTCTGTTCTTCTGCTGCTGACTTTCCTTTTGATCTCTTTCTCTCCCAACCTTTTAGAAGTCACTTCAATATATTGGGTTATATGTCCTTCCTGAGGCTTTTCTGAGCAGTTGGAATAAGGTGGTGTTATGGCTCTTTGAATCAGTCATATCAGTCGCTCCCATATTTAGCTGCACAGTGAAGATACGTCAGCGATCACGGGTGGGTAGGACAATAGTGTCCATATGTTGTGACATAAGCTGAAATAGCCCAGGAAATAGAAGCAATTTACAGAGTTTCAAAATGATGTAATGTTTTTTGTATTTTGTACAATGTACAATGTGCAATTTTGTACAATGCCATTGTAATGTTTAGCACATGTTCTGTGATCGCCTGCATTCACATCAGAGTGTATCAGTGGCTAGGAAGGAAGCACATGCTTGTTTTCATTAGGCTTTGAAATGGTTTATTCCCAGGGTGCTGTCAGGTTTTAATACAATGAAAAAGTAGCAGTCAGCTCTCCTGGGACACACTGATCTCTTAGGTGAAAACAGAACATCTGCGAGGAGAACATCTGAACAAGGAGCAGGTGCTGTTCAGCTGATGCAGCAGGATTTTGCTGGTCAATAGAGGCCTTGACACACTTCCCTCCTGGGCTGCTGGGTTATGGCCTTGCTGCTGGATGCCACCAGATAACATCACTCTTGGCTTAGCTGGAGGTAAGAGTAAGATGTCCCTCTGACAAAACCCATGAGGAATTGGGTGTGTGAGGGGGAGGGGAACACATGGCCAACCAGATTACATTAACAACAATCCCTAAAGAAACCAACCCAAACCAAAAACCTTCATCAGGGAAAGCATGATTATCACTTTCTTAAATTCATGGTCTGTGAATCTATAATATGGAATTAATTGCTTGATATTTTTCACTGAGAACATTTTCATGTACCCCTGGAATTATTATTATTTTTAAAAAAACACACTCTTTAATAGCTGTGGTTTTCTAAAGAGAGTCACACTGAAAATTGAATTGACAGGTTTTGATTCTCTTCCTGAAGTCATCACCCATGTTCCGGAGGGAATTTCTACAGTTTGGCTAAACATTAGACATTAAATATTTAATACAGAAGAGAAGCAATTCAGAAATACTTGGAAACAGTCTTGTACCTTATAGCAATTATGATGTCCCTGAGCTACCCTTAAACAAAGAGCTTTGTTCTTTCAAAGCAATTACCAGAAATTTTTAAAAAAACAAAACCAAGACAAAAAACCAATGCAACACAAGAGCAAACCTTCTAGTGCCAGTAAAATTTAAAAGGGCACACTTTTCTCCTGAAAGTTTCTGGTTTAGGCACAATATGAGTATCTGGTTATTTTACATGTAAGATACATTACAAAAGGAATGGCAAGTTTTGATGCAGTTTTCATGAACTTTTAAAAAATATTTTTCTCTCACATATGTAACAACACAGGAAAAATGAAACAGTACATGAGCATAATTTGTTTGATCTGAAATAGAAGACATTTAGGTGTTTTTGTTTTGTAAATACACCTAAGGTGGAATCACTGACAGATTTTGGTGCAGCAGAAAAGGAGGGTGTCAGTGGAGAGAAACAAAGGGAGAGATGAAATAGTTAAAGCTAAGTGGTCATTAAAGCTGTTGTCAGAATAGCCATCACATGCAGTTTTTCATTTGATCAGGAAAGACAGTTGAAGAAGGGGTCTGGGAGCCAAGTACGGTTAAATCTCTACTTGAATTTGTGGGTGTAAATATTTGCAGGATCAAGACCTTAATGGTTTCTATATTAAACAGATTGTTAATTTTGCTTATATTACACATCTGATCACTGACGTTCCAATAAGAATTTAAAATTATTCCATTTGACTTGTCATTAGATTCAGATATACACATGCATATATACATATATATACATTTATCCAAACCTTAATGTTTCTGAAATTATATTCTAGCAACAATTCATATTCATCCAAAATGACGTGCTCTTGGGGAGCAAAAAGATCAACTCTACTTTTTTCAGGGGTGGGTGGGTTATTATTCAGGTTTACTAAATAGTCTTATTCAGTCAGTTTCCATGGTATAAAAGTTACCTGTTTTCAATTGTTATGCTTCAGGCTTGTCTGCGTAATCAAGCATACTTAATTATGTATAAACATTAACTTTTGCAGTGTTGGCAGTAAAATTCTGAATTCTCACCTCACATGCCAACATTATCACCATATTATTGTAATTTCCTCATGTTTTCTAACCTGCTTAGCACTCCCTTTCATATATTTGAACATGAGGTAGATATCTAATTATACAACTATGCAATTAATGTTAGATGTCAGGTGTGCTGACAAGGGGTCTGCAGAATCATATAAAGAATAGAAGAAAAAATACAGACAGGAGTGAGTAAAAGCTAGTCATAAAATAAAGTGAGACCACACAATTAATTAAAGGGGAAACCTATCTTCTCCTTCACCATTATAATCCCTTGGTCTGGATTTTTCAGAATATGTCAGTGGACTAAATCTAAACCTAAACTGATTTTGCTTCTTTGAGAGCAGGGAAGAAAATCTGACTAGAGCAGTGACCTTTACCTACAGCATAGACTCAACTACTTCCTGGAAATTTAGTAAAGGGAACCTGTATTGATTATGACATTTATAGACAGAACTCTCTGTAAGACTTTAATACTGACAGTTTACCTCTAAGTGGCTACCAAAGTATGATCTGCTTAAAACTGCTTCCAGCAGTGTTATCGAGCACACTGCCCTGCATGAGGACTAAGGGCTCATCTTATCACTGCAAAATAAGCTGAAGATGGATACACTGAGAACTTCAAAAATAAGAGGTATTTCTGAGCTCTCTCTTTGGAGGAGCCCTATGAAATATTACACTATTGATGCTGCAAAAAAGTGTGGTAGCTTTATGGGAAAAGCTGAGCTGCGGCACAATTGCTCTTGTACTATGTAAATGTGGGACTCCACAAGTTGTGTATGAAACCAAAAGGGAGACAGCCAACCCAAATTAAGAACATAGCAGCAACTCAAGAGTTTTCCAAAAAGCATTTCAGTGATGCTCACAGAGAACTTTTCCCAGAAATGCTGGCTTATAAATCACTGCTGTGAAGGAGCAATAGTAACTTCCAATACCATGTTGCTGGCACAACTTTAATATATTCTGATTTTGTAATGATATCCACAGTACATTACATCTTCATTTTGAAAACCCATTATGCCCACTGGAACAGAGAGTCAGGACAAGCGAAGAATAAGATACTAGTGATTTTCCATTATACCTGTAAGTATACTTTGAAACAAAGCACTTGAAAACTTTCACCACTTTCTTACAGTAAAAATGAGAATATTTCTACTTTAAACTTGCCAGAAAAAGTGAGGGAGAGCAAGTGCTCTTATCAGTATCAAAACTTGGAGTGTCCACATTTGAAATATATCTCAGTGCTCATGGCAAGAAGTGTGGGACCAAGGCACTGACTGATCAAAGCCATAGTTAAATTTCTCAGGTAGAAGAGAATGGATTTCCTCTTTTCCTCACTCTGTCCCTCAAGAGAGGAGGTTGTGGGTGGGAAAGAAGCTGGGAGGGGACACAGCTAGGACAGCTGATCCAAACTGACTGAAAGGTTATTTCATGCTGAGTAACACCATGCTCAGCAATAAAAACTCAGGGCGTTGGGGGAGGTAGCCATTGCTTTGAGGCTAGCTGAGCATTTGTCTGCTTGTGGAAGGTGATGAGTGCCTTTGCATTTGTTTGTCCCCCCTTTTATCTTTCCTTCATTTACTGAACTGTCTTTATCTTGTCCCATGAATTCCTTTGCATTTGCTATTGCTTTTGGCCTGCTGGGTGACTGAACTATTGCCTAAAAAGCAGGAGGAGTCTTCCAGGAGACAACAGTAGCTCTCACAGTACTTTTGTCATTATGTAAAGAATAAAACTTGTCAGGAGCATCACATACCCTGAATTGTCAGTCGCTGAAGTGAATAAAACCTTCCAGGTACGGGTAGGCTACATATCATCCTTCCAGAAATGAGATTTAATAGATAGTTTCCCTACTGCCTTAACAGATCTCTCTAGCAAATTCAAACTAGTTCAACTGTATTCAAGACACATTCCATTTACACAGGCTCTGAAGCCATCTTTGCAACAGAAATATCAGTGTAGATTCTCAGGATGGATTACTGCATGAGCATCGTGTGTTTGTAGTGGTCTCACCTCCCCATAGGCCAGAAGTGGGTGCAGCACAGTGCTTTGTTCTGACCCTTGTAAAATGCCAACATACATCAGGTGATGCCCAGCTCTGCACTTGCTTCACATTCTGTTGGCAGAAGACAATCAGCTGTATTAAAAGACTATCTCAAATCAGCCACGGAAGGCAATGTTATAAGAATTACTATAAAATTTGTATGCAATGTGCTAGGATTCTTATTTTCTAATCAAATCAAAATAAATCCAAATTTTTTTATGTTGATTTACTGGACATGACAGGACAATTTTGTTAGTATTGTATGGTTAAAATCTTAGCATTAGATTTGATTTCTTTATGACTTTAACATCACGTTGAATCACAGTTCTGTTTCTTTTTTTTTTTTTTTTTTGGACCATTGAGCCTGCGGCTTCTGGTCCTGTTCTACTGCAAACTGTGGTGGCAAACCACTGTTTTTCAGTAAGAAATATTTTTAACAGAGTCATTAAAAAAGCTACTTTTATGGAAAAAGCCATCAAACAGTTTATATGTTGTAAAGAAACAGAAGTATTACATGGTGTCTGCATGTTCCATATGTAACTATCTGGCTCTTCAAAAGAAAACACACAGGCACCAGAGTTTTTATGATCAAATTACTATGTCTTGTGAATACTAGAAATAATAAGTTTTCTAATAACCTTTTCACTATCACATTTTGACCCAGCCATGGTGAGCTCTGATACTTTCACTATACCTTAAAATCAGACAAACCCTCTCATTTAAATTGCATTTTGTCACCAGGTCCTGATTCTGGAAAGTACATTAACTTGTATTCTGCTCTATGCTTCTCATTAGACAACTTACCCTTTATCTGTTAGTCATAGGCTTTTTGTAGATTATTTTACCAATACAAGAGTTTTCCAGATACTCTGTAACAGTCTTGTTTCTGGCATTAAGAACATAATCCTCGAAAAAACTGCTCTGCTATGGACCTGAATGAATGGATTTTGAATGGAAGGAAGAATAAATGCCTTAATAATAATAAAAATGGAATAATTTGTTGTCCAATGTTTGAGGAATTCTGGAAACATAAGTATTATTTTATGTTTGAAAAGTGAAAATATAACTCAACTTGCCAGCAGAGTGTGCAGGATGTCCAAGTTCTTCATTGCTCCTGGATATGGTATGTAACAGTAGGAAAATTACAACCTCCAAACCAAAAGTGAACTGGGGTTTGAGCTTCAAATCCTAGTTTTCCAATTTTCAGCATGACTTTGGATAGACAGCTATGTGCTGACTGACAGAACCTCGTCCTCTCTGAGAAATAGGTGGCTGATGTACAGCTATGCCTCTTGCTATCACATCCTGCTGCTTCCAGGCATGATCCATACACCCTGATCCATACATCCAGCATTCCCCGCTGTAACAGGCTAGAAACAAATTTTTCCTGTGGTGCTTTCTCTTTGCACACTTTCTGTATCAAATTTTCAATCCCGCGTTGAAACAAATATTATCCTTTTGAATGTCCTTCAGTGAGATTTTCTTTTCCATGTATGTGTGAAAGTTATCAGACAATGAAATGCCTTGCCTTCTTCTGTGTGATATCTAGGAATGGTCAATCAGTGTTTGGCTAAGAACTATTCCAGCTAGTTCGTGTTCCACCATTAACTCCAAAACTTTTGCTCTTCAAATTTAATGTTCCACAATTTAACACAAAATAAAACTTGTATTTTATTAACATAGTCTTTATGAGGTCTGCCTCTGAAATGGCTGCTTTCTGTGGGAAATGCTGAGTTGCTCAAGATGTTGTCCTTGTCCTTTCAGCTGCATGACTGAAACTGATTTTACTACTCACCTAGAGCCCTCGAAACAAGCCCAAGAAACATGTTATTCTAGTAACATTCAGTAACATTCACTTACTTGTTGTGCCTGTTACTCTGCATCTTGTTACAAAAGCCTGTTTCTGCATTCTGAATAGTTTGAAACTTAAATATAAATACTTTTAGTAAAAAATAGAGGTCATGATAGTCGAAATTGTATAAGGATATACAAGGATATATAAGGAAAACGTGAAGATAATTATAGTGAATGTCTACATGTATAAAACATATGCCAACAATGTAAACATCTTCTGAATTCATACAAAAAATTGTTACTATTATTTTACATTAGCATTTGAGTCCTCTCATTTTTAGCAAAATTAATGTTCACTTGTCCTTTGAAAGAACTTTAATTAACATCCTTTATAACCATTCATTATTTAACATTTGGAACCACACTAACCTTTGCAAATGTGCTTGTTATTGTGCTAAAATATGGAACTCAAACAGGTAAAGAACTTGGCAATGAGGACAATGGTGGGAGTTAGAATGGGAAAATTAGCTCTCCTTGAAACCAATGGTATGACAAGAACTGGCAATGAAGACAACTGAGTTATGGGACACAGAGTTTGGAAGGACCTCTTTATCTGACTGAGACCGTTTATATGGTTGTGTAAGCATGCACTTGGTGAAGAGAACCTGGAAGCCTGTTCACCCTGTCATATTTTATATCAGCGAATATTCTGTTGGGACATCTCTTAGTCTTAATGAAATAGTTTTCCTATAATAATTGTGCCTCATGAGCATACCATCCATTTCATGCTTAACAGTCTTTGGAGAATTTGAAGGATTCAGCATTGTTCACTGATCATGAGATGGAAGCATTTTCTGGGACAGCAGAAATTTTACAGAAGTATTTAATATAATAATCCTTATCTATCTATTTCAAGGCTATAGAGACCTCATCTTATTTTGCTTAAAACTTGTCCAAATCACACATTCTTCACCAAACTTTCTATTTCTACTATCCATTATGTGATTCCTTATAGCATTTGTGACTGGTATTCAAGAAATGGCTACACTAGTCATAATACTAATTTTAAACCCATCATCTTTATTTAGAAACACTTCTTTCATGTGCAATACTTTGCATTTATCAACACTGAATTCCACCTGCCTTTTTATCTCCCAGCCACTCAGTACAACTCTGCAACTCCTGGCAGACAGTTTTTGACTATCCTGAATAAGTTTGTAGCAATCAACAGGAAATTGCCGCTTTTCTATTCATCTTCTTGTTCAGGGCATTCAGCAAAACTGAACCCTCAATATAGGAAAATGCATTTGGTAATTGAACACCAAACTATTTTTGGTCAAGAGCATTTATTGTTGAATATACAACTTATTGGAAGTCAGCCGTTTTTGGAATACAGAGATACAGTAAGCATCACAGGATAAATTCAGATCCTCTCCCTTCCTGGATCTTTTGGACTATGGGAGAAGAACTGGAACAGGGTATGTCTGCTGATTGGGAAATGCACTGAGATTTCTCTTACAGACTTAGATTCTAATTTCATTTCTAATTTGGAATGGCTCCCAGTACTCTCCAAGGCCTGTCTAAATGACTACAAGGTAAGTCTTTAAAATAATAAACCAAATTAGGGATTTAATAGTCTAAGATGTTAACTTTGAAATGACAGCTGTGATTTCTCCTTAGAGGCATTGCATGGGATATTGCCTGCATCATAGTGAGATGGAAATTGCTAAGGTAACTCACTGCATTCCAGGAAGCATTAATGAATACTTAGCCAATTTTGCCTTCAAACTGTGGACAAAAGCAATCTTTGATGCAGCCCCTCAATCAGATAATAATGATATGTGTTTGTGGCTGGAATAGACTGAATGTGTGTCATATCTGAGGATTAGTTCTTAGTGGGATTTTTTCCTCCTGCAGCATTCTGATTCCAGGCAAGTGCTGGGTTTTATTCTCTTGTAGGTAAGCCTCTTCCATCCCTAAGGGAAAATTTGCATGCTAAGCAACCCCAAGTCTTGTCGTGCATTCAAGCCAATTTGCATAATCATGTATGCTATAGGTAAATATGTCCTCTTGCTCTGAATCTGTTCCACTGAAAGTGAGGATCAGTGACACATCAAAGATCAGAACTCCCAAGTTCCCAGCTCCCAGCCGTGTTATGTCATCAAATTGTACATGAAGACCAAGAACTCAAGGCTTTGTATCTGACACAGTGCTGATTAAATTAGCGCTCTTGTTGGATATGTGTGCAGTGGCAAATGGCAGCACTGGCCCCCTTACCACGTTAGGGCTTCCCCTGTGGAGTGATCACAAAGCAACCAGCTGGGTTGCTCTGGAATGAAGCTGGCCTAGAAGGTGTGTTTTAGGAGTGAATACAACATGTTCCAGTGATTAATGATTGTTAAGTTGTTTAGCACTAGTCTGGTGTAAAATGCCTGAAATACATATGGGGCAGATGTTGGCTCTGCCCCAGCTATTTCACCTCACAAATCTGCTTCTCTTATGCTGAACTGCTTGTTTATATAGACATACTCTTACTGCTCAAAGGTTTAAAGGAGCTGGTATGAAACTGGTATATTGTGCAAGTCCCTTTCTGGGTTTTGGAGTAATTATGAAGAGAACAAAGAGAAATTAGGTCTGACTTTAACACAAATGAATCAATCTGCTTTCTCAACAAAAGAGACTACTTCTAGGTACTTACTATAGATGTGCACTAAACCTCCTCTTTAGAGTAGGCAAGCATACTGTAGCTACCATGAAAAATGACAATGAGTTAAGTTTGGAATATAATGGAAGGTTAGTGAAAATCACATCTCTGTTCAGTAACACTCTGCATTGTATCTCTTTCCTATCTTTTCATCCCCTTTCCTATTCATTACTTTCTGAAATACATTCAAAACATATTTTCCAGTTTAGCCTGGAAGGAATCTGCGATATGAGTTTGGTAGTTGGCTCAGCCATGAATTTCCTCTGTGGTTTGGTCATTCATCTGTGAAATGAAAGTATTACTTTATAAAGGTGTCATGAAGATAAATTTATTTAATTTATTGTGAAGCTCTCAGATGTAGAACCTGTGGCTAAATTGTTCCACCCATCTCCTGTCTCTCTAGATTTGCTTTTTCTATCAATTTCCCCTCTGTGAATATTAAATAGCTGCCTTTGGTGTTTCTAATAGTGTAGCTTACCCTAATTCAAATAATGTAAAACATTGTTTGTTTATCTTGTCTATTCATTTGTCAGATGGCCTTGTCTATCTTGTACTATTTCCTTCTATGTGGGTATTGTTCTAGTAAGTTTTTATTGTCTCTGCTGTCTGCCTGAATTTCTTTTGTGAAATGACATATCTGACACATTTGACACATTGTCCTTGACTAATCAATGAATTTGAGGACTAGAGATCATTACATAATGTGTTAAGAACTGGATTGTCAGGCTGAGGTCCTGTCTGCATCCGAGATTTTTCTTCTGAATGCTTCATGTCCTTTAAAATACAGAGGTACAGACTTTTCCTAGTCCTCACTTTTTACTGGGATCATTGATCTGTTTAGAGTCTACTTTCCAGACAGCTGAATCGGCAAAACTGGAAGTGCAGCAAACTGAATATATCTGGAGTTAGTTTTGCCACCAGAGAAATCACAAAGTGGTATTGTGTCTCCTGTCAAATTGGCAGCTTTAAATCTGCATTCAGACTATTTTAGGGCTGACACCAATACGTTTGCTAGCTTGCCTCCCTTCAACAGTATGAAAGAAACTGCAGATTGTCTTTGTGGAAAACAAAAGCAAGAGAACACCATAAGCTATTTCTGTAGGAAGATCCTGTGCAACCAACAGGAAAGTAACAAGAAAAGAACAAGGTGGAGAGTAAAGCAATTCCAAACAGATAACTTAGCACGCTTACTGGAGTACCTACCCTGGTGTACCAGGACACTGTGTCAAAACAGGTCTGAAGAGACTGAAGATAGAATAAAAATGACTTCTTCCCTCTCATAGGAGGAGAAGAAATAAAAACAGGACTTCCTGTATTTAGTGTTTAAGACCCCTCTCAATATTTACTAGGTAACTTAATTTAACTTTTCACACCTATTTTTAAACACCCATTAAGTCCCACTTAGTCCCTTGGCATTAACAAGGTATGTTGTAAATAAGCAAGACTAATAGGATGCAAAATTAATCATTGTGTTTGTTCAGTCTCACATTTTCATGTTAAGTTAAATACTCCTAGGAAGAAAATGATTTTTTCTTCTCTGGAAATACGACATTTTTTAAAGAAAAATTAGAAAAATTGAAAGAAAATTTCTTTTCTTTAAAAGAATTCTTAAATGGAAAAGTAAAAGACACTTAGTTGAAAATATTTCATATATTTAGAGCTATATATATTTACAGAGTTCTAAATCTATACTTATTTCATAGCTTTTTGGAACACTTTGTGGTTGTTTATCTGCCTTCTACTGTAGATACTTTATCACTTCAGTTGTCCTGTAGAATAAGTTACACAAGTATTCATGCAGCAGCTCCCCTTAATGTGCAGTGAAAAGTACAACAGTGAATCATTCAACAGTGAGTGAAGTCAACTTCAGCAATCCGAAGGCTCAAAGCCATAAATCAGATCCTACAAGCTCTGATGCTGACCCAGATTTTTTAAAAGAAAGACTAAACTGTACTTGTTGGTTTTTTTAGTGACTTCTGTCTCTCAAACATTATGTCTCTGAGAGCAGAGCTGTACTCCTGGGATTGCCCTGTTGCCTACTGAGGTTGCCGTATTTGTTCCAACATACTGAAAACTGAAAGCTTCATTTTCCAGATGTGCTTTCTGTCAGCCTGGGACATCTTGCAGGGCATTGGTGACAGCTGGAAGGGACTCAGTTCTCCAAGGGGTGTCCACATTCTGGGCTGATAAAGTCAAGAACATACAGTGGAGGATGACAAGAGGGAGTCTTGCAATGAATGTCCTCCTCCTCATTGTTTTTCTTTTTTTACATGTCTCTGGTAAAATTTGCCTCGTTTCTGTGTTTGTTTTGTGCCTTGTTTATGTCCTAGTTGCCTCGATAAATACAGCTCTCATAAATTTATATTTTCCTTGTCAACCTTCTGTTTAGTGAGCCTGGACCTCTTATGTGAACTCTCAGACCAAACCTCTGTCCAATTTCTTGTATTTTTGGAATACACTCCGTAAGGCTTTAAAGCAAGCAAGCAACCCTGTATGATTCTGCCTCTTACTTTAGGTTGGGATGAACCTGTCCAGAAGCTCCTATTTTAGAGGCAGGCTGCATATTAAAGGAAGAACTCAAGACCTATCTAATTCCTAAAAGAAAAAGAGTGGCAAAGAAGGGAGAAAAGCTTCTCTCAACTGCTTGTGTGCCTCATTTCCTGAAGAAATGTGGGCTCAGATGTGAAGGTGGGGAGGCTCTGATGACTCCTTCCAGAGGCCCTGGCTCCAACTTTGGTTGATCATCTATCTCAGATGAGAGTGAGTGTGACAGGCAGTTTGTGTGGGAAGAAAGGGGTGGATTTTGAAACAGGCTGTTGCAAAGCTGCTTCCAGATCTAACCAGACTTGGATCACATTCCAGAAGAGATCTCAAGAGCTGGAAACACTCAACACATGTTAAGCCTTTGGCAGAAGTTTTCAGAAAAAGGATTGCCTCTCCTGCTGCTGGGAAGCCAAAGTGTATGTTCTGATAAATGTCACAAAAGATGAGCACCTGCAAATGGGGCAGGGTGTATGTGTGTGTTATCCTTCATCTTCTAAAAGGAAACAAAAACTAATAGAATAAAAATCATTACTTCATCAAAGTTTTCTCACTACACAGCCATCATTTTCATTTGTGTGATCATACAGAGACCTCTTGCAGTTTTGTACCTCCCTCTTCCACGTTTTAACAGGTTCAGAAAATACTTGGTGGCTACTGGGACTGTGGAAAAATGACAGGCTGAAGTAAAAATCTCTAAATAGGTTGGAATTGAAATAATGAGATTGTATTTCTCCATTTGTGATGTAGAGCTACACAGTGTACATAACTTTGCTTGCACAAATTAAACAGCAAATAACCCTAATGGCATAATACAGAAAAGGATTATGTTGAAAATATATTTAAGTTCTGTAACCTGATATATAAACCTTAAAGAATGCTAATTGCAAAGTGCTATTCAAAAACTTAAATCAATACTCTTTTTTTCCATGTTTTGTATTGTTGTTGTTGTTGTTGGCATTTTTTTATTTTACTTCAGTTAATTATGCCGTAACAACAATAAGCTTTACTTCCAGAAGACTGTAGTAGACAGGATCTCTGAAATAGAATATGTTTTGTCTAGTAGAATTGAAATTTGTTACAACTCTCAGGTAATACTAGTGACTGACAAAATGGCCATGGTAAGAGAACTCAGCTGTAATAATTAATTTTGTATATTTTAAAGTGGGTTGTGCTTTTCTAGTATTAAATCAGAAATTTCAAATAGATTTTTTTAACTATATGAAAGCATAAAAATATTGCTGAGCTAGCCAGGAAGAAATTATATTTTCAGAGGATGCTTAGCTTTCTATATAGGACAAATCTTTATATAACCTATCCTCTAGAGTGTGAAACACGACCAGTTTTCGTAAAGAGATACAAAGGTAGAAATAAAAGAATGGAATAAAGCAAATAATATTGTGCATTTATTGCTTTGTGCTTACTTCTGTTTTCAGCCATGCTCAGACTGTAAAAGTCATAAACAGATACTTGAAAAATCCCACTGTTACATATGAAAACAAAACAAAGAGCTCTTTCACTTACAGTGTTTTCAAATAAAGTTTAAAAGCAATAGGGCTTTTCTGTATTGACATTATGAGTTTTGTTTTCAAAGCTGAGTCCCAAAAGAATTGTGAAACTCTCACGGTAGCTTACCTTCCATAAAGCTTTAAATGTTTTTTTCTCACAAAGGCGTACACTTTCTACTGGCAACTTCTTGTGGTTTAGCAGAGGCATAGTCAAGCATCTGTGAAGCTTTTTGGTTTTTCTTAGCCAAGCTTTTAAAGACATAAAGAATTAACTCTGTTCCACTGCTCATACTTTTGCTTTCTGGAAGAATCACGCATCTGAAATGTCTACTGTTATCCCTTCACCTCATTGTTTCTTAAGAGAAAGATGACATCTATCATGAATAAATTTTAGCCTTAGTAAAGGATACTTCAGATCCACAAAGATTCTGTACCAAAATACTGTTACATGAAACAGTAAAATGGATATAATCCCTACAGCAAAGATCAACATCCACATACAAAGATTAGGACAGTTTAAAGGGCTTTGTTTGTCAAAAATATATTTAGTCCTTAATATTCTTCTCTTAGGACATTGGACATTTTTTTCAAAGTGCATCTCCTATTTCTTCTCATCTCTTTGCCTTCTTTTTTTCTCCTGTGAAGGACTTGTATTTCAGCAGGACCAAAGAGACTTTGCTTACCCCTATGCTGGGAAATTTTAGTGATGCACATATGCAAATAGTTTAATGCAATCTTTGTTAAAGTCCTTTGTTTCAAGCTTCTTGTTTTCAAGCCCTTTTGTTTTTGGAATAAGACCAAGCCTCATCCACTAAAAAAATTCCTTAAAACCTGCTGAAGTTTTGGACAACAAGGATAATGGTTGCTTCTGCTACAATTTCATGTGATTAACTAAGCTGCCTCATTATTCCCTGCACAGTATGTGTAGGCATTATTCTTGATTGCCACCTAAAAACTATGTACTACTGCTGACATACAATTCTGCTTTGTACACTCACACATTATTTCCTGTTGGATCAAATGACACACACAGAAGTCGATGATTGCACTATGGATATTTGCTGTAAGCAAAATCTTTTTTGAGAATTGTACTTGGGAAGAGTTATCTTTTCTTTACTCACCAGTCACTCAGTTTCACCTGTACATAAATTAGGAAGAAAATGTGTGTTAAACCAGAAATCAAGAAATTTTGTCTGTGCTCAAGGAAACATAACAAAAACATATTTCTTTCTAGAGACAGCTAATTTTATACAATGTTAAAATTAAGACTACACAGCAGAGTAGCCTTTCAGGTAAGATATGCTTCATAAATAAAATATTTAATGCAGAATAAACAATGCAGAAAGAATGGAGCATGTTTAATCATTCCTGATTGTGGATGACATAACAAATTCCATGTAAATAATTAGAGAAGATATTATTTCCATGTAAATAATTAGAGAAGAAATTATTTGATTATTTGTACTCATAAGGGTTACTCTGGAGAGATAACATTTAAAGTATATTTTCATAGCTAATTATTCTGTCTAAGTTTCTTTTTCAATATAATTGAACTCCTACTGACATACGAATTTCTAGCATCATTATTTTTGGGGAGAGGCCGCAAGAAGTAGTATTCAAGAAGAAGAAAATAAAATTTATAGGATAATTTGTTTGTGCGATTCACAGATCGAAGAGCTTTGATAAACAGCTGAAGGTTCTTGCTGTTATTTACTAAGGTTTAAATTCTGCAGCCTGGCATTCGTATTCCTATGCCCTCAAAAATTCCCACAAAAGCAAATCACCCATAGAGCTGCATCAAAATTGTTGCCTTGAAACCACTGTTGCTCTTACGCCATGGCTGTCAGGTTAGGTATCTTCCCTCCTCTCTAGTCCCCATTAATTTCCCATCTTGCAGTTCCTGTGGGTGTTTTAATTACAGGGTGAAAATAATTTTTGTTAATACTTTCTGGTTTGGATATCTGAATAAAACTTTATTTCATGTCTTATTGGGAAAATTAAACAAATAAATTTTGTCTTCAGTTTTAAGGTGTCAGCTGATGTGAAAATTTTGCTTGGGAATACAGAATACGTTAAAAAGGAATTCTGGCACTTCCTAGGTTGAACAACAGAAATAAAATAGTTCATAAAAAAGGTTTCAAAAAAGAACATGTTAATTTGTAAACGTTTCTGCAAATACTTCATCATCAATTTTCTTGGTCAAGTAGTACCTGCATTACATTTACACTTGTAAACAAAGCCACTCCAGCGAATTTGCCTTTGTAAGTGTATGAAGAATCAAGCAACAAAAAATCCTCTTCTCTTCATTTACCTTTATGCCTCCTTTATACCAATAATTGTTGTCTTTTTACAGGAGCTTCCTTCAACTTCCATGAGTAACAAGTGGTGAGAAAGGCTGGCTGGTCAAAGTGGTCTCTAATTTTAATGGAAAAAGAGTGGTTTGTAGAAGGAGGATTTAAAAAAAAACATTAAACACTTACAAGTCACTTGCTCTTCCACTGTATGGGATCCATGTTTGTCTTTGGTGAATGCCAGTGTCATTCCTACTAAACCTTTATTTGACATTTGTCAATGCCTCCGAAAAAACCTGCCGTCTTATCTGAATAGAGTCTGTTTTTCTCTTTTTCCCAAGGTTGGCTAAAAGTTGAAATGATACACAGTCCTAGGCTGAAAACTTGTAATGTTTTGTGTGTTCATTATTCTTAGATGGGTCATTCTCTTCTAAATCCATTCAAATGTTTCTGAGTTATCTTTTCTAAAATAATTGTCCTCCAAAATTACCCTTTAGGTGCGGTTATGATATGATCAGTAAATATTCAAGCTGCTGAGACTGAAGAAAGCAAACCAAACTTAAACTCCCTCTCCAAGTTGCATGCTGAGTTACAGCTCCTCCAAGGAGCTGGCACACATTGTTATCACTCCCCATCCCAGATTTTTCAATACTGCACAGTGAAGGATTTTACGTCACTTTCGCAGAGCGTCAGAGATGAGACTTAAGACATTAAGGAATCCTACCCTACATATCAGGCTGCTGGGCTGATGAGACTAGCTTGAGCTTTGCCATTCCAGATTTGGTTCGCACAGTTCACGGTCATACTTTATTCTCTATTGATAAAACATATGTCTGTTTGTTCTACATTATCATCATGCACTTAAATATTGAGACATTATCGACTGCCTTCAGGTCTGCCCTCAAATTGAAAGCCTGATAGCGTACCGACTCAAAACATTAGTATATGCCTCTTAATGCAGTTTAAAATGTCCGTGGTAAAGTACAGTGGAAGCGATTATATATTTAAACCCTTCTGGGCGTGTGGCTGGGCCGTGCAGGCCCACGGGCAGCGGCCGCCATGGCGGCTGTGCTCTGCAGCTGCTGTCCTTCCAGGGGGTCCCTGTCCCCAGCCCAGAGCTGTCACCCGCAGCCGACACTCGAGGTTTTTCAGCTCTTTTCCTCCTTTCGCATTTTCTAATCGCGCCATCAGATGTGCACATGGGAGGTGTGGGGTGTAAAGTACCCACCGGCCTTTTCAGAGAACTGTGGGGAAAGAGGAGTGAATGGAGTGAGCTAAATGAAGGGCTGAGCTTCGGCTCTCCGGGCTGCAGAGGAGTTTCTGCCCCGGCGCCGGGAGCAGCTGCTCCCCCTCCTCCTCCTGTGCCTTCGGTGTTTGTAGGGCTGTTTCTAGCACCTTCCTCCGCCCTTATTCATCTCTCCCAGGCAGTGTTTTGCCTTTGTTTAGCTGTGTTTCCCCGAGGTCTCCATCCGGGCTGCGGCGCTCCGCCGTGTGCTGCAGTGTGTCCTCGGGAGCCAGCTGGAAGGGCTGCAGGCAGCGTGCGGCAGCCCCGGCTCCCCTCACGGAGGCTGCTCCTGCCGCCCCGGAGCTCGGGCACCTGTGCCCAGCACAAAAAAAGACACTCAACTGGTGGACGAAGAGGCCATCACTGTGCACTGTAAGTAAAATGGAAGAAAACCGCAGTTCGCTCTGTTTGAGCTAATAGACCCTTGAGTCTTTCGGTGCTGTTGTTTCGTTCAGCATTGTGACTGAAACCCCCTGAAACTGAAGGATGTAGTTAAAGGCCCTGAAAGCTCTACAGTAAATGTGCTTTGCAATGATAAGGACCCTTTCAAGCACTGCAGGATCTCCCCTTCCCGTAGAGGAATGATTACTGTTTTTTTATATCCATGGATCCTGTACACCCAAATTCAGGATATTGCACAGAACTATTCGGGTTTTTTTGTCTGGAGTGAGGCCTGAACCACATATGGGATAATACCATGTTCTCTGCAGAAATATAGGGCTGTTTTCGGTTGTTGTTCTTGTTGTTGTTGTTTGGGTTTTTTTCCCCCAACATTGATATCTGGCTATTTAGCAGATCCTATTTAACTTGTTCCTCCAGCAGCTCAGGAGCAAGGACAGCAAATGGATAGCATGTCCAGGCAATCTACAGTGCTAAGCTTAGAAAGAGTTAGGAAAACACAAAATCCTATTCCTATAACTATGTGCAAAGCACTCACATAGTGTACTCATTGCAGAACTGATTGCAAGAAACGTGAAATGCGCTTAACAGTGGCTGGCACTGTTGTATCATTCTTGTATTTCTTAAATCACCATTCCTGATGCTGTAATATTTAGGGATGGGTGAGTTGGTTAAGACCACATAAGCATCTAACGTAAACATTTGAGGTTTGAAATAGTTTGGTTAGCTTCCCAGCTCCACTCCCAGTTTTCATATGCTCCAGCACTTCCCTGTTGGGACAAATCCAGAAGGGGAAATATCAAAATACCAAGAGAGAGGCTGTTCTCTGAAATTTGGTGGCTCCGTGCCAGTGACCTGTTAACCCAGCAGCCAGATGAGCCATGGTCATAGGTAAAGCATCAGTACAATCCACAATGCACACCTTGTTCCGTGGCTCTGCCTGATTTTTCTACAGTATGCAACTGTTGGAACTTAGAGATGAGGCTTTACTTAGAAAATATTCCTGAAATTACGAATAGTAAAATGTGTATACTTTAAAGTAGGCTTGATATTGATTCTTACAGAAAAAACCAAAGTTGAAAACTAGAGAGAATAAAAGTTTTTACTCGGAATGCAAATATATCTATGTCAGAGAAAAACACTTGATACACCAAGACAAGTAACGTCATTCTTCAAAACAAAACGCTTTTTATTAAAGACACGTGATGGAAAATTGAAGCATTTCTTGACTATTTAGGGGAGCTGGACAACTGATAGAACAAACTAAGATGACTTAGAGTCATTAGTAATTCCTAATTAAAAAAATTCATAAATTAGCATTGAAACAAAGAGAATTCTCAGAAGAATTTCTTGTTTTACAGGTTAAAAAGCAGAACATGCCATAAGTATCTTGCTTAATCCTGTATTTAGAATAAGTAAATAGGAATGAACACTACTCATGATTGAGTACTTTATCTCCAATCAACTATATCTTTGTATCTCTGTCTCTGTATAAATATTACATGAGAATATGGAGAACATCAACTGCTCAGTAAACTTTTATATAATTTTAAAGAACAAGTGATGAACTTATCACAGTTTTGGTGCTTTTGGGACGTCACGTAGGGGTTTGTTGATGCTTTTGCATTTCTTCTTTTTTCCCTTCTGTTTGGTAGAAGTAGTTTTCCACTGTGCTAGTAAAGGGTTGTATCACTGAACTCCTGCTTTAGGACAGATGTGATCTTAAACCCAATTAATCCCTTTCTTCAGGACTTTGAAAGTTTTTGGGCTTTTGCTCAACAGAAAGTCTCTAGATCTCCTGGTGAAGTTATGCCTGATTTTGTGTGTGATACTGCTGTTAACCAACCAGGCTGAGCATAACAAAAATTCTGTATAACTCTTGTAATATCTACATCCCAGAGCAACCACTTGCAGCTTCCTAAGAGAAAGGTGAAGCTGAGAACCTGTAGGATCTAATACCACTCTCATTAACTAAGAGCAGGACTTGCTCCCAGTGCATTTAAGAGAAGTGACTCACACTTGTCACTTGTGGTGTGTCCTTGTCTATAGGCTTGTTCATTTACTTAGAAATTTGCTTTTATTTGTTCTAAAATGTATGTCTTGCTTTGTTTGTTAGAGAGGATGCATGTTTATAAAAAACACACCTTGTGTGTGGATGAAAGTTTTGGGCTGGTCTTCAGTTCTGTAATTAAAATACTTGTAGCTATTGCTACTCTGCAGCAATGCAGGATGGTGAATTATCACACCTCAGTTCTCCAGAGAGCAAAGTAAGAACTGGGAGTGTGTCTTCAAGTGGAGAGATGAATGAGAGAGGAAAAATTGAGAAGATGAGCAATGCACTGTAAAAAAGCACCCTTGCATTCCATATACCTCAGGACAAAAAACAGTGTTTTTAAAAGTCCGAGGCTTAAAAACTGAAAAGCATTCTGTTGTTTCCATTGAAAATTCAGAGCAGAACTGAGAAATCCTGATGCTATTCTTCATATGGTCCAAGGCTGATATTTTCTAACCACATGTGTCTAAAATTAGACATCCAAATGCATGAATAAGTAACAGATTTAAACTGAAGTGGGAAGTACTCATCAGTTGGAAGAGTCAGTCCTTTTGGAAAGAGCATAGATGGAAGATGTTGATACTCAACATGTAGAAAAAAAGGAATTCTGATCAGGTCTAACTTGGGTCCAAATTTAATCCTTGGTTTTTTTATCCTGTCTTCAGGAATCTGCTATCCTGGAGATGGAGATGGCTATGATTACTTTCTACTTTTTTTCATGAATCTACTTTCATAACTAAGAACTCGTTATGTCTGGACACTTCTGTTTATGCTTTCTAGTCTCTCTGAAACTAAATATGCAGCTGGAGGTGAAAGCCAAAACGCAAACTGTCTGAATACTTGTTTATGTTTTCTTTTCCTTTTATCTGTTCTTTCTACCTCCGTCTTCTGTACTAAAGTTTACAAATCTTTATATGAGTTCATCTGTCAAGGGTTATCCTTGTTCCTGTTCTACAGGAACACATTAGATCTGAACACATTTGATCTAAACTCACTGCTCAGTTCATGAAAAAGCTTGTTGTTTGCTGTGAAAAATGAATAAATATTGAGGCTGTGGTTATAGGATTTTCATTACTTTCTGGGGGTGCATATTGGGAACAGATGTGAACGGGCAGTCAGCCAGGTCTTGTCATCCGAGACGTGGCACATGGGCACTTTTTGGTATAAACTCTTTTAAATGTCAAATCATTCTGGCAGCAAACCAGGTTGACTCATGCTACAAAATGACTTTTTAAAAAGACTCTTCTCCATTACAAAACTATACTGTTGTTGTGGGTCAATCCTGACAGGCAGCTAAGCACCACACAGCCACTTGCTCACTCCCCCCACCCCTGCAGCAGGGTGAGGAAAGAGGAAAGGAAGAACAGAAGCAAGAAAACTCATGGATCAGGACAAAAATTGTTAAGTAAAGGAGAAGTGGAAGAAAAGAGAAAGGAAAGAAAACAAGTGATACAAATGTAATCATGCATCAACTCCTGTGTTTAGACCGTTGCCCAGTCAGTTCCCCAATAAAGTATGGCTCACCTACCAAAATCCACTCCTCTCCATTTTATTGCTGAGCATGATGTCATCAGTTGTGGTCAGCTGTCCTGGCTGTGTCCCCTCCCAGCCTCTTGGGCATCCCCAGCTTACTTGCAGGTGTGGCAGTGTGAGAAACAGAGAAAGCCTTGACACTGTTCAGAAATAACCAAAACACTGGTTTTGATCACAAATTCAACACATTAGTGACTGTGAAGAAGATTATCTCCATCTCAGCAAGACTGAGGACAGTTCTTTTGCACAACTCTACAAACTACAGATGTTTTCTTTGCAATTTACTTGAGAAATGGCCTGTAGGGCCATTTCAGGCTACTGCTGTTTTAATGTTATTTCTACCTTAACTGATTCTAAAGACTGATGTTTTCACTTTTCTATCCCATGGTAAAATTCTGTGAGGATTCTAAATTTCTTGCTGATTTCCTGATACATTTTTTTTTTCAGAAAAGTTGTCTATTGCTACTGAAATGAAAAGATTCAACATATTTTACTGTCTAACATACATTGCGTCGTTAATGAGGGTTCAGAGATGTCTCTCAGGCAGTGGAGCGCAACCAAGGCTTAATAATGGGTTCTCATAGTGTATATATCATTAATCAAGACAAGATGTCTATATACTAGTTGTTTGGGTGCCACAGGAAAGGTAGATAGTAGATAAAAAAAAAAAAATTAAAGGTTCCCCAGTGTTTTCTATTAATTTTTATAAAAATTGATTAACTAATTCATTATAGTTAGTATGAGAAAATTTTGAAAAACATGTCTTGCTGGAAACTAATTCTTCATTTCCAAAATGGCCCACCCTCTGACTTTTGGTTGAAAAATCAGTTCAATATTCAGCTTCTTTTGTTACAAAACAGTACGTGATATCCCAAAATGCAATATTGAAATACATTCTGAGGCTGCTTTGGATTGATGGGTTCCTGTTCTCTGTTGTTCTGTGTCAGTGTAGTATTCATTCACATATGAGATTTCTTGCTTAAATTCTGGTGGTAAAATTCACTTCGCAAAAAAGCCAAGCCAAGCCAAGCCAACCCAAAAAAACCAAACAAAAAATACCCCAGAACAAATAAGGACCTCTCTAAACCCCTGCTTTTGTGGTTTAAGCATGACCTTGTTCTTGTTTTAGCTGTTGCAAGCATACTTTGGTTATGATGCATCAAAACATGTGTCAGCATTACTGCTTAATTTTGATATTGTTGTCTTTGCCATTTAATTTGTAGTACTCCACATTTTAACATATGTTCCATTCATTTTTGTGAGCACTTTCATTATCATTCTAAGTTCCCTTAACTGTTCTCTTTTGTTAGCTAAATAGGTAGGACAGGAATTTTTTTGATGATTGTGTGTATGATGTCAGCCCCTCTGCGATTGTACTCACAGTGTAAGGAAAGTGAGACCCAAGATCTTTAAGTTTGTTTAATTTGAAGTACTTTTAAGTAAGACTTTAAAGAATCTGATTTCCAATTAATCATTAAGCTAATGTCAATCCTTCTGGCAGCTCATAAGCCTCTTCAAGTATATTTTCTGGAGTTTTATCTAACCTATTTTTTCTCATCCAAAGGGAAGAGACTGACTTTCCACTTAATTTGTCCCCATTCAACCACACTTAAAAAAAAAATTAAACATTCTCATTGTTCCTTTGGGTCTGCTTAATAACTACCCAACTGTTTTTTTGGTATTACATTGCCTTTTTTCTTAAATAAGTGATGAAAAGGGAGGTATTTTCAGTATGGTCTGGGAGGTATTTTCAGTATATTCTTTCTTTTTCTACCCTCATTTGTTGCCCGTCAAAGTCACTGTGCATGGTTCATGATGTAATTGTCTGCCAGGTCTTAATTTTGTATGCTTTCTTAGACCTAAGCTGTTTTTCCTTCTACTGCCACCTTTCCTTGAGGTACATATTCTTGGACATTTAGAGAGAGAGATGTTTCCCTCTCTTTTTCCTCACATTTGTATGGGACTTAGTCCATCTACCACCAATTGCAACGGGGATTGCTTGACTCGAAGTGCTGCAGAAGTGCTGCGGTTGATGGCAATCAGGCAATGAGAAGATGCCTTTAGCCAAGCATGGCATCATAAACATTTGAGTTCCCCTCATGTAGTGCTGTGAACAAGCACTAACACATAACAAACTTGTTTAAATCAGTTTAGCGACTGGAAAAAGTTCGCAGTTGGCAAATCAGCAGTGTTTGTTTCAGTGCTACAGTGCCAGGGTGCTTGTACAGCCAGGCCCCTCCTCTCTCACTTTGCATGTAGCCTCCCATCTCAACTCAAGAGCCTTGTCTTCCATCAGTGTGGTCCTGTTGGCACCGAGTGCTCACAGGGATTCGTGGGAGTGGATCTCTTCAGCTAGAAGAAGTTCATCTAGAGCCCTCTGACTTTGCCTTTTGCTGGTTGTATTTTTTTCTTTGCCTTTTTCATGGCAGTCTGAAGCCTGGATGCCAGCCAAACTTCTACTTAAAATAAAAAGTTGCCTTAAAAGTGCTGCCTGCCATGGAGGTTTGCTGGAAATGACAAAAAGAAACGCCAGGGCCTACTTCATTACCTAATTCACAGCGCATACCTAATTGCATGCAAGTTTATATGGAAGAACACATAACTTACACATTTTGCCTTAAAATTAGAGAAGAAAGAGGCATGATCTTGCTAGCTGCTTGACTAGAGATACTTTCTTTAAAACTAAAATTCATTAATTATTAAAAATTAAGTGCCATTGGGATGTAGGGTTGTACAGGCTTGTGGACCAAACAAAACCTTGATGACCAGCTGAAAGAGATTTTATGTCATACAGTGAAGTGATACTTTGCTCTGTGTGTTGATAGCAGTCTGATGATGCTGCCAAGTAGTACAAGTATATTAGAATATCTATTTTTGTCATACAAATTAAATAGGAGATAAAATGAGTGATAAACTTTGGCAGTATAAACAAAGGATTTGTAGCAGAGCAAAGCATTCATCCATTCACCAGAGGCGATGGCCACACGGTGAAACACAGGAGATTCCCTCTAAGCCTCAACAAACACTTTTTTAATGTGAGGGTGACTGAGCACTGGCACAGGTTTCCAGGGAGGTTGTGGAGTCTTTCAGACTCTAATTAATCTTGGAGATATTCGAAAGCCATCTGGACATGGCCCTAGGCCACCAGCTATGGGTGGCCCTGCTTGTGCGAGAGGGTTGGACAAGATGACCTCCAGAGGTCTCATCCAACCCCAACATTCTGTGGTCCTCTGTTAAAGGAATAAATAGTGTGTAGCAGCAGCACAGTCTATTGCATGTATATGGCTCATATAGACCTGGTGAGGTATACTGATACATTCATTCTTTTTGAAAACATAATATTCTCTGATCAGTAAAGAATTGTTTAATCACATAGAGCAAATGCTAATTTGCTTCTCAAAAAGAGATGGTACTCACATTGTTTTCATGTCTCTATTTCTGAGAATATTTTCTTGTTTGGAAGCCTTTTCAACTTTTTGTATATCTCGGTGGAGGGTAACATAGAAAGGCACTGAGTTACTCAGTTTGTTATTTTGCAGGTAGTTGTAACACTGGAATTTGGATCCCTCTTGCCATAGTAACATACACTTACCTTTACTGCTAACATTGTAGTACCTTGCAACCCAGGACCTTCCACATGTTTGGTGCTTGTGGATTATTGTGACCTTTCAGGGTTTCACAGGTCAAGGATATTTTGTGTCTGAATTTGTATTTTTGCTGGTGTAGTTTCTACATTTAAACAGACGCTGCAGGCACTGGGCAGGATGCTGTAGAGAAATACTGAAAGAGTAAGCACAGCCTTATGAAGTCATTGATGTTGTCTGGCTTCCGTGCTTCCACTAATTGTTTTGTGCACAGATGGCTGAGTGCAAAAGATCAGTTATCCTTTGTGGAAGGGGACAGTATGGATGACAAGCAGCAGACTTTCTTTGTAATTGTTGGAGTACTAGCATTCATAGTTCTATTCATGAAAATGATCCCTTTCAGTTCTGTCAGAATAGGGCATTAAAATGTACGTGGTATGGATTTGGAGGCACAGATGAGACAGTTTGTGAAACAGTCAGTGAGCTGCTAGAATTCAATTTAAAAACCTAGATTCAATGGGGACTAGGAAATGCTGTTTATAAATAGGAAGAAGAGAAAGTTCACACAAGCTTCCTATTCTCACAAGAGTGAGCCCACTATAGAGTCAGCCCAAAGGCTGTCTAAGGAGAGAAGCCCAATCTGGATGCTTTAAGTTAGCTTTTGGAAGAGTTTCTGTTTTCCAGTGGTTTACAGGTGAAATCCAGAGAAAGTAGTACCCTGTGCCACTATATTGGATGTTGTACTGTACCACCTGACACCAATGTCCTTTATATTCAGTGTTTATATTTTCTGTAGGACATGCCATTAGTTTATTTTATTTGTCCCATTCAGTAAGTAAAGACCTGGATTTTAGATCAAAATCTAATATTTTGTCATGTGTCACATAGGCATTAGGAAAACTATTTTAGTTTATCACATTTGCTAAGTCCCTTGTCTTATTCTGTGTTATAGTTGTTATAGAGAAAACTAACTGTATCCCAGCCAAAACCAGCACATAGTATAGAGGATATTTAATTAACACGATTTCAGTTTTGAACATTCATCTCCTTTTGATTCATCTTGTAGAAATGCTAAATCAGGGTTTGATTATACCTCCCTTGGACAGCTAATAGTCCTTCCAGGAGAAATGGGCATAGGTGGATTAGTATAAATTTAGACTATTTCAAATACTCTCATTGCTGACCTGTCAGTAATCTTTTAGTTTGTTTGCATTGTACTATAGTGCTTTCTAACACAACCTAATTGCCAAATTCCCTCTCACTTTGCTTTACTGATTCCACCAGGGTGTGCAGGTTGCTTATGCCTTACTTCATTACCACCGACTCTTTGAACTCTTCTCAGCAATCCAGTCATCTGCTAATAAAGGATCTAGAGTTTCAGTTGCAGCAAGCATAAGGTATTTTCATTTGTTAGGTACTTGCAAATCCCATTACAGCTCAGTGTATACAGTGGATTCCCTTCAGTCTGTCTCTGGACGAAAAAAAATGCTTGAACTTGTGAGACCACCTAGAACAGAAAATGGCTGTTTCAGCTGGTCATCACCTATGCAATGTAAACACACACAGTGAGGCAGATTCCTTCATAAAATGTAAGAGTTATCAGGCTCTGCCCAGACACCAACCAGACTAGACCAAAGTTTCAAGCAATTCTTCTTTTATCATTCTTGAGGGTGAAGTATTTCAGCAGATTTGTGCCCCAAGCCAAAAAAGATTTTGTAGGGTAGTCCCACCTGCTATTCACTGGGAAAACTTATTTTTAAACTGTTTCCATGAAGTATGCCTGGTATGGAATCAGACTTTACAAGCTGAATGAGGGTTCTGCTGGATATATATGCAGTACAGTGCCTCAGTGTATGCACCGGAAAAGGTTCAATGCTGGACTCTCTCCCTCCACACCTCATTTTTAAACTGTTAACTATAAGCTCTCATGGTAGCAATGCTACGTCTGTACCTCAGGGGCCACTTTCAGGTGCCAGTAACCTCCTAAAATGTACCCTTTGTGTACATTCCTTATATAGAAGTTCTCAGGCCAGAAGGGAAATGTCGTGGAAGGTTCTTGATGCTGTTCTTCTAGACTGCCTGCACTATGAAAGTGTTAAAATATTATGGAGTCATTTTATGGAAAGCAAAATCCTTCTTTTAGGGATCAGGTCCCTTAACAATGATGTTTTAAGTATTTCCAACTTGTCTCTGTGCTGTTAGTAAATAAAGATAGATAGTTTTTTATTTGACAAATTGATTTATTTTAAAAATCAATTGCAATACAGCATGTGATCATTTATAGAGAACAGGCTTTTTGAATTATGAACTGAATCAGAAAACAACTGTGAAATGCACTTACATTTTTATTCTTTGAAAAATACTTATTTACAGGATGTCAGTGTGATTCGCACAAAGGTTTCACCAATGGTTTCAGAAAAATAAATGTCTCTAGGATCTAGTTGTTTGAAATCTTCACAATAAGCTGATGGACTAAAAAACCAAAATGTCTAAATTTATCTTAAATTTTTGCCTTTGATAACAGTATTTTAACTATTTTTTCTGCTGCAGCCCTTTGCTATTTGGTAAAAAAGAATATTTTCCTAATATAAGCAACCTGTTTTGCACATTAGTAGAGAATCTTCCCTGTATTTCTGTTTATTTTACACTCTTTTCTGGCTTTGATTTTCAGGTTGTGCTCCATGGCACTATTTACTAAGTATATTGCCTTTGTATGTTTCATACTGGGAATATAATCTGCTAAACAAACAATTATGTGAAATAATCTCTAGAAAACTGTAATCTAAATTGTGTAGAGTCCTTGTTTGCACTTTATAGAACACAGCAGTTTGTATTGGAATTACTAATTCTATAGTCTGCGTCTTAAATACTACAGTAATGCTGATGGCATCTAAAAAGCATGGTGTGCAGTGGATGGTGTGGTTTATGTTTTCAAGCTTATTGCTTTGTGCTCTTAATACTTTTTGCGTTTTTGTTAATGAGAGCTGCTACTTAATGCTGTGAGGCTCTGAAATCCATCCTAATGTAATTTGACTTAGAGAAGAAGTTTTTTTTTTTGTTTAAAAATCAGCAGACATTTTCAGTCCAGTGCCTTCCTGTGTGTGCATCACTGTCAGTTTTTTTGGCATACCTTCAATACCGTGGCTGCAAGCAGACATTGCCTGTGTGCAAAAATATGAATTTCTTCTGGAGTTGCTCTTTTTTTATTATAGTTTGAAGTTATGTAAGGTCTAAGACTTCACAGTTGTATCGTACTGCTGAAAGAATGGTATTATTCAAGTGCTGAACCTGTACCTTATATTCTTACAAGTCTGAAAGCCTCCTCTCAATTCCAGGCAAAATATGGATGTGGTATCACAGCCGTTCAAACTTGGGTGGCCCTTAGGATTTCAGGTTGTATTGTTTGAGCAAGTGCTGAAAGTACTGGGGCATATTCCAGAGGGCTCTGTGGCATAAAATCCTAAGTGTTAGAAAAATGTAATGGAAAACTGTAATGTAATAAGGTGCTCCTATGTATATCTGGAGTTCTGTATGTACACATCTGGAACACTGCTCTCTGGAATAAACACAGCTGTATTTATTTGAATGTGTGAAACAGATTTATATACACAGGAGAATAAATCTTGTATTGCACACTCAAATACACTAGAGTACAAAATTTTAGTTTGCTGTGTATCACTGTTGTGAACTTTCTCTTTTTCTGTCTTTTTTTTTGAAATTATGTAAGAATTACTTTAAATTTTGTCCTCTGATTTCAAGTTCAGAATTTAATAAATCAAAATCCAGATGATTTAGCTATATACCTATCCAAATAGTTGTTCTAGGCCACCGTGAATAGCATTGTGTTTATAGAATCCCAGAGACTACTGTCAGTTACTCATAGATTTCACCTCTGCCATGCATATGAGGGAAAATATTGCAATGGTAAAATTCAGCTTGAGATCTAAACTTATATAAACAAAATGTTGACAATTCAGTGTGATACAGATTTTAATCTGTTATGATCAGAACTCATCTGCCCCTCTGTGCCCCTCTTACTCATCTTACAACAATATTTCCAGGTATAAGCATTTATCTGTTTGCTGTTGCTTTGAAAGAACGGTGCGGAGGGGGGTTAATTGTGCTTTAGGAGTGAGTGTTAGATGATGTGGGTGAGTTTTATCTGCACTTCCTTCTGCTCAGAGCTCTTTGTTCTGAGGTCAGCCAGGAAGGCCAAGGATGAGTGTCCCGCTTTCCTCCCAGACAGAAACATGGAGACAGGATGAGTATCCCCACAGCGGCAGAGTGCAGAGAGGGGTCTGCTGCCACTGCATAGGAAGCAGCTGGTGACAATAGTTCTCTCAAGGACTACTTAACAAGAAGAAGTAGTTCTTGTTAAAACTCTTCAGCGTTTCATTTAGTAAGGCACATTAAGAGGGAATACAAAGAAAAGACACCAGAGAACCCAATCTACACATTTATTTTCTAGGAGACAGCCTGAATCACATTCCTTAAATGTGGCTGTGGATCCATGATGAAAGACAGATAAATCAACATTATCCTCTAAATAGATTAACACTTCCTGTGCATAACCCAGTGCTGTGTCCTGCCTGAAAACAGACACATGTGTGTTGGAAGGCCGATGTGTTGTATAGTGGATATAAGGGAAGTATACTTTTTTCCCAACACCTCTTCCTTTCCTTTCTTGGGCAATTAATGTACAGTGTAACAGCCCATCGGCAGGAAGGTGACTTTCTGCTCCGCTGATGCTGCTTTCTCACAGTATTGGGACAGCAGAATAATGATGAGTGATTGGGACAGAACTGATGTTTCAGGGTAGTGACAAATGGTTTGCTCAAAGGTAGCCTGTTTAATCTGAGGAAAGGGAAAGAACTAGGGGAAAAATACTTCACTATCAAGTTTTCACTTTATTGAAAAAATATGTGTATGAGATTGGTAGCTTGACTCTTTTGCTCAGGTACTGTTACTTTCTCACATTAAAAGAAATTTGTGTATCTGTATGACATGAATATGAGAAGAGATAACAAGCTCTGAAGAACTGAAAACTCTGAAGTAAGGAGAGAGACCATTCACAGAAAGGAGTAAGGTGGAGTTTTTGGCTTTAAAGAACATAATGTTTTCTCTTGGACAAGATGTCCTTCCATAAAGCTTGTATTAGCTCTCTGGGACTTATTGGAAGCAATCAGGTGCCATATGTGCCATTAGGTCTGAGTTAATAGGGAGGAGATTCTGCAGCACAGCATACAGAACCAGTGAGTGACGTGTCTAGTGGACCATGACTAATGGGGGGAAAAAAAAAAAGGAATATGTTCCAAATCCATATTTGTTGCAATTACTGGATGACTAAACTGGTATTCTACTGTCCTTAGAGAAGGAAATTCCTCCATCCGTTAGGGAGTGTCTGTAACTTATCCAGCCTAATTCTTTTTTTGGTCCAAACTTCTTTATGAGACTATGAATATGAGGAATATGAACATTTCCTTGCTGTAGTCATCAGAGCAAAGCACTTTACCTTTTCAGACTTCTCTTTTAGAGAAATAGTTTGCAAGTTGTTGAGATGATGATCCCTATTTTTTTAGGCTAACCACATTTACAGACGAGCTTACAAATGACTGTAGCAAATTTGTGGAAGGCTTTTCTAACATTCATTTACTCGTTGTCATGCTGAGGTAGAGACTTGAGAAGATCCTGTGTTATTCTACTGCCTGTGAACTACAGTCTGTGCTAGTGGAGTTCTGAAGCTACTCAGTAATTAAAATCACATCTGCCAATGTATTTTTCCTGTATTTATGGTACATATTATCATGGTATTTGAGGATATCTAAGTATAGATATTGAGCAGAATGCCTAATGTAAACCAAATGAAAATATGTTTGTATTAAAATATCTAGGAACCATTGTTGACTAGATCTGGAATTACTTATTGGAAGACAATATTCTTTTAAAAAAGAAATGTTTTCTTCTTTCCCTATCAGGGATACCTAAAGTATTAAAAATTGTTCCTTTTATGTTGACTTAGAAACAAAGTCTATTTTTTGGCTACCTGCATTTGTCTTGGGCTTCCTACTTAAGAACTGGCAAAAAGGCAGTTGTCTGGAAAACTGCCATCTCAGATTACTTTATTCTGCCGTGTTTCTGTTAGTTTCAGCTGTGTATTCAAAATAGACTCTGGTGGTTTTAATTGCAAGAAAGAAAGCTACTAACTGTCCTCGTGCTAGTCACATTTATGTTGCAGTTATAAATTATGTCAACAGAGCCAAAATACTTGCAGTTAGAGCAGCATTTTACCTTGTACATACAGCAGAAAGAAAAAATAGTCTCTCTCCTCCAATTAGAAATTGGCCAATGTATTTTTTGCTTTGGCTGTATTCTGTGGCCCATAGTCTGCAAAAGAATAGATTAGCCACAGCTTTTTTCTGCTCAGTGGGTAAGATCTATGACTGATTTAAATCAGAGACATGTACTTTTTCATTCCTGAATATTTGGCCCATTGTGTGATGCTCAGGGAAAAAATATTCTTGGAAGATTTAGGGCAATCTTAGCTGGAAATACAGGAAATGTTGCAGAAAGATCACTCTTGTCAGCTTGTAAAATAGCACAGAATGGTTTAGGTTGAAAGAAACCTTAAATATCATTGAGTTCCAAACCTCCCCTGCCATGGGCTGGGACAACTTCCACTAGACCAGGTTGCTCAGAGTTCCATCCAACCTGGTCGTAAAAAACTTTCAGGGATGGGACATTGACAACTTCCTGGGCAGCCTATTCTAATGCTTCACCACTCTCACAGGGAACAATTTCTTCCTTGCATCTAATCTAAATCTACCCTTTTTCCGTTTAAAGCCATTACCCTTTGTTCTATCATTACCTGCCTGTGCAAAAGTTCTTTCTCTGCCTTTCTTGTAGGCTCCCTTTAGGTACTGCTAGGCTGCTTTGTAGCAGTCTCCCTGGAGCCTTCTCTCCTCCAGGATGAACAAACACCCAGCTCTCTCAGCCTGTTTGCACAGGAGAGGTGCTCCAGCCTTCTGATCAGCTTGGTGGCCTCCTCTGGACAGGTCCATGGCTTTGTTCTGCTGGGGACCCCAGAGCTGGATGTAGCACTCCAGGTGGGGTCTCACCAGAGCAGAGTAGAGGGGCAGAATCCCCTCCCTTGCCCTGCTGGCCACACTGGTTTGGATGCAGCCCAGGATGTGTTTGGCTTTCTGTGCTGTGAGCAGACACTGCCAAGTCATATTCAGTTTTTCGTCCACCAGTACCCCCAAGCCTTTTTACTCATGGCTGTTCTCAATCCCTTCACCTCCCAGCCTGAATCCATGTTTGGAATTGTCCTGACCCAGGTGCGGAACCTTGCACTTGACCTTGTTGACCTTCTTGAGGTTCCCATGGGCCCACTCCTCAGGTTTGTCTTAGGATCATTTGGATGACATCCCTTGCCACTGCACCACCTCCCTGCACCACTCAGCTTGATGCTGTCTTGCAAACTGGCCAAGGATGCTCTCAGTCCCACTGTCCATGTTCCTGACAATGATGTTAAATATGAACATCCTTGTTACTGGTCCCAGTATGGACTCCTGAAGGACGCCACTTGTCACTGGTCTCCACTGGAACAGCAAATCATTGACTGCTCCTCTTTAAATGCAACCAATGCTTGTTGTAAAGCCACTTCGAATGAGAACATCTTGTATCCTTTCTTTGTATCGCCTGAATTTGCTGGATTCATCAGTGTTTATCACTCTGTGGGTTCTCAGGGTGGTAGAGAAAATGAATTTCAGCATGATGGATGGACAGATGTAGTATAATTGTTGAGATGCTGTTCTCCTTTTCTGTGCTCCGTAGGAGTAAAAGTAGATCTTATGTGCTCGGCTCTTTTGCAGGCTGGAAAGGTTGAAAGGTCAAACCACTCTTTTTCCAGTGCTTTTTCAGTGTTTTCACCTGAGGAAGCAGAGCAATGTGCAGTGCTGTGAGTCCCCAGGGTGTAAATTGCATTGGCACTGGATGAAGGCCGAATAGGTTGGCTATGTGTATGGGAGCAAGCACTTAGCAACTACTCAGGGGATAGTGGAAAGCATTCCAGCCCATCAGGCAGCTTCACACAAGTGCGTGCAGCGTCCCCATAAGCTCTTTTTACAGTGGTATAACTCCACATGGCAAAAGAAAACCACAGATTTTAGAGTACCTGGGAGCCATCAAAGCGTTTTAACTAGGGCCTCTTTTTGTAATAGACTAAATGGTTTCCTGGTAAATTCCTATTGCTTTGTCTGTAGGTAGCATCATCCACCACTGTATCTCTAAAATGTTATTTCCTAAATGCCAGGAGTAGCTTAATACAAGATTATTGTGTATCATAAAGATAACTCTGGCATTTGATGACACTTCACATTTAGTAATAAAACATGATGGAAGACATTGAAAAAATCACCTGTTGAATTTTTGTATTTATTTTGACAGGTTTTTTTGGTGTGGGACGGTCAAGGCAATGCCCTTTGCATATAAACAGTGAGTGGCTGGTCCTCATGCACTCTGAGTAGCTTTTTAGTTCTCCACAGTATTTAAGGATAGCATGTTCTCTAGAAGTCTTAAAAAGAGAAATTAAAAAATTTACATTCGACTTCTGTTACTGAACTTATATTGACAGACAGGGCAAATAATAGGATTTCATTTGACTAGTGAATTAGATGAAATTTACGGTGCTTTGATTTGAATAATTTGCAACATACCTTGATTTTTTGCTTGTATTAAAAAATATAATTTGTTAGAATGGATTTTTTTAATATCTAAACTGACCTGGTAAATGCTTATTTTTGTGTTAATGATTATATTAAAAATGCCAAAAGCTGCAAGCATTTAAGTATAGCTGTCATACAAAGCACTGCAACTTTGAAGAGAATGTAGAGGTTACAAATTATTTCTCTCCTGGTTAGTTAGGTTTATAATCTAGGTTCTATTTGAACAAATTGCTTACTCTATGGTAGTTTGTTTTCATTATTTTATTTTTTTAATACTAAATGCAGATTTTTATTACAGGATAAGCAATATTCCTTAAATGCATTTCTTAGATACATCAAGGAAATAGAAGTTTTTAAAAAAAGCTTTCATTTGCTTTGCATTGTTCCTATAAACCATTTTATTACTTTGAAGCAACAGAAGCAAGTGCATTTTGTAGTTATGCATGTATTAGGAAACCAGGAGTTCTGATCTGAGTGCTGAATATTTCAGAATATATAAAAATTGTCTAAAAGGCATATTCAGAAATGCTTCAAATTTCATTGTTTGAATAAAATTAATACCACAAACTTTATTCTCTCAAAGTACAATTTTTAAACTTATAGCATAGTTGGGTACAAAAACTTTTGTCTGCAAGCTGTTTTCTATAAATAATGTAACAATTTTTTTTTATGTATAAAACACTTGCCTTGGAGACTTCTCAGAAGAAAATAAATGAGCTTTTTACCCCAGTGTTCTTGATGACTTTTTAAGTGGCTGAACTTGATGTGGATGAAAGACTGTGATGGACTTGAGTAATGAGGAGGAGAGGAGTGATCAGGAGAATAACCTAACAAAGTCAACCAGGACGGAGGATGTTAGGCAAGAAAAGTTGCTTTACCTTATTGTTAGTGCTATGTGTATGTTTGCCTAGAATGTGAAATGGGTGAGGGAGGGTACTTTCACTCTCGCCTTGATTGTCTGACATAAACCAGTGAAGATGTATCTGAGCTAAAGGTGCAGGAATTGCCTGTGGGAATTAAAACTGCTGTGTACAGAGCTGAAGGGAAGCTGCTGGCACCTGTAAATGCACATATGGGCATGTCACATGTTGAAAGCGAGAAGCTTGACAGTTGTTTCAAATCTGTGTTAAGGAACTGAGGTGAAAATCTGATTCTTATTTTTTCATCAGAATAGGTTATCATTTATATCAGACTTCTTTGAGTTGTAGGGATGCCAGGCAGTGGGAAATTTAGAGTGCTCCAAACATGAACATGGGTCCAGGTGAGTGGGAGGAAGAAGAAGGAGAGGGATTGCTATTTCGGCTAAAAAGCTCTGCACTTTAACTGACTTATCCAGAGACATTCTAGAAATCAGCAGCAGATCTAGAAATAGAATGCAGTTATATTGTTTCCCAGTCTCAATACTGCCCTTTTCCCTTCCTTGCTCCACTCACAGTAAATCTTTCACTTGGGAATATGTAAATGTTTGTGTTCATACAGTGGATTAATTCTGCTTTTGCAAAATTATTCCTGTTCTGTTTGGTATGTTAACGCAAGCTATTTGGATCACATTTTATTCATATTGTAATTGTTCATAGTGTGGTGTGATTTTGAATAGGACTAGAATAAATCATATTTTATCATTTTTGTAGCACAGTTTGTGAGACAAGTAGGCAACAATTAGTCTGCCGTGGCTTAGCCTCTGTTTAAAAGATGAAAAATATCAGTCATTTTCTATCCCATTTCCTTTCCCTTTTTCTATCCCACTGAACCTGTTTCACTTATTAATGTTCGCAATATGCAGATATTTTGTGCATAAAAAAGGAAACTTGTAGCTATTATGCATTGGCTAATGCCACAAAAAGGCATTGAGTGCAAAAACTTAACAGGAATCTGTGAATCCACCACAGAAAAGGAACAATTAATGAAAGCTGGTGAACTCAATTAGCCAGTATAGTTGAATTTGGGATAAAGCAACTAATTCAAGATACCCACGTGCTGGAAGAGCTCAGCTGAGCTAGAAGCATGACCAGAAAAAGCATGTGTACGTCAGCAACCTAGCTGCAATAGAATTAAAGCTGGGATTTCTTTTTGTCTCTCTCTTAAAAAAAAACTATCAGATATATGAAAGGAGAAGAAAGTCATGTCCACAAAAAGTTTGAGTTGAATATTTTTCTGACCCCATGAAGAAGGCTCCTGTGGAGAAATCCTTGGTCATGGAACATTGAGAGAGAAATATCTTGGAAGAGAGGTTCAGATGTCACACTGTGAAACAATGCTTAGCATGGTAGTGTTTTAGACTGTGTGGTTTGGGCTCGGGCTCTGATGAACAATTCTTGCTGTAAAATGGAAAGTGCTAGATGGGTTGTGCTCAGAGCACTGGGTTGAAGTTGGCAGCAGTACTCGTTCATGTCAACCCTCTGTTGTCCTGCTCTTAACCCAAGGAACTGTTCCGCTGGGGCTGCTGTTCTGGATGTGCTTTGTGTGGCATCTCCGCCCCTGTAGACTTACAGTGTCTCTGACAATAGTAGTAAGTCGAGAGTAAGCCAAGTGATAAGCCAGGCTGTAGGTAACGGTGTAGAGTCAGGAAGAAATTTGTTCTGGAGGATGGTCTTAACAATATTCTGTCCTGTGGAGCTTATTACTTCTTCCTCTCAAATGTCTGGTCCTGGTCATAGCTGGAGGGCAGTAGTGGAGCACGCCATGGATCTGATCCAGTTTAGTGGTTCTGTAGTCCTACTGAGAATAAGCTGATGCACTATGAGCACCTACTGTAATGTAGTTTTTATATTATTACCAACTTCATAACAGTATTCATTGTACTTAAAACACTGTTTTTTTTAGCACTGTTCAAATGAAGCCCAACTGAAATGCACAGGGGCTCAACAGCATTATGAACAGAGCTTGTTGTACATTAGGGAGTTCAGTCAGATTCTTAAATTCTTAAACTGTATTGATTAACTTTATGGCATGTACTCGTGCTCTGAGCTCCTGAAAACTAATTCTCCAGAAAGGAAGTTCTTTGTAGTGATAGGAATTCTTCAATACTTCAGCATAATCAACACTGATTCTACAGTAATAACTTTCTTACTTCTCAAAGCAGGTTTTTCTTTTCAAGTGATGCGATCTTCTCTTGATGTCTATGCAGCCACCTCTCTTCTGCTAATGACCCGTTTGCCTGTTCCTGGTGCTGCCTTCACATTGGTTCTCATCTAACCTCATGAGCCTCTATTCTGTCTCCAGGTTTTTTTCAGGCTTAGCTGTAACATCAAAATCCAGGAATTGTCGTGGAGGTCTTTTGCAAATTGCAAACTGGGGATTAAATACTGTATTTCATGTCTGAAAAGGTATTTAGAATATACATATAGAGTGGATGTCCCCCTTTGAAGCTGTAAATAAATGTATTTATCTGTTGGTTGGACTCACAGGCCTCCAAGTCTGTTCTGTGTTGGCTTGGGGAGTTCAGGGGCATTGAGGTGAGACAGTGATCTTTCTGGATCTCAATAAGAAAGTCTCAACAAAAAAATGTCTTAGTAACTCCTTTGAAGAGACAGAATAAGAACATGAATATAGATAACAAATAAATCTTGCATCCTTTCAGGTACTGGGCACTGCACATCTGTGCAGCATCACTTGGAGTCCAGATGCCTTTTCCCCTGGTGCATTGCACAGACCAGACCCAACCCTGTCTGTGGAGAGAACCTCTCTCTTTTGGTCCTGCAAGGTAATATGTAATTTCTTTACAAGAGAACAGCTGTATTCCTGAGGGATGTTATCATGAGAACTTCTTGTCACACTTTCAGATAAGGCAAGACCTCCCAGGCAGGGTAATTGGTGGTACAAAGTGGGAGCTACCTGCAGGCTCCTCTGTTTCTGTCAGCTGAGTTTGTCCTGCAGCCAAGGAATCTGAGCAGCACTGCACAGACCCACATGCCCTCAGGTTAACTGTTCCGTGGGTTGCTGACTCCACACAAGGTGGACAGTTTCTCAGTCAGCACCAAACTAAAGACCTAGAGTGAGAATCAAAAAAAGAGATGTTACATCGTGGATTCTGGGTTTTGTTTTGATTGTCCAGTTGCCCAGTAGTAAGCCCATCACTCCTCTGTGACAGCTCCCACATCAGTAACTTTTCAGTGCCAGCTTGTGAGCTGACACTGGCAGGGGAGAGCACTGATACCCAGCCTTTCACAGGCCTACAACCACAACTGACTTTCCTGTCTCTGGGCTGCAATGTCATCTGCACGATGTATGAGTATCCCATACTTCTGTCTTCTGATAACTGTGCAGGGGTATTTGTGTCTGCTGCTTCCCTTTTGGTTTCCACTGTGTTTCATTTCCTGATGCTTCACGAGACTCTGAGCAGATTCTTACTTTTATCTCAGTGTTAAAATTTCTGTAGACAACAGTCTAAAATGTCAGGGAGAAAGATGGCTCAAACTGGGAGTTCTCACTGTGTACCTGTAGGAGTAACCATGGAGGAGTAACACTACTTTTAAATGATACAGAACATGAGGTTATATCCTCTGGCAATAACCTTTGAGACTGCTTATTTCCTTAATTTATGGAAGCACAGGGTGACAGAAAGGGCCCCACTTTATTTGTAGATGAAGAGAAAGGGATCTGAGACCATTTTAGATAAGGTGAGATCACTTTTTTTCAGTAACTCAGATAAGTTGAGGAGTATCAAAGTACCATGCTGCCTGGCAAAGATTACACATTCTTATATTACTAAGGAGACAGTTGTGACTCCATCTTGTGAGCCTTGGCTGAAAATGCCTTTAAAGAGCAAATATGTCTGTGTTTAATGTGGTTTTGCATTGTTAGACTTGACATACAAACAATGAAATGAGAGGAGTGTTAAATATAACCCTGTGCTTGGAATGCCATGCTTATGCAAGAAACCACACCAAACTGTGAGGGAAACAAGGAGAAAAAAAAATCGCAAGTATTAGTGGGAAACAAATGTGCTTTGGGGTTGCCAGGCAAAGCATACAGGAGTAATAAAACAAAAGGGATTTTGGAAAAGGAAAAAAGGCAGAGTTGCAACTCAGAGTCTATTCTCTTGTTTCCCTCACCTCTCATTTTAGGTGTAGAACAATGTAACATTCACATCTGGAATGCTTCACAGATGTTCTGCTGGTGAAATGGGATGGGCATGTGTCAAGAGTAAAATCCACATCCTGTTTATGCTCTGACTGCTGTTTATTTTAAAGGCTTTCTGTGGGCTTTAAGACAGCAACAAGACTCACCTCCAATTTAAGTTATTTTTAAAATTTCGTATAAGCACAATGATGACTAATTTGGAGTGGAAGTGCCCTAAATGTGCTTGTTTCACTACAGCGTGAAAACCCCATCACAAACACTTACCTAGCTGTTGGGGACTTCAGGAAGATCACTTTGTATCTCTTCCCTCTGCTGTGTACTTAGAAGTTGTAACTTCCACTTTTTATACAAGTGTGGTTTTATCTTACTAAATTCACCTCTGCGATTAATGTCCTTCTAAGCAGAGACAGCCCTTTGCCATGGGAATAGTGCCTGTAGAACAGCTCTCAGTGGGTCTTTTCCCAGCTGTTCCCAGAGCTGTGGAGCTGCACAAGGCTTAGTGTGAGAAGTGAAGCATGGGAGAAGGTTACCTAACCCCAACTCTTCTAGATTTTATCCATGAGACAAGTGGTGATAATTTATTGTACAGGTCTGTGTTTCAGGCTTCCATTTTAAAAAGATGTTGAGCTAAGATGTTCTTGCAATACAGAGTCCTCATACATGTGTATGTGGGCACAGAAGCCCCTTGCAGTGGGGCTTTCACAGGCTACACACAAGCTATCATGCAGCAACTCAGGCTAAGTGTGCAGGAGAAAGGTGCAAGGCCATTTATCCCATTTCCCACTACATAAAAAGCTGTTGTTCTTGCCTCGTTAGTATTATCTTGACAATGAATAGCTGTACCATTCTAGCTTTTAAGGTGCTTTCCACAAATTTCTCTTGTTTTATATGCGTGCATAGAGAAACAGATCTACTGTGAAGTTTCTGAGAAGAAATCCACCAGCTGCAAAGCATTATACTGCCAGCTGCTTTTAACTATTTATTTAGCAACATTTAATTGGTAGAAGACAACTTCTCTGATTGCACTTAACAATAATGAAACACTTACTGGATTCCCTCTAATAACATTTTAAATAGGGAAGAAACCACTGCCCACACATATTCTAATCAGGAGCTTCCATCGAGTTTAATTAAATCACATAAATGAGAGTCCTGTTGTTCTTATCCTACTCAGCCTCCCATTTCTTAAGTACCAGAAGAGCTCAGTTTTAAACAACCTCCTGCAAGTTAATAAATCCAGGCTGTGATGACTAGAGTTGAGAGAAATGTCAGAGACTTTAAAAGACACTGACCTGGCTGTAAATTATTTTCCTTAGTGGCTGCATAAGATGGTGTGTGGTGAATTCATTTGTCTGCAGTCAGTGAATGGTACCAAAACCCAATTATTCCATTCCATTTGTTATACATTATGCCATGACTTCTGAGGAGGAGGGATGTTGCACCCCTTCTGTCCCCTGAAACAGATGGGGTATGGAGAAATTTGTGAAGGAAACTGCCATTGCCCATGGGTAGTTGGACTCTGTTTTATTTAGTCCTGTTCTGTGCTTCTGTGATGTTGGGAGAGAAATAATGAGGAATTAGTTTCCTTTGAGTGGTAGGTATTAGAGAAAAGGTGAAATGACATGAGGTTTTAATGGTTTCTGAAAAGCAGCTGCTATGCGGAAAAGAATAAAATGGTTAGACACAAGATAGAAAACTGTATTCCAGATCTTCGCTCCTGTGCTCTTGCAGCCCCGGAATATGTTGTATTCCAGAGAAAGGGGCACAGCTAGATCCTTGTTTTGTGGAATCAGGTGTTCTGGTTAAGGCCTATACTTTCTTGTAAAATTTAGAGATCTTTCCCTCTGTGACCTTTCATCTGAGCTGAGTGGGAGCCATGGCCATGCACTGATGATATTAGGGAGAGAAGTTTTGTCACAGGCCTTCATATTTTTCCTTTTCCTCGAGTTCTCCTGTTTTCTGCTCATGACTTTATCTTTCTGAGCCAAGTAGTAATCTGCACAGCTCTCTGTTACCAAACAGACGTGGAAAGCAGACCTCATGAGGTAAGGTGTATAAAGAACACTGAGTTGACAGCTATGCACACAACTTTAGTGCTTTGTTACTATGACCAGAAAGGGTACCTAGAAGGAGTAAAATATTAATTTTCTTCTAACTTTTTCCTTGTAAAGAAGAATTACTGGGGATAGAGGAAAAACATCTAGTTCAATACTAATGCTTCAATTAGAGTAGGTTGCTGGGGGCCTTCTCCAGTTAGATTCTGATTATATTGAAGAGTGGAGACTGCACAGCCTCTCTAGGTAACCTGTTTCAGTCATCAACCACCTTTGCAGTAATAAAGGTTCTGCTATATTGAAGCTTAATTTGGTGGATTTCCATTTGTGCTCATTGCCTCATGTCCTGTTACTTGGCCCCATGGAGAAGAGTCTGGCGCCGTTTTCTTTATTGCCTCTCATCAGATATTTATGCACATTGATGAGATTGCCCCTGAGCCTCACCCCTTACCCCTGCTCTCCAGGCTAAATATCTCGGGTCTCTTCTTGTATGTCAGATCCTCCATGTCCTTTAACCCCCTTCACAACACTTTTCTGGACTGAATCCCATTTCTCTCTTGTACCAGGGAGCCCAGAACTGGACCCAGCACTCCAGATGCAGGCTCACCAAGGGCCGAGTAGTCTCTAAATCTGTGATGACTTGTCTCAATTTTCTTCTTGTTCATAGCGTATTTCAAAATTGTTTACAGGTTTACTTCCTCCATCATCTTTCTGGGCACTGAGCTGTGGCTGGCCAGCCTATAGCTCCTCCCATCCTGCTGCTTGCCTTTCTTGAAGAGAGCAGTGATGGTTGCTTTCTGCCAGCCCTCAGGAATATTCCTCAAGTTGCCATGACCTTTCAAAGATAATTGAGAGTGACTTTGATAAATGGGAGGAAGTATGAACGCAAATCTAGCTGCTGTGGTTATGAGTTGCCTATCTGCCTGCTTGCCTTGAACTTAAATCAGCCCTTTCAAACATAATCATGTAGATTTGAAAGAGATGCAACTTATATGTGCAGTTTTCAAGCTATGTTATTCACTTGTGTCAAAACTTGAAATGGTAGAGTTTGATTCTGCCTCTAAGATTGAATTCTCGCTGGTGCTGATCAGTATTGTCTTCAGTGGCATTACGAAAATAAGAATATGTTGGATGGGACAGCTATTTATGTGGTTATAATTATTCACTGTAGAAGTTTCAGATTCTCTGGCAACAAGCAAAACCAATCATCTATTTCTCTCTGTGCAGTTGTATAAACACAGAATATGTTCATCCCTTTTCAGAAGAGTGATGTAATGAAAATCCCCATCTGTGGTATTAATGCTTAGCAGCTGGGATCTTTTCGTGCATAAAGAAAAGTTGATGTGTCCATCCATGATATCTGATATTTTTCATACCTGGTTGTTTCACCTTACTGTACCATGGGAATCTATTTAAGAAACACAGTTGCAGGCCAGTCAACAACACATTATGTTTGTAACTTTAAATGACTGATTTTTCCCCCTGAAAACACTGCCTTGCCCTGCCTGGGGAGTTATAGAATTAAAAAAGAGGGTAGGAGAGTTCTCTTTTTCTTCTCATACAAGCTTTTAAGCCCATGATACATAATTGCAAACTTATAAATTGCATTTGGGAGTGTTGAGCATCTACAACTTCAGATAACACTTCTTGTGATTAAAAGACCTTAAAACCAACCTTGAAGATCTCTGATTTGATAGGAAGCCAAAATATTTAAAATTAGTGGTATTTCAGCAGCTTTTTGTTTAAACTTTATTGTGTCTCACTTCCTAAGTTGTGAGCTTAACCTATAAATGTTTTATTCATTAGGAAGTATGGCAAGTTGAACATGAGTCAGCAGTGCCCTGGCAGCCAGGAGGGCCAAGTGTGTCCTGGGTGCATCAGGCACAGCATCACCAGCCGGGCAAGAGAGGGGATTGTCCTGCTCTGCTCTGCTCTGGGGCAGCCTCACCTCGAGTGCTGGGGGCAGGTTTGGGCACTGCAATATAAGTAGGATAGTAAACTATCAGGGAGCGTCTACAGGAGGGCCACGAGGATGGTGAAGGGCCTTGAGGGGAAGCCGCATGAGGAGTGGCTGAGGTCACTTGGTCTGTTCAGCCTGGAGGAGGCTGAGGGGAGATCTCAAGATCTCATTGCAGTTGACAGCTTCCTCATGAAGGGAAGAGGAGGGGCAGACACTGATCTCTTCTCTGTGGTGACCAGTGATAGGACCTGAGTGTATGGCCTAAAGTTGTGTCAGGAGAGGTTTAGGTTATGCCCAAGGAAAAAGTTCTTTACCCAGAGGGTGGTTGGGCACTGGAGGAGGTTCCCAGGGAAGTGGTCACAGCACCAAGCCTGACAGAATTCAAGAAATATTTGGACAACCATGTCCCAACCTCAGACCCTATGCTTTAAATGTCTGTGTTTTGCAAAATTACTTCTTTAGAATCAGTCATAGTATATCCAGAGTTGGAAGAGACCCACAGCACCCAGCTCTGCACAGGACAACCCCAGAATCACACCATGCACCTGAGAGAATTGCCCAGATGCTTCTTGAACTCTCTCTTGACTACCATTAAAATATGAACATGCTTCTCAGTTTTCACTTACTTTGGCCAAAATACTTTCCTCATACTTTTGTGTGAGGAATAGCTGTGGGGTGCATTTCCATGTCTTGGATTTAACATACACAATATTAGCATAATTTTCTTCATTTCAGTTCTCTCATATTCCTTAGAGTTAACTTTTGGATACTCTTGTTATTTTATTTGAATTTCCATTTAAAAAAACAAGCTAAAAAAGGATTTGTTAGAATTTCTGATATGATCCAGCCTGGGACTCTTCAGAAAATTCATGAGGGTATTTTGTGAGGCCAAACAGTGATATGAATATCTTAAAAATGGTTGATACTGTGAAAACTAAATTACTGGAGGTGAGATTTCTCTTGCACAAGGCTTTTC
>VZTG01009287.1:333956-381742 GCA_013397845.1 Melanocharis versteri | reverse complement strand
CTGTGCTGAGACTATGCTTATGCTGCTCTGTTTACAAATGACTCTGTGCATTTCTTACTGGGCTCCTAGTCTGAAGGTGGTGGTTCCTATGGCCAGGTAAGCATCAGTCAGTCTCTGGTCATTATACAGCATGTATGTGATATTCCCATGCATGCATTGAGAATCCTGGGCCTTCTTACTTGAAATAATATAGTAAGTACTCCTTGGAATTTAGTCTCATGAACTTTTTATCATATGGCTCTGGCAGCAATAGGCTCACTGAAGCAGCAGTTTCCTCTGTAGAAAGGAGTGCATGCAGGGGTCAGCTTTCTGATGCACTTTAGTATTCAGTATACTCATTACTTTACCGGATAATTCATAGTAGGATATAGTTGGTCTTCTACCTTTGAAGCAGCCTGGCAGCTAAAGCCTTGAAAATTTATATCTATGTTTGAAATAGAGAATAGGAATATTTGGATCATGAGCTGCTCTTTTTCTTTTCCTCAACAGGGTGGATCTGCTTCTTATGGTGGCAGCAGTGGTTGTGGACAAGTAAGACTTTTTTCTCCAAACTATTTGAAAACTAGGCCCAGGTTTCTTTGCAATAGTAACATATTTTTATTAATTTTTATAAAGCTTGTTAGTTTAAAATCTATTGTTTTCATCATTACATGGACTTATCTAGCACAGAGGTCAAGAAAGGCTGATATTGTTGGCCATTGTAACCAATATGAAGTGGCTGCTCCCACTTAGCGTTACACATGGAAGACAAACAAGTATTTAATCTGTCTGCTCTATAAGTATATAAAATCTTTGCTTGGGTATTTTTGGATGTTGCTCCATTTATTTTCCGTAGAAAACAATAGGATTAGAGAGTGGCCCTATGGAATATTATTATGGAATATGGAATTAGAGAGTGGCTCCTATGAAATAAGAATTAAATTAGTAGTTTTCATCCTGGTTCCATTTCAACTTATATGTCTAAAATTGTGTAAAAACAATGTCTTCGATGGTGAAATACCAGGTGAAAGGCTCGTGAGGCTAATAGTAAACCTACATTTGCATAAATATATTGAGGAAAGCAACCAGAATGAAAGATAAGCCTAAATACATACATTTTTAGCAGTATTTAGCAGAAGTATTGGGATTGATGTAAGTTAGGCATGAATGGAAATGCATCTGAAAGCATCATAAGGAACAGTACAAGGACACAGTTACCAGCAATGAAACTGATAAGCACTTAAGAATGGGTTATTTCCACTAAGCTGTGTCACAGGTTGACTCACCAGGAGAAGGCCTGTGCTGTAATAATGGGACGGTGACAACCAGGATAGAACTCTTTCTGTGTACTGTTCCTCATCCTATTATCACAAAATATACCCAAAACAGGCAAATGAATGGCTCTGAGGAAAAGCCTTGCCTAAAATCCATGGTTGGTGAATCTAGCAAGAGATTGGTGGTCACATTTAGATAGATGGTCAGCCAACATTAACAGTTACTTCCAAAAAACCCCACCAACAGTTCATCTTCACCAATCAAGAGGAACAGGTATGATACAGAGAGACATCAATTACCAACCTACCTCTTTCCACGGGGCTCACAAGTATTCCTTTGATTATCTGTGTGTATGTGTCTTGATGCTTGTATGGGGGTATGAGAGTGACAGAGGGTAAAGCCACACACTCAAAGGGTTAAGTAAAATTAAACTTACCCTCTGTAAATTTATATGTTGAGTTTTGTTACATTTGAAGGAAACTAATTACTTTCAAGAAAAATGGCATTTACCTTTTTGTTTTTTTGGTTTTTGACAGGGTGTTTCCTATGATAGCAATCCCTGCCACCAGGTAAATGGTCTTTCTCCTCTTATTTTAAGACGCATCTGAAATTAGTTTTGCTGCTAGCTCAATTAGTCCCAAATTCAGATTCATATTCCACAAATCCATGTAATCTTATAAATTTTGAGGTTAGAACTCACTATCTTCCTATACAGAAGAGTATCACTGTGGCTATGGAGTCTTTTTTGCCCCCTTTTCCTAGCATTATGTTTTGAAGTGTCTAGTTCTATAGGACATTAAGGCCAGATTCTGGAAAGAAGAGGTGCGCTGCAGAGTTGCTTAACTGGCATGACTTAAATCAGAGCTGGAGCTCACCAGCCTCTCTTTTCCTATCAAAAGCCAGAAAATATTTTTGGACTGCCGCTTGAGGTCCCTGAAACAAACTGAGTTTGTGCAGTGAACTATAGATAGCTACATCTGTGTTTGTTACAAGTTCAAGTGTTGGAGCTCTACAAGCCACCATCCTAAAATATGTCAGTTATGTTTAAAGAAGTCATCTCTGTGGTGTTAAAAATTAGGCAGAATATGGGAACAGATGATCTCCCTTTTATTGACAATAATTCTTTTCATTCTTGCTGATTTTTCACAAGAAACAGAAAAATTGGATAGATTAATTGCTTCAACAGATACTGTGTTTTAGCAATGTAAACATATACTGTATTTATAAATATGCAAACAACATAGATGTTGCTACAATATATTATTATAATGTGGTACAGTGTATACAATGCACTGTATGTAATATATTCCTGTTACTTGATAGAATTATATATTAAATATGTAAATATTTTATAATAGCTTTTCATTTTTTAAGAGGACCTATTTCTTTTTAAGACTAAAGAAAATGCTTAAATCTTGTTCTAAAATCTTCTAGAATGTTGAAAGAGAATACTTTTCATTTCGTTTTTCTTTGACTTTTCTGAATGAAGCCTCAGTCCCATTTTAGTGAATGGCAAATACGCCACTCACTTCAATAGTTCAGTATTTCACTATTCTTATTATGCACTTTCAACACTAATACTTCAATAAATGTCACTTCTGATTTCACTGGAAGGAGTTGTGTTCCTCCTCTAAAGAAGGCACATTGAAACATACTGAGTGTTTTATTTAAAACCTTTTCCTCAAGGCCACTGTATCCCACAGGTCACAGCTTTCTGTGTCATAATGCTACCAGGGGAATTTGTATAAATTCATTCAATTTGTATAAATTAGGTTCTCTACAGAAGAAAAAAAGATACATGCTCTGAGGAGTGTTCAGAATGGAACTCATCTGTGCAATAGACATTACTTAAAGTTAAATATTTGAGGTTCCTTGATTTATGTCTCATCTAGTATTTACCATTGCATTACTGGCAATCTGTGCTCATTACACTAGAAATTATATTCATATTGCATATCTGCCTCTGCTTCTTACTCTTCCTAAGAAAGTATCATAGCTTTTATCAAAAATATTCCATGGCCAAACAGTGAGTGTCTAAAGCACTTTTGTCTGATTTACAGGGTGGATCACAGGGTAGTCAGGTAGGTAGATCTTTATTATCCATTGTAAAACCTTCTAAAGCAATTCTGATCCACAGTATGGTTTTCTTGCTCATGGGGATATAGACTCTTGCAGAGTCTCTCCATGTCCAGCCTGTAACTCATTCTCTGCAAACATACTTTTTATCAGCCCTGAAATTCCACTTACATAAAAGTGGAAGGTACATAGAACTCCTATAGAACTCAGCAGCCTAGGATAGCTGTATGCACTCAGATAAAACTCAGCTCTCCAGCATTATAACTGTTGCTGTTTTGTTTTCACGGGTTGGTTCATACTCCACACAAAACTATGGTGGTAACCAAGTATCACCTTTCACTGAGGTTTTATGATGGTTTTAACTTCTGTGATGACTGATCAATATCTGATCTGCAATATGGTAATGTAAATTCTAATTATTTTGTTTTTGTTGTTTCTTAGCAGAGTGGATCATCATCCTCCCAAAGTTATGGTGACAACCAGGTAGGTAGACCTTGATTTTCTCCAGGTAAGAATTTTTATAATATTTGATAATTTATCCAGATATCTGGAAAATTGTATTTGTTCAAAGGAATCCTAGGCAATCGTTTATTCCAGCTTTACAGCCTCTGAACCAAATCACATTTTCTTCTGAAGTAGAGTTTATATTTGTTTGTTTTATAGGATGGATCCTACTCACAAAACTATGGTGGTGGCCAAGTAAGTAATACTCTATTTCACCATTTATGCATCACTTCATATAAACTTTAGCCTCTGCTCAAAATCAGGTTTTCTATATCCTAATTTTCTCCAATTTTGACTGGATTTTTTGTTTGTTTTAAAGGGTGGATCATCCTCAGACACCTATTATGATAATCAAGTAAGTAGTTCTTTCTTTCTCCTAGTTACATATTATTTGTAGTCCCTGCATAATCTTTCTCATAGATGTAATAAAACATAATTGTTTCTGTGCTCTTCTTGGCTTGGGTTTGTTTTGTTGGGTCTTTTTCTTTACTGAAGATTGGAACATTCCCTGTCAGCAGCTATTGCAGCTATGTATTTGGCTCTTTTTTGTCTGATAAAGATCCTAATTTAACTCAGCTTCTCCTTTGCATGAGCATCTCTTCTGTCTTGAAGAGTAAACATGAAAGTGTATTTTCAGCAATTCATTTTTGTGCAGAAATAACTGGTGTCTGATGTCCTTCTAGGAGTCACAAGATTCCTCATATGATAATAATCCCAATGCTTGTGACGATGTGAGTATGCTTTCTCTAATATATTTTCATCACAACATTTTTCACATAGATGAGAAAATATTGCTTTGCTAGATGCAGTCTTTGGAGCAGAATGATCCAGAAAGAATGCTGAGTTTCCACACTAACAGCTGTTTTAGCAACTGCCTCTTCTCTTACTGGAAATTGTCATATATATGTTTACAGATACAGTTAGTGCTTTTAGATGCATTTAACTTGATGAAATGAAAGATGAATAAAAATACTTCAATGGCTGTGCAGTAACTGATAGTTTCCCCAAAAACTAAGGGTACATTTTACATTAATTAAAAACAAACAAACAAACAAACAAAAAAACCTGCAAGAAAATCTTTAAGTACGTATGATGAATGCAAGAAGAAGTGACAGATATTCCACTGCTTTTCATGTTACATTTGTACCAATCTAAGGTTGTTATTACAATGTTTTTCACACTGGAATGGTAGAATTTCAAACTAATTTAGACAAAGCTGTGGAGAATGGGAGCAATAAGTGATTTTTTTTTCTGTCTGTATGCAGTATCAGAAACAATTAGTTTTCTTTAAGTTTACTTTATTTAAATAATTCTTTAAAAAAGGAAATAATGTATTCTTTTCCAGAACGACACTACCTACAGTTCCAATAGTCAGGTAGGTACTTTGTTTGTTCTGTAGTGTTCAAATTCTAATGATTAATGACAGTGTTAGTAACTGAACACTCCTATATTAGACCTGTGAACCTTTAGTATATGATTACTTGATAAAACCCTTCTAAAAGTTAATTATTTCTCTGTACTCAAGGCTGCTGCACAATTACTTCAAACAGTACAATACTAATACATTTTCTTCATAATATATCCACTTTGACTGGATAGTTATTTGGGAATTTATCACTGTGTACATGAGGCATGTAGCCATCTCAAGCTTTTCTCACTCGTTCAGGTTTAAAGTCACTTACATGCTGCTGTTGTAAAGTAACATTTGTGCCCCGTATTACCCAGTATTGCTCTCTCTGCCAAGACTTTCCATCTGTCCTACAAGCAGAAATGGCGATTAACCTGGATAGATTGTGACCAAGCAAATATACTGTTGTGTAAATCAACTACATTTTCTCCTCCTTGTTTCGGTCTATAGAAAAGCTTTTTCCATCTGTCACAGCCTCCTTTTGTTTTACTGCCATCTAGAGTAACCTTCTGTCATCAGCTATTGTATTTTCAGTTCTTAGCCATTCACTATTCTGCTTCATTGTTTTCTCTATTTTTTCTCTGTAGTACTTAAATATTGCCCCAAATGTATTCTAAAAGTACGGAGGCCTTCTGAAACAATTTTTTGTTTTGGCTTGTATTTACCTTGAATGCACTGCACTAGGTTCAATTCAAAATGTTCTGAAAAAAATAATCCTTCATCAGCAAGCCCTATTAAGGAACGTCCTCATTTCCTCCTCTGTTCATGAAAGATGTTAGTATTCCCTTCGTTGTGTCTATCCAGTCTGTATTGCTGGACTGCATTGTAAAAGAGTTTGCTTCTAAACTTTCTCACAAAGAAGGATGGGGAGTGCTAAAAAAATAAATAAACAAACAAACAAACAACGAGAAAGAATGCTTATACAGATTGTTCTCTAAACTACAGTGGTTCGGCTGGGGGAGACTCCCCTAAGCAGGAACTTCTGTTGAAAGGGATAAAGTGAAAACAGACAAAGAATATGCTTCTTAAGATTCTTACAACTAATAAAACGAAATCTCTGGACATTTTCCTTTTCCAAACATCACTTTGACAAGTAGTAGATTTTTTTGCTAAAGTATTTCATGAGACAACTACACCTATAAAGTAGTAACAGGCTTGTGGCTTCTTCACAGCGTTCTGGTTGTGCAAAGAAGAAAGTTCTTGTTGCCCGAGTAAGTAGCATTTTTTTCTTTTACTTTTTGCCTGCTTGTAGGATTTTAGTCCTAACTATACCTAATCTTTCTTAATTATAACTAATTTTTCCCTAATTATGTTTGTTGTAGTTAACATTCTCCTACATAAGGGAAAAGTAAAAATTACTTGGATATTTGCTCTTTGGGTGAATTTCCTTAAAGAAAGTATATATGTGAGAAAAAAGACGTGAAAATCATGCTTTGAAGTATAGGGCAGCTCGAATTCCTGTGCTTCATTAAGCACACATAGAGCTGGTCCAAGCTAAAGTTAAAATTAAATGAGTATCATACAAACATTTTAGCTAAAGAAAGATAGAATAATACGTAAGGAATAATAATGTTGGCTAATTTATTGTGCTCAGCAATTGTGTAGGAGATACACATGTATTGCATAGTTGCAAGTCAGACTCGGTAGTAACCTATAAAACTTATGTGCAAATAGTCTCTTATTTTATAATAATTCACTCCTATTCAATATACACAATAACGGGTCTGCAGCTGTTACAAACAAATAATATGGAAAGAAAGAAAGATCTATCACTGATCACAAAGTTTTCATCTCCTAACAGTAAATGTTATTTTTTTTTTCCCCAGGACACATCACATGTTTTAAGCAGAAGAGACTATGATATACAGGTAAACCACTCTTGTCACTTTTTCTGAACTACTGCTGGTAGCAATAACTTATAGCTCCTTGTGTATTACCTACAAAATAGAAGAATGATCTAGTGTTCACAAAAGAAAATTAATTCTGTTTAGGGTTAGGTAGTTCTTTCCTAATAGAACTATGTATTTTATTTTATTATCCTTACAGATAAATGTGTCATTTTTTGTTTCTTCACAGAATGCGTCTTCTCCTTCAAATAGCAGCCACTCTGACATCCAGGTAATAATGTAGTGTCAATTGCATGATGTCAAGGAGCTTTCTGATAAATTATATTTCATTTTGAAAGTTAGGTTCCAGTAATTTTTCTGTGCTGAAGGATGCTATTTTGGTATGACAGCATTCTCCCTATAATGCTATAATTTTGCACAGTCGTAGATAGTGATACTGGGCCCAGAATATACAGTTTTTCTGTTCCTTCACCCCTCTTAGCAGGTGAGAATTGTAGGAGTTTTGTTATATAATATTTTGTAAAATTCATTTGAAAAACACAAACTATATAGTTTCAGAGTATTTTTTTAGAAACATTCATGCTCTAGTGATGCTAATGGCCATATATATAATAGTTTCATTTTGCATTTGGTAGGAAGGTACATCTCAGGGATTACGAACTTCTGTTACAAAAGTAGGTCCAACTTTCATATTCTGTAGGATTATGTACTGCCGCAGTAGTGTATATATTAGAGAATTATGTGAAATTCACCTGATCCAGAGTGGCACCTTTTTCTGGTTTTCTTAATGTTGTATATTGTATTGGTACCCATCAGCTTCCCAGGAATCTGAAATCCTGCTATACACAGCATTATGTAGATTTAACAGTAGCATAGTCCTCTGTCTCAGAAAGTTTTAAATTTAATTCTATAGTGCAGACAGGTCTCTGAGCTCTGGAAGGTAAGAGTTTTCTTAATTTTTTCCCTAATGCCCATTCCCTGTGAATTGTATCAAGTCACTTAATTAGGTTGCATCCTAATTTATGTTTTCACAGTAATTCAACAGCTTATCTTCACTGGTGCAGGGAAGTGATAGAGTTTGTAATAGAGTTTCTTGCTACATAGTTTTATACTTTAGCTTCTAATAAAATGCTTTAATAAAATGTAATTGTTTTCTTCGCAGGGTGGATCATTTATTGCAACCAGTGGATCAAGTAATCAGGTCAGGATTTTTTTTTTTTTTTAACTAGTTTTGTTCAGATAGTTTCCTAGTAATTAAACTAATTAACTTCAGGAGTCAGAGTTTAAGTAGTTTTGCATGCAAGATTGGTGATCTTATCCATTAATTTGTAAATGAAGTGACCCTGTTCATATTAAATTTTTCAGAAATGGCTCTCTGAAATAACTATTTAGCACTGTTTCAATATAATTTGCTTTATTGGTGATAGCACAATGAGATACTTCTGACTACCCTGATACTTCTCTCTTGCTGAGGCATCTGTCATTGAGACATCACACTGAGAGATGCACTATCACTCTGGCTTCCAAAGCAAACATTAACTGTACACATCTGTGCTGTCCCCTCATTTGTTCTAGGTACAGCAAAGGTCACACCTACTCTGTAGTCCCACAGGCTCGCTTCCCCTAAAGAGTTTTGCATCTGAAGCAAGCTTTTATTTTCAATTTCCACAAAGCAATAATTGTTTCCTTTTTTTTTTTTTTTAATTTGTAGGGTGGTTGCATTTGTCCTGACGGAAGCAGTGGTCATAGACAGGTAATTGGTTTTTTTAATTTATACTTCCTTGTACATAATGGACATTATTTTGAATTACTCACTTTGTAAATATGGGCATTTGGTTAACACTAAACATTAATGGTAATTTCCTTAGTATGGGTAGAAATATATACAATTAAGTGAAAGAATGAGTTCCACTTAACTGCATAATCACCTTTTGGCCACTAATTTTCTGTAACTGTGCTTGGTGATCCACATGCTCTGTCACTTGACTATTATGTGCTAATTATTCATTACTTTAAAAAAACAGTCAATATACCTTGTAGTAACCACAGTATTCAGTTGCATCCAGCTTAGTTTCCTAGTCTTTCTCACTGGTGCAATAAAATACTGTGACTAAAAATACCAAAATTTGATAAATATTTCAAAATATGATCTCTTAAATCAACATTTAAACTGTTCTTTCCCCTAAAGAGAATAATTGAAATTTCACTGTCAGTTGATCTCGATTAACTTTTCTCTTAGGCAATGCCTCTGTGCCAGGAAAAAGGCCAAGGGATGTGCATATGTGGGCAATATAGACTAGCTTTACCAGGCTTCTGGTTTTTAAAGTCACCTTGGATTTTAAAGTCACCTGTCTTCAATCAGAATATGTTTTTCTGAACCTTTTATTGAAGCTGTATTTACATAAACCCATTTGAATAGTGTAGTATTTTTTCAGTTTTCGATTTCAACAAGAAGCATTTTGTGAATTATTCTTTCTGTAAAAACCCCTATGCTATTTAAACAAATTAACTGTATAAAGAAATTACTGCTTTCTGAACTGAACTTCATTAACTTAAAACATAGCAACATTAATTTTGGTCAGGTACAATACCACCTCTCCCATCTAACTGAGGCCAAGCAGTAATCATGACCTACATGCTTTAAGACTTTAATAACTAGTCTATTAAAATAAATAATACTGAAACTTCATTGAGGAAAAACCTTTTTATTTGTTGTGTGATTGTATATAAAAAAATCCATTTATAATGAAAAAGGTGGAGATCTTTATGCAAGTTTTTTTTCATTCTAATAAACATTTTTCTTTGCATGCTTTAATTGTTGCAAAAAAAAAAAAGACTTAATTTTTAACAGAAATCTACACAGCTTGGTTGAGGAGAGTGTATTTAGTTGCTATCGACAAAAAATTTCAACATGAAGAAAATAAGATCTTAAAATTGGACAGATTTAAAAACCAGTTCTCAATGCAGATGTGTCAACTTTGATACACAGAGACTGGTTTTCCAATTTGCAGTCGTATCAACTGATCAAATTCATTTATGATAAATTATGTAGCAGTAGACTTGATCTTTGCTTTCATGCACTTACCTTCATTTTCTGCCCAGGACCCTCTACACATGGCAGCTACAGTGTTTGTTTGCAGCAGCATGTAAACAGAATGGCCATGATAGGTTACATTCCAATAACAGTAAAAAAGCAAGCTGTAGGTAGATGCATACATACAAATAAATTACTATTCATAAATCCTACATAAAAGAGAGAGTCACTTACTTCCTAGGGCAGTAGTCACAGCACCAAGCCTGACAGAGTTCAAGAAGCATTTGGACAATGCCCTCAGGCACGTGGTGTGACACTCGGGGCTGGTCCTGTGCAGGGTCAGGAGTTTGACCTGATAATCCTTTTGGGTCCCTTCCAACTCAGTTTGTTCTGTGATTCTGAGATTCCTTGAAGACTCTTCAGTGGAGGAAAAAATTATTGCAAAAAGCTTTCTTCTAGATTTAAAAGCTGAGAGTTACACAAAAGTCTTTTCAAACCTGGAAAATATTATAAATTAAGAGTCAAAGCTATACGTATTTAAACCATCTCATTTCAAAGGAGAAAATGGGTTTACTTATGGGGATCCCCAAATTCCTCACACTGCAATTATTTTACATTTTCTCCAAGCTTCATTTAAAGGCAAGATCTTAGTCTACAGATGGTCTTGAAGGAAGCAGTAGAATAATATTTCCCCTGTTTCGTATATAAGGGGGAACTGACAGTAATAGTGAAATGTCATGTACTGGTAAATAGTCCTCTACTTTAAGTGGTGAGCTGAAAAAGATGATCTCCTAAATACTCTTTACACTTTGGAAGTCCAGTATTCTAGCAGATTTTAAAAAGACCATCAAGGTCATGATCATCTATAACAACAGAGTCTGCAAGGTATGACATAGGATTCTGTCACAAGAAAGAGTAAAACTAAATGTTAACACTACTTTCAGATCTTTTAACCTGAACAGGAATAACAGAACCTGCTAAAGGTTTCCTTATCTCCAGCAAAAAGTACCAACCAGCACTCTCTTTTAATGGTTGTTGTAATGTTTTATTTGAAAGAATAGAAATTCAGAATGCAAATGTCTGTTTGCAAGAAAATAGCTAGTCTGTGTTTTCATTTCAGAGAGCCCCAGGTTCTTCATACAGCACATATTCTGGTAACCAGGTAAACATTCAGATAAAATGCCCTATTCAGTAGCTCCATCTAAAACCTTCCCTGAAAGAGTAGCCAGATATAAATCAGTAACCCATTGTGTCTTCTGCACAGGGAGGGCCTTTCTTCTATCCTGGAGGATCCTATGGACAGGTAGTAGTTCTCCCTCCCTCACCAGGATAATACAGACTCCCATCCTCCTGGTTGCTTCACTCCCAATATTGTGGGTGCTATGACATACTAAAAGTACAGATGCAACTGTTGTCCCTTAGAGCAGAAAAATTAACCCTGATGTAGCCTGATTGCGTGGAGCTCAAGAGAGAACAGTACAGAATGGTCTCTGCAGTTCCTTTGCAGAATTTTTCCTTTTGCAGAATTCAAGTTTCAGCAGACTAGGGAAATTGCTGCCAGAAGATTTTTTCCACTTCAGCAATAATAGTCCTGAGTTTTACTTCGGCGCATAAAAATTAGCTCAAAATTGGGAGAAAGGGTATAAATAAAGTGAGAACCAGATATGGAGGTATTTAAACTCTCATCTGCAGGAAAATAGCTGGTCTGTGTTTTTCTTTCAGGGCGGCCCAGGTTCTTCCCACAGTTCTTACTCTGGTAACCAGGTAAATATTCTGGTCCCTGTGCCCGCACAGGCGCAGTCTGAAGTATCCCTTGAGAGAACATTCAACTACAAAACAGCAAATTTCTGTTTTCTCTGCAGGGAGGGCCTTCCTTCTATCCTGGTGGAGCTTACGGACAGGTAGGTGTTCTTTCTTGCTTGTAGAGATAACAGACTTCTTTTATCTTCATTCCTATATTCCCCATGTAGTGGCTGTTGTGACATATAACACCCAAGAGTTGAGTCTATCATAACACCTAAGAATTGCATCAGCTATCTGTACCTTACAACATGAAATCTGTCAGAGAAAAAGACTAAATTGTGCTTACAACTTCCATGGAATGATCTTTAATCTAACTAAAAAGTTAGTGATAAGTCCCTTCTTGTTTAACAGTATTGGCCTACAGTGAGATTCAGATACATTGCTATTCACACCATCCTGTTTGCAAGAAAATAGCTAGTCTGTGTTTTCATTTCAGAGAGCCCCAGGTTCTTCATACAGCACATATTCTGGTAACCAGGTAAACATTCAGATAAAATGCCCTATTCAGTAGCTCCATCTAAAACCTTCCCTGAAAGAGTAGCCAGATATAAATCAGTAACCCATTGTGTCTTCTGCACAGGGAGGGCCTTTCTTCTATCCTGGAGGATCCTATGGACAGGTAGTAGTTCTCCCTCCCTCACCAGGATAATACAGACTCCCATCCTCCTGGTTGCTTCACTCCCAATATTGTGGGTGCTATGACATACTAAAAGTACAGACGCAACTGTTGTCCCTTAGAGCAGAAAAATTAACCCTGATGTAACCTGATTGCGTGGAGCTCAAGAGAGAACAGTACAGAATGGTCTCTGCAGTTCCTTTGCAGAATTTTTCCTTTTGCAGAATTCAAGTTTCAGCAGACTAGGGAAATTGCTGCCAGAAGATTTTTTCCACTTCAGCAATAATAGTCCTGAGTTTTACTTCGGCGCATAAAAATTAGCTCAAAATTGGGAGAAAGGGTATAAATAAAGTGAGAACCAGATATGGAGGTATTTAAACTCTCATCTGCAGGAAAATAGCTGGTCTGTGTTTTTCTTTCAGGGCGGCCCAGGTTCTTCCCACAGTTCTTACTCTGGTAACCAGGTAAATATTCTGGTCCCTGTGCCCGCACAGGCGCAGTCTGAAGTATCCCTTGAGAGAACATTCAACTACAAAACAGCAAATTTCTGTTTTCTCTGCAGGGAGGGCCTTCCTTCTATCCTGGTGGAGCTTACGGACAGGTAGGTGTTCTTTCTTGCTTGTAGAGATAACAGACTTCTTTTATCTTCACTCCTATTCTGTCTTTGAAAGATGGAAAACACTTTCTTGGGAGAATCAAATTAATCAACTTTTTTTATTTTCTGTGCAGGGAGGGTCTTCTGCTTATGATGGCAGCAGTGAATCCTATGGTCCGGTAAATATCCTTTTATTTCTCTTTGTGTAAAAGTTGCTGAGGGCCAATACCCTGGGTTAAGTAAATATACATATCTGTATTTTGGCTCTCACTGTGTTCTAATGAAAGTGACTTTTGAGGAATGAGTAAATTTGTATATTCTTTTAACTAAGTAGCCTGAAACTTTACAGGGAAGTAAAAGGTGGGGGGCCTCCAACATTTAAGGCTTATTCTTCCCAACAATGCTAGCTCTGAATTACCTGCAAGATGAAGGTCTCTTCAAAAGTGGAATTAGAATTTGAGTTTAAAAATATGTAACATCAGTGTTTTACAGGGACGTAACTCTGATAACAGTTCTGATAACTAAGTAAATAATCATATTTTTTAAATCTCTCAGAAGGAGATCCCTACAGTAAGCATCCAAAAAAAAAAAGTCTGTTTGCAATATGAAAATTATTTATTATCTATCCACAGGGTGGATCTTCTGCATACAGTGGTTCTGAGACTTATGGCCAGGTAAATGTTATTTGTCTCCTACATCAAAAGCTTAAGCTTGCTGTGTTGGTTCTTATGTGTACTGGGTTCTATGTTTCAGGTTTTTTAAGTGACCATGACCATGAAAATGCCATCTTAACTTTTGTTTCTCTTTACCTTTGTAACAACTCAAAATGTTTCCATAACGTAGCAAACATGACGCACTATGTATGCTGTTTTTAACTGTGCCCTGTGACTACTCAATGCTTTAACTACTTTATTGTTTATGCATTAGCTCATTTAAAAGGAAAATATTTTGTGCATTTATTTTACACACCTGACTTATCCAGAAGCTGTTGAAAGTTTAAATAATGGGATTTTTGAATATAAAGAATGATAACTTTGCAAATTAACTTCATTGAAAAATTTTTCCTTATAAAAATCCGTGTTTGCAAGGAGGGGGTTTTTCCAAGCCTCTTCTGCTTAAGCAACAGGTAAAGTTACGTATTTTTTCTTTTCTTGTACATTCCCTAGTTTAGGTGAAATTGGAGGTTCTAAGTTGTTAGTCAGATTTATTCTTCTATTTTATATTCTCCACAATTAAGAACATGAAGGAGTCCTTTTTATACAAAAATAAATGTTTTTTCACAATTTTATAGGATTCACCTTCCATGGGAGGCAGTGAAACTGAAGACAGTGTAAGCATTTGTTCTCAACAATATCAATATCATAATTCACCACCTTTTAAAGTATCTAGGTGCTTACATGGACCTTTACCTTATCTGATGTCACATGATTGTGCTATGCATGATAAGGATTTCACAGATTAAAATTGCATTTACAGCAGTTCTGACTTCTAACAATCAAACAGTTTTTGGATTGGTTGTTAGAAGTAGCAATTACAAAGAAAGCTCTTTTTATTTCACAATTTCCATCAAAACCCAGTATTAGTATATGACTACTTCTTCTTTCCATCCCCGAATTGCACTGCACTTCATTTGTTTTTCCACTGCCAGACATATAAGATTCAAGTTTCAAGTTCCTTCATCTATATATTGCACAGGAATGGTCTGTTTTCATGTCGTGTGGTGAAAACTGCCTCCTTTTCTTAAGAAAATGCCTTTTCTCCTGACTAAAGCATATTTCCTATTAATTCTGCTGAAGCTGTTTATAAAATTTTACAATTTTAAAGTGTTTTCCAGGGTCCTGGTTAGTAGGAAATTGCTCTCTGCAAGTAATTATAAATTCATCTGTGCACTTTAGTCACAAGTATACTGTGTCTATAGATTCAATGCAGTTTCTGTACCAAATATTCTTATGGATATTCGAGAAAGCTAAAATACACTACTGCAGAGGGCCCAAAAAGACCTCAGAAAGAATCAAGGTATCACAACAGATGTGTAACACATCTTGGTCTTAAAAAAATCAAGACAGCTTTGCAAATGCTGATGTTTTCCCCTGAAACATTCAAGAGGAAATAAAATAGATTGAGATGTGATCTCATTCCTTTATTTCACTATATCAGGATTCAGCTTTCAAAATAAAGAAATGCCATTCTCCAGAAATGAGCAAAGAACTTGTAGACTGCTTATCCTACAGCCTCCATCTTCAACCTTCCCACAAGCAGTACCTTCCTTTGCTTCCCACCCTTGCTTAGAAAGAAATAACAATATTTGCCATGGCAATAACTGGATTCTGATATTTTTTAGGATTCCTCCTCGTCGTCTGGTAGCCGCCAGAGTGAACGGGTAAGCACTCCTTCCTTCCTTACATATTGCCAGGGGCTGGCCCCAGTGCTTGGCAACTGCAGCACCTAAATTACATCTCCTGTGGAAACCCTGAGGCAGCTTCCAGTGTGGGACAGAAAGTCCTTGAGCACACAGGGAATGAGGATATGGCTAAAGAGTTAAAGTACTGCTAGAAATCCCAGCTGATGCTGAGGTGTGCTCTCGAATCTCAAACTCACACCACAAATGCTATAGCACAATTTACTTGTTCAGGTCCTTGTGCTTTTTAAATCATTGCTTGAATGCAAAGAGCTTCAATAACATTATTTGTCCAGCACTTATAATAAGTGCAACCCTTTGCTTCGTTGTGCTGTATGACTGACTTATGAAGGCTTCCATTTTCTTATCATTTTTACATGACACATACTGTATTTATTCTAATGACACAGGCTGAGAAATTATTTTGTTGGAGATATAACGCTTTCAACTGTTGTATCCTAGAGAATATCTTCAACCAAAAGAGGAATTATCAATAGTCATGAAGGGGCATGTGTGGTTTTATCCAGAAAGACAGCAGGGTTTTTTTGTTTTTCTTGAACAATCCATGACAGAAAATTAAGGAACATGGAAAAGCAAGGAGGAGTGTTTTTCTTCCACTCTGATCTTTCCAGTTTTTGGGTTTTGGTTTTTTCATGTAATTTCAATACATTTTTCCAGGATTTTTATTCCCCAGGAGGCAGCCAGTCAGGTGGACATGTAAGCATCTATTTTATTTACTATTTGCAGTTCCCTTCCAAAATGGCTGTACTATTTAAAAATTATCCCAATGAGTAAATGACACCAACCCATGCATTTCCTGGAATTTCTCACGACATCTGGCTTCATGTCTTGTGAAATCAAATTGCAAACTGTTTGAATAAAAAAATTAAAAATTGTGCGTGTACAACAGTCTTGTTCTCCAGAAGCCATTTCAAACAAAAATAAATTGGGTCTGCTTTTTGCAGGGATCATCTTCTCAAAGCGGCAGCTATTCCAGTGGACAGGTAAATACTACATCTTTGTCTTTTTGGCCTCAAGTATCTGTCATACAAAAGTTTGAGGCCTCATATTGTATTACAGCAATTTTTAATCTATGAACAAGACTGATTCATTCTTCCTTACATATCTCTATATAAAAGTCCAAATGCAAGCAGAGTAGTCAAAATACAATTCATGTATTAACAGATGTTTTAACACCAGGAAAAATGCAAGTAATAAATATTTAGCATTAATTTATATATTTTAAAAATAAATTACGTGATTTTTATTTTTTTCAGGACTCATCCTCATCTGGAAGCAGCCAGTATGGTGGGCAGGTGGGAAATTTTTCTTCTTTGTTGTTTTCATGAGGTTTTTTTCCCCCAATGTATATATTTCAAGAAAATATTACCCGATTGGTAATACCTAAGTTTCCAGACTACTCTGTGGTTTATTTTATCCTCATTAATCCTTCTATATATAAAATTGTGTTCTCAACCAAATAGATCTTTTCAAACATATTTAAAAGAGTAAAAGACAATACTTTGTATTTAAATGCACGTGTCAAAGAAAAATTTTTAAATGAGAATGTAACATTTACAGGGTTCACCTTCCTCAGGAGGCAGCCAGTCTGGTGGACAGGTATGATTTTCTTTCTCAGTCTTCAGCTGGGCTAGTGGCAGGCACTCAAATTTACTTCTCTAATGTTTCTTTCACAAGAACTGTTTCCTTCACCATGGTCCTTTTTGGCCAAAGCCTCAGCAACACATTATTTTCTTTTGCCATGTCATTTGGACATCCTGCAAGCCAGAGTAGCCAGTAGTAACTGTTTGGCATGTGTATCTGAGCTTCTGTACCTGCTTTGCTGCTAAACAAATTTCATGTATATTGAAAGTGGAAAGTGAGACACTGAATGGTGAACTCCTGGCCACCTCTGTCAGTTTTATCAGAGTAGAAATCACCTGTTTTCTGCATGATCTGTAATATGAAGCAGTACTGCATGTACTCCAGGTGCTCTGGCCTGTTTAGGAAAAAAAAATTGCTATCTGTAGTACTACTCAGAATTTTGCACTCAACCTTTTGATTAGTAATGTTTTTAAGGTAAAAATTGTAGGTAAGAAAATTTGAAGGTAAAAATTGTAGGTAAGAAAATTTGAAGATAAAAATTAGCATTTTGTTGCCCAATCAGAGCAATAAGTGCAGAAATAGTTGCATAGGATGAAATAGAGTCAGTTCTAGAAGCTGGCCGGTTAGGAATGTAGCTTTATGGTGTGTATGCGTGGGATGGTAGAAGCAATTTGAGTTGTAACTAGAGTCCATTTCAGTCCTGTGCTCTTGATATCTTAAATACTTTCTGCATTCTTTACAGGGTGGATGTGATTGTTCTGGGGGAAGTTCTGTAAGTGCTACTTGTTCATTACACATTTTCTTCTACTAAACTCTTTAACTGGAAAATTATGTGAGATCCTATTTATTTCCAACTTACTTACTTGAATGTACTCTTAATTTTATTTTCATTGTTCCTTTAGTGACTTAGATGTTTCTGATATGGTAGGAGTTATTTCTCATTATGCCAAGATTCAGTGTTACAGAATCGTCGAATAATTTAGGTTGGAAAATGCCTCGAGTCCAAGCATTAACTCAGCCAAGGTCACCACGAAACCATGTCCCTAAGTGCCACATGTATATGTCTTCTAAATACCTGCGGGGTTGGCGACTCAGCCCCTTCCCCAGCAACCTGTTCAGTGCTTGATAATCCTTTCAGTGAAGAAATTGTTTCCTAAAATCCAATCTAAGCCTCCCCTGGAGCATCTTGAGGCCATTTCCTCTTGTTCTGTTGCTTGTCACTTGAAAGAAGGGACCAACCCCTCCCTGGCTACAACCTCCTTTCAGGGAGTTGTAGAGAGCAGTGAGGTCCCCCCTGAGCCTCCTTTGGTCCAGGCTAAACAACGCCAGCACCTTCAGCTGCTCCTCACAAAGCTTGTGCTCCAGACCCTCCACCAGCCCCTTCTGGACACAGTCCCACACCTCAATGTCCTTCTTGTAGTGAGGGGCCCAAAAGTGAACACAGGATTCAAGGTGGCAGCCTCATCAGTCCCCCCTCAGTACAGGGGGGCAATCCCTTCCCTAGTGCTGCTTGCTGGCCACATGATTTCTGACAAAAGCCAGGAAGCCCCAAATTTGGCAGTGAGTTGCATTCTCTGAGCAGTGATGTCTGTTGCCATACAGTACTTACAGAGATGTGTATCTCTTCTCAAAAAGCCCAAAAAGATTGCTTTAAATAGCAGAATTAATTGAAAAAAGATCTATCATGAAAGAAAGCTAAAATAATATCAAGTCTACAAAATTGCCGATCATAAAAATTTGTATCAAAAATCAATGTTTACAAAATTTAAAACATAAACGAAACCAAAAACTGAGTGACTTCTCACTTGCGCTTTTAAGTCCATATGAAATTATTTAAGGACTATGAAATCCCCGTTTTCCAAAGCAAATCATATGTGGTCGATCAACATATAGCATGTAAAGGACATTCCTGCACCTTGGGTCATGCTCTTATTTCCTAGACAATGAGTTGTGGGTAGATACAATATGATACTTCACGATTTATAATCTTCTGAGCCAAAAAAGGGCTATTTTCTCTCTTGGCAAATTGATATAAGTAAGTGAAGTGTAAGGGTAATTATTTCGGGCTGTGATATTCTTCTTTTGAAATGCCATAGAACAGAAATTCTAAGGTTTTGTTTCATTTCTAGTTTATGATCAAAGGCTAATTTTTCTTTTCTTTTTTTTCCTTATAGGGTGGATCCCCTACTTTAGTCAGAAGTGATTCCTCTGCAAATGTAAGCAAAGTTCATCAGCTTTTAGGAGTGTCTTCTGTTTGCTATATCAATATAATGGCTAGAGAGGAAAAAAGGAGTCAGTGCCTAACAGAAGTCATACACTTGTGAAAATAACCTACTTTAGTTACAATTAAAAATACATACAGGACATACTTTTAAATGGTAGCTAAAAAATACCCACAGAACATTCATGCAGCACTCCCAGTTTCTCTTTCCATTTGAAATAGTTTTCATTCAAAGAGAAGTCTTACAATGAAAAATGTCACAAACACAGGTAGATACCAGAATAAATATTTACTTTGGAAGTTAATTCCATTGGCTTCCTTGGAATAATGTAAAAATATCCCCCAAGGACATGGCTTTATGTGATTGTATTCCTCTCAGATCATTTACTGCAAGAAAGTTTAGTGTTAGTATTTATGTACTGCTATCTTTCAAGAAGTTTTGCTTCAAAATACTTCTTTTAGAGCAAAATAACTGGTGGGTTTGGTGTTTGCTTTTTTCCCCAGGACTCATCTTCTTCTGGAGGCAGCCAGTACAACAGCCAGGTAAGCAGGCATTCCAAAAGGAGAGACAGTTTGCCACTTCTGAAGATGATGGTTATTCATCCACTTAATTAAATTCAGTTTTTATACGGGAACTGGGTAAAAAGAGCAGAACCTCAGTAAATGAAATTCATCACTGAGTTAGATATGTCCTTAAAATTATAGCAATGGACTTTTTTAGCAAATAGTGCCCTTGCTTTGTGAAACTTGCAAAATGAAGCTCACAAAAAAAAAATGTCTGGGAAAAGAAATCAAATTGCATAATTTTATATTTCTATTGGGCCTAATTCCATTATGAAGAAAACCAAATCCAATCTCCCCTCTTTAAAGAGACCTCTTGTTGTTTGAAGTTTCAGTAGATTTCCTTAGTTTGGTTTTCAGAGTCCTCTCAGGTAGCCAATATTTTACTCCTAGCTCTGGCCCCTCATTCAGCTTTCCAAACAAAAATAATGCCATTCTCCAGAAACGGGCAGAGAAAGAACTGGAAAGAATGCCACTTTAACCTTCCCAACATGTCACACAAACAAAGCACGATGTCTTTGCCTCCCATCCTTGCTAAAGATCTCAGATATTTTCCCAAATTACCTCGTAAGGCTTAAATTCTAGTTATTAAAGCATTCTGAAAGTCCAGCTCACCTGTCTTCACTCTTACCTTGCTCTCCTGCTCCTGTTGTCCTGGCAGAGTCATGTTTTGATTTAAGGAAATCCTACTGCAGGTAATTCACTCATCTGGTATTCTTTACAGGATTCATATTCCTCTGGAGCTAGCCAATATGGAGGACATGTAAGCTCTTACTTTTAATATTTTATATTACGTATTTGTTTTATAAATACCTGACTCATATTAAGGATCTCAGTTATTATATCAAGAAAATTGACAGTGGTCTATACTCTGTAGTAATATTGTGAATTCAAGGAAGACAAAAAAACCCAGAGTTTATTCTGGGATAATTACACACCAACATTCAAATAACAAAATATTGATGTCTTTGCCACTTCTTTCCACAAATTAAATATTCAGAAATAACTACTTATCAATTTTTTTCCAGGAGTCATCTTCTTATGGAGGCAGCCAGTATGGTGGACAAGTAAGCATTAATAGTGCCCATTTTTATAGTTTATTTATTGTCCACCTGACTGTCTATCTTAGCTTTAATTTAATCTAAAATCTTGTCAGTAAATCTTTCTCTGCAGTGTTCTGATGCTACTGTAATTTAAAAAAAACAAGTTCAGATGAAGATCATTATCTAAGACTAAACAAAAATAGGATGTGAAGTACATGATTGACTCAATTGACTCCTGAAATTTGCAGGACTCGACATCGTGTCTCTCTGAAATAAATCAGTACTTTATGAAGCTAACCAGAATTTTTAAAGCCTCATGAAATGATTACATGATTCTATGAAATAAGTGTAAAAAGGTTTCAGTTTCCATTTTTTCTTTCTTTTCAGGGTTCACCTTCCTCAGGAGGCAGCCAATATGGTGGACAGGTGAATATTCTTCCCTTGTAGTGCTTACTACTTTATCAAAGAGATTGGTAGTTCTCTGTGTAAAAGAACATTTTGAGGAGATTGGGGTTTGGTTTAGGGGATTGTGTCCATTTTTTATCTAATTTGTTGCTAAGTATATAATGTTTATAAATATATGTGATACCAAGCCACAGAAGAGTTTTTAAGATGGAATTTCTGATGCATCACGGTAAATGCAGATGAGCCTCACCCATTTTGGCACAGTCTGGTTCAGTCCACTCACAGTTCTGCAGTGAAAGAAACTGGGTACTTCTTCATATGGAGCATGGTTTAAAGGAGTACTATGACATGGATAAGAGATAATTTAATTCTTTTTTTGTTCAGGGTTCACCTTCTTCAGGAGGCAGCCAGTATGGAGGACCGGTGAGAATCTCTTCCTGCGTAGTTCTTATTCTAACACACAGTTTCTACATCAAAACTTGGTCCTTTTATATTGACTGAAAAAATATTTTGTGAAAACTGTGTTTATGTGATAACAGATAGGTATCTAAAGATGTATGAGGTGAAGCAATACAAAAACTACGGAGTTCTGCTGCTTCTGTTGTATTAAATGCAGTTCTGGCCTTGTTCTACCCTCCAGCCTGCCCTATTGCTGTCAAGGTTTCTTAGCTCTAACAGTAAGGAGTGGCTGGAAGTAGATTCATCCCTTCTCTACCTCATTTCCTTCAGCAAAATGCAGTATCAGAGTTGGTGTCTGAGAAGCAGAATGGTTTAAAATCGGAAGAGGGGAGAAGGTGAGGAGTTCCATGAGGTGTTCCATGCCTCTGTGAAATGAAAGATAACGGATAGAGTTCCTAGTGCTGCCTGGTGGTACAGCCTCTAGTATGGAGTGACACATAAAGCAATAGGCTTGAGTGTTTATCTTCCTGTAATTTTTCATTGTGCAACAGAGGAAAAAATAGTGTTTCTATAAAAAGCCCTTAAAAAAGCTTTTTGATTTGAGAAATAATTGGCACCTTTGCTTCAGGGTCCATATTTCCCAGGTGGCAGCCATTACGGAGGACAGGTGAGAATTTTTTTTCTGTTTATGGGTTGTTTTTCCACTGTTCCCCTTTTTTTTTTTGGTGAACACCAGGATATTTTTTAAAGGGGTGTCTTACAGCAAAACAGTGTTTAGGCAGAATAGACACAGATCTGACTTTCTGCTGTGTCAGCCCACTCACATAAGCAAAGCATAGAAGGCTGCTGTGAGCACACAGTCCAGGGCAGCAGCACTACTCACACCTGCCTGAAGCTGACTTCGATCCAAACTTCATTGTTCTGTTTAAACAGCAGCTGCTGTAAAGGCCAGTGGATTTCAGTATGGTTATAAAGTAAATATTCATGTCCCTGTGGCACTTAAATCCAAAGAAGACAAATAAAAGTGTGTTTTTCTGTGACAGGTCGTAAGTTAAAGAATGTGCAACAAATATAAATGCTTTTTCATTTCTTTAGGGTGTGGCTTCTTCAGGAAGCAGCCAGTATGGCGGACAGGTAAAACTTCTACTTTCATGGTATTTGCAGTTTGGGCACACAGTTCATCAGGAAAACAGACTGGTGTTTTTTGCAAAAAAGGAACATTCTAAGATAGAGTAGCTTTAAGTCAGACTGAAGGAGGATTGCTAAGCATGAGTCTGTCTGGTATATCAGATCATGTTAAGAGCAAATGATACAGGGGCCTGTGACACTGCATGGAAATGTTTCTTCAACATATCATGGTTTAAGAAGCCAATTTTTTGTGTTATGTTTAAATGGAAGCAATTTGAAAGACTGAGAACCACAAAGAACAAGTGAGAATGTTACTCAGTAACACAGAAGTAATTAAGTTACTCATTTTTTCCAGGGCTTTTCTTCAGGAGTCAGACAGTCTGGCGGACAGGTATGCTTTTCTTTCTCTGTACTGTCCAGTTCTGCTAGAAATTAATATATTCACAAATTGCTTTGTGTAACTTTCCCTCACAAGAGCTGTTTCCCTTCACACATTTCATCCAGACTGAATGTGAAAAGTGAGACACTGAATAGTGAACCCTTGACCACTTCTTACTAAGTTTTGTCAGAGTAGAAGCTACCTAATAGGCCTCCACTGGAAGTCTTCTAAAGAGCACTGTATGTATCCATAGGATCATAGAGTACGCTGAGTTAGAAGGATCCATCAGGATCATCGAGTCCAACTCCTGGCCCTGTGCAGGACAGCCCAAGGATGACACCATGTGCCTGAGAGCATTGTCCAAATGCTCCTTCAGTTCTGACAGGCTTGGTGCTGTGACCACTTTCCCGAAGAAGTTCTAGGTGCTTTGGTCTCCTCAAGGGAAAAAAATAATTTCTGTATTACTATTCAGAATTTTTTACTTATACCTGTGTGAGTAGGTTTTTACTGTAAATTTTAAATGAGAAATTAGAAGATTCTATTTAAAAATTTGATCAGTAAATGCACAGCTAGCCTAAAATGGCAGGTCAGAGATAAAGAAACTGCCTTTTTAAATGGAGCTTGATAAGTTTATGAGCAATGTTTTATAGTCCATTTTCTTACAGTAGCAGAATGTGAGTTTGATTTACTAATTCAGAGGCCTATTCCAATCATAGACCCAGGAAAGTAAGTTTGGTTGTGTTTTGTACAGGGTGGGTGTGTGTGCCCCGGTGGAGGTTCAGTAAGTATTTTTTGTCTTTATATATTTTTCATAGTATGTACACATACTGGAAAATTCCCAAGGAACTACATTTCTTGAAATAATTCTCTCTGTGAAGTTCTATGTATGATGAAAGCTTTTTCCACACTATGCTAAAATGAGCAATTTTGAACCTGCTAATGACAAAAATAATAAGTGACTTGCAACCATAGTATTGTATTCAAAACTAGCTACTCAGTTTGTAAGAGAGGCCTGGGACTTTTCTAAGAATCTGTTTCCCAAATATCTCATAGTACATCTGTTGGGTTTTGGACTTTGCTCTTGTAATAGTTATTAACAGTATGATTGAACTAGTGAAACTTAAGATCTAAAATCTTGGCTCCAAATGCTTTCAGAATGGAGCAGAGCAACACATTTGGAAAAGTTAAAAGTATTTCCATTTTTCTGTCTAATAAGTATATTTCCTATTTCTTTATAAATTCCTGAAAAAAAACCCAAAAAACCCCAAACATACACAATCTCCCCCATTGTTTTGCAGAGATCAAGTAAATTTACCTCTGAAGAAGGATTCAGTTACCTGTTTTCTCAGTATAGTCAAAATTGCTTGGATCTCTACTTCTATTTCTTGGTCTGTGTAATCAAGCAAAACGACACACCCAAGTATATAACCCATGGCATATATGCCAATTCTGAAAATCAAAAGTGCTGGAAACAACATATAAATTAGAATTTATATAAATAGAAATTATATAATAATAATTTTCACTTATATACACATTATATGTACATATATGTTACTTGACATATAAATCAAGATGAATCAGAATAGTAGTAATCAGTGTAAATGACTTGATCATTGCAACAGGTCAGTATGTTCTCTTGGTTTTCCTCTGTGACATTGAAGGTAATACAGAGTAAACATTGCTGTTTCTGTTGAATACAGGGCTCTTTCTCAGGAACCAACTATCATGGTGGACAGGTAGGCAGTTTGTCTCTAACATTTACACAGATTAGTTCCTCAGGAATAAACATAGTTGTATTTGCCCAGAAGCCATCAAACATTGAGTTCAGTTTAGTCGCAGAGATAGGTACAATAATTCCAGAGAGTGCTGGCTTTTATTCAATCACTCTCAACATTTCAGTTTTATCCTTCTGTATACAAGAGCCAAGATTTTACTTTTTAATTATATGAAGCTTTCTTACCTTAAAAAATTGCTGAAGAATCATTGACAGGGTTCATCTCATGGCATAAACCACTAATATGATGTGTGGATAATTAGTCATTTGCCACTGCATTAGTAACTGTGTAAAGTTCTTCCAGTTAATCAGTGTCATGATTCTTGTTTATATTAGGTCCAGGATTTTTTTTGCCATTTAAAATTTTTGATGCTATTAAAAAAATATTTATAAAAATTTCTCGTTCTTTTTACAGGGTTCATATTCTGGAAGCAATCAGTATGGTGGACAGGCAAGCAACTTTTCTTTGTTTTCAAGATCTTCTTTCTACTTGCAATTTATTAAAAGAAAAATATAATGCCGTGCATATACTGACAGTTTTTTAGAGTCATTTTACTCCTAATAAATATTTGAAAACAGGGATTATCAGTAGCTGAAATGGAGTAGCACAAACAAATTTCCATTTAAAGAAATTCCGTAGCTCGTAATTCTAGTTGTTTTACCTCAGAATGCCTCTTAACTCAAGTGATTATTTTAATTTACCCTTTTTATGGGTACATGAAATACTTGGAAAATTTGGTACAAAATATACAAATAGATACTGCTTTAAAAATATAAATTCTGGTGTGTTGCACACGATAACACTGCTTGCCTCTTCAGCTTCAACTCAGGACTCTGTTAAGCGTGTACCTTATGCAGACTGCCACTGAGTCAGAAATGGTACTAGTGCAAATAGCTGACGGATGAAATGGATGACTAACTCATAAGATGGAGCTTATTTTTCATTAGTATTAATGTGTTTGCAATGTCTCACTCTACCATACTAAAAAAATTAATTTCTTTTGACTCCACTGGCAAGCACTGGAGTTCAGTATCGCTCTCTTAAAAGGATAATCTCATGTAGAATGGAGAGGATTTTTAACAGCTGCAAATCATTTTTTTTCTCAAACTACCTATTTGGTAATATTAACGGTATTCTTACAATAATACACATGATGCTCTCTGAACATGTCTGACATAGCAGAAAATCACAAATAAAGTCGATTTTTTTGTCTCTTGAATAGAGCCATATGTAAGACATATGGCTTTTGATCCATTTATTTATGTAACAGAACAGTCTCAGCAGGTATTTTGTGACTGCCCAATTTACTACTTTCAGAGGCATTAGGTCAGAGGTCTTTCACTGCATCTTTTTAGATTAAGATACTTTCCAGATTATGACTGAGATCTCCTGTCAAAAGTCCTGTGATGTTTCATTCTGCATAGAAGACAAAAGTAACTGCTGTTAATTTTCTGTGATTTTTTTAATAGGGATCTTATCCATCAGGAAGCAGCCAGTATGGTGGGCAGGTGAGTATATTCTCCTTCCATCCCATCACTCCTAACTCTTTCCTAACATACTTCTAGATCAGGTCAGCTACTTGATGCTGACAGATACATTAATTTGGCCATTTTATTAAGTTTAAACAGTGCAGGTAATACGGATCAAAGTCGTTTCTGTAAGGTGAATGAAAGATTTGGTTACAATGAGTTACTGCTCTGTGTAAAACATTCCTTTGAACATACTATAGTTGCCAGGCTGTATTTCATAACACTGCTTTCTTGACTCCATTTTTGGAATTCCAATTGTTGTGGTGTGCAGTACAGAGTGTAAATTTTAGGTACTCCATTTACTTTTTTTTTGTTCAAAGAACACCCAAATAAACTTGGCCTAAGTACTGCAGAAATTGTCTCAAGACAGTGACGGAAGATTTTTCATTCAATTAATACAAGTTTGATTGATTTCTTACAGGGCTCATATCCTTCTGGAGGAAGACAACATGGTAAACCAGTAAGTAAAAAACATTCAAATTTACCTTTCCTTTTTCTTATACACCTGTTAAAAAACCTGTAACTAGTTAGTTATGGACTAGACAGTTTTCTGAGAATTATTTTAATATGCAAAGAGTGTCACATGATTTACTTACCTGGGATACTCTCAACAAATGCAAACACAATATTTATTTTCACAGAGTTTTGAGACAGCACTTTACTATGTAGCTGAAGCTCCAGTAATTACAGAATGAGGCCACTGGATTTTTGTGTGTGTGTGTGTGTGTAAGGAACTTCTGAACAGCTATTTCTGTTTAAATTCATAATAATCATATACTTTGTGCTCAGAGTTTTTCATTTTTTCAGTTTTTCATTGATTTTGTATGCATTTGCCTTAAGTATTTCTGTCTTGCTTTGAAGAAAACATTTTTTTCTTTTCAAAGGAAATAATAGTTGCCATTTAACTATGCATATTTTCAACTTCTACCATTTCAGACTGCTCTTTTACTACATAATTTGGACCTTACTCTTGTCATTCAATGGCAGGAGATAAAAATGTTTTAGCTCATCTCTTATAGGAAAGAAGATGTACTTGTTATTAAAAAGTGGCCATAAATGTTACATTTTCTAATACATGAGTCCTAAAGGTGAGACATTTTCTGTACCTGTTTGATGGCATTTCTTAAAGACTTAATGCTTGTAACATTTCCTCTTGGCAATGCCATCCAAATAAGCAGAGCCACTTCACCAGAAAACTGAACAAGATGCTTTCAGAACATCTAATTTTTCTTTACCCACTTTTATTTTCAACTACCTTTCTTATTAGAGTTTTCTTTAAGTAGGGGCTGTAAAGGACTCTTAACATTTGCCTTTTTTTGTTGGTGGTGTCTTTTTTTCCCAAATGTAACCACAGACTGATACCAGGTGAATTACTGTTTAGTTAAACCTTATTATTTTTTCCATGCCATTTTTAAACACAACTACAAAACAGTTCCTTCTTCTTGAGAATTTTGTATTAATTTGTCCAATACAACATTTAAAACAAACTCATACAGAAAGACGTTAAATATTTGTATTTCAGATAAGGTTTTTCCTGGGATTTTTGGATGACTGGATACAAAACAGTGTTCATTCTTCTGTGGTCTTTCATTCCAGATAGCAAGAATATTTAAGCACAAATAGAGTCAAAAACAGGTATCTTTTTTCAGGGTTCCTCTTCCTCAGGAGGCAGTCATCAAGGAAAGCCAGTAAGGATATCCTTCTTTCAGTATTCCACAACCAAGTTAGAAATGGGGATACTGGGTTTTAAAATAGGTAACAACAATGAGGGTGAAATTTAAACTTATGTTACAATGGTAAATGGCTGAGAAAAATTACCAATAAAAATTGGAATATTTTGTTCAAACTTTAACCTTAGGATGAGGCAGCATTTATTCCTCCCATAGCAAAGTTTTGATATACTCTGTTACTTACTCACAGGAACATGCTTGGATCATTATAATAAGAATGGTGTATTTAAATATCAGGGCAATAGTTTCAGTTTCCAACTCTGTAGTTCAGACAAGACACATTGCTTTGACCCATTCCTCTGAAACTGCTCATGCAATAAAAAGGACATAGCTGTGCTTACTTGAGACCATTCAATTAAAATAGGGGGGGAAAGTGCAGTGAAAATGGTAAAACCAAAATAGCTATCAGACCTACTAATATCCAGGGCATTTTCAAGAGTGCTGTGTGCTCTTTGGACACTGTTCACTGCAGTTTTGTAAGACAAAATTAAATGGTTCATAATTATTTCACAGGGTGGCTCTGGCTCAGGAAGCACTTACTCTGGGAAACCGGTAAGAATACTTTCATCACAGCACTTTCATCTTCTTTTCTTAGTAAACAAAGAGCCTGGGTGGTGGGTAGAGCAATTTTGGGATGACTTGGTCTGAAGAGAACATTCTCTATTAATATTAGTTCAACTTTCCTCTTGAACAACTTAAAACCATGCTCTGGGTTAAGCTATTAAAATCTCGTTGATCACAGGAAAAACCTGTATTCAAAACCATTGGCTGGGAACACCTCTATAAATTTATTTGTTTGTTTGTTTTCAGCAATCACCTTACTCAGGCGGCAGTCAAGTGGTAAGAACTTTTCCTCTTTGTAGTTTCTACTGGTTTCTTCCATACATGTCACAGAAAACTGAAATCTTTCAAATTTCCTACATCTGAATAAATGTTTGAGAACATGTGCAATGTAAGAAACGAAACAGTACTAAAAAAAATGAATAGAAGTGGGACCACATAGGTGCGTTATACTTTTGAGCCTGACTGTCACTGAAAAACACCTGTTGATATAAATGTGGCACATGATCTTTTCACATCATAAGTGTCTATGTAATAGAAGGGGCTAACAGAAAAAGATTTTTCTGAAAATTTCTATGCTTTTATAATAGTGATAAAGAGAACTATTGAGGAACGTGTTTATCAAATTTCTCTCTTTTTTTTACAGAGCTCTGCTGGGAAACACTCCACTTCCCAACTCCTGATGTTATTCAGTGGTTTGGGTGCCTTTGCTCTCTCTGCTGCTGTATCAAAATGGTCAATATGAACTTCTGAAGAGTTACTTGACATCCTAAACACGGATTATATTCCGTATTATTAGATTACTTCATGTAAGAAAAAAAATACCCTTAAGTCAAATTGGCAGATGCTACTTGTCTGTTATGTTGCATGTCTAGCTGATATGTCATGCCCCTCATTAGTTTACCTCTGGTTTTAGTCATTAGTAGATATCATTAGTTGTGTCAGTGTTTTAGGCATCAGTTTAAGAGAGCATATTGTACCCTTCCTATATGATTTATTTTTATTTCCAATAGGGAATGCAATGAACACCTACCTGAAAGGATTGGTGTGACAAATGAATACTTAGAAAATATTTGGTTATTAACCAAAGCAGACAAGGTGAAATAAATTGTTGTATATGTAAACTGAACACTGTGCCTGGTAATCATGGCATAAAATAAGGCTAATGTAAACATCTGATAGAGAGTTCTCCATGGGACAGAGGAAGGATGTTGAAGTAGTATCAGAGTATTGATTTTTTTGTTTTGTAATCAAATTCAAATTCAATATGGAGATTGCAAAGAAAAAAAAAAACAAACAAAAAAACAAAACAAAACAAAAAAAAACCACTCCACAGGACTGAAATTTTTTTTCAATTGAATTAAAGTTTATTCATTAGAAAAGTGAAATAGCTCAGAGCAAAGACATGATGAACTCCATTTAAACCAACTGCTGCAAATACCTAGAGTTCTGTAGAGAAGCATATGAGGCAAACATACCTCAGATTAGGCTGATAAACTAAAATCTGCTGAAAAAGAAAGCCTTTTTCCTTGGAAGGAATAGAAAATTAATTAAATTCATACAACTGATGACATCTCGGCTCCTTTTTTCAAATATTTAGTCTAACCTGTGATACCTCATCTATCTGAAAGGCTAATTTCATTAGTGATGCGTATATCTGCAAGCAGGTACATCAGTGTGCTCGCTGAAACACCGCGGCCCATTTTGGAGTGCAGGAGCAGTTCCACACCTTGCAGCAAATTCTTCAGGCGCTCTCAGAGCCACCTGCTGTTTGGTGTTAACAAGGCGCATTCACCTAAAGCATACTTCTAATGAATGTCTTACTGAGCATGTGCCTGCTATTAAAATTACCATTATTAGTAGCGTGCTTTTCTGTCACGGTTTACAACTGCAATTGGTGGGAGAGGTTTCCATTCAAGTTCTGCTACCAACTTCCGCGGGGCCAGGATTTCACCCGGGTTGGATGTCCAGCGCTACCCTTTGCCAACCACCGGTAAATCAACCTGTAACTGAAGCATAAAGTTGTGCCTACATACGATCTTCAACATTTGGTGGACAATTTGTTTCTTCGGACAACACAGTAATGTTCTGTTTGAGAGGTCCGTACCTTAATTCGAACCAGCCCTGCCATTCTCTAATAAATTTGTGATGGGTTTCATACGAAGCGCTCGTGCCAGTGGCTGCCCAAGTTCCCCGTGGATGGTTTGGGCGGACGCGGCCCGTGCCGCTCCCTGTGCCGAAGGGGCTGCAGGCTCCGGGCGGTGCCGGTGCCCCNGGACCGCCTGAGGGAGGCCTGTGCGGGGGGAGGCGGCTGGGGTTGGTGGATGGGGCGGAAAGCAGGTCTGCGGGAGCAGGCTGGGGAGGGAAAGGGTGGGATTGAAGAGACGCCGAGGGAAATGTCTGGAAATGGAGCGGTTTGGGCGAGAGGGAGGAGAGGGTGAAGTTGAAGTTGCCGTGGGGAAGCGGCTGTGTGTGAAGTTGGATGTGGCCGGAGCTGTGACGGTGCTGCTGAGGTTGTGACTTCCTTACTGCTGCTCTGCTGAGAGGATGCTCACTATGCGTGATGTGGTGCTGCATGTAAAGTTCGCAGAAATGCACATTTTACAAGTATTTGCATGGTATCACAATTTTATACCAAGTTTTTGAAATGAGAAACGCTCTAGCAGTACAGCACTTTTGGATTAAGCAGAAACTCAGAGGATAGAGAGATAACAAATGTAATAATGCATATTATGGAATAAACTGAAAGGTAAAAGATTAATATCAGAAGGCACCCCAGGTTGTTTCATTTTATTAAATCCTATCAACTGTGTTTTAAACCAGAGTGAGGAAGACTTGGATTCCAGATACAATATTTTAAAGGAATGATTGGGTGGAGAAGACTGACACAGCTTTGAGCAAAAGAGGGATGTGTTATTTGGGACATAAAGAACGTATGCAACAGACCTTTCTAAAATTGAATGAGCACCACAGGGAAGTTTTAATTTTCATAGTGGCCTCTACACAGGAGGATTGGGACCTAAGACAACCTTTGCTTTTCGAAGAACGTATGTGCGGAATGACAAAGTGGGTCTTAGAATTAACATTAGGTGATGGGCTGCTTTTCCAGAAATCTGTGGGCTTGCCTCTCTCCATAGGCACTGGACTTGACTTATCAGTGTGCACACTGAGTTGAGCTAGAGGCTGTGGGGTGAGATTGAGGGAGGTGGCAGTTGTGGAGAAAGTGATTTACAATAACCTCTCCCTTTGGAAACTGTAGTTCATGGTCCCCTTGTACATTGTTAGGCATTGTGAGAAGAACTTGTGATTGAAAATCACAGTTCTGGGAGATAAGGATCCATTGGTTTGGGATGCAGGATGTTCTGGTTGATAGAAGTAGTATGTGTAGCAAAAATACTGGTTTGGGGAAAGACTGGTTCTAGTAAGTATAAATTTGCTTTCTTTAGAGCAGTGTATTGTTAGGAGTAACTCTGCCTTCAGCAATCCTACAGGCTGCCTACACAGCCTAGTTCCTTATTCTGGTTACACTATTGTTTGCAATAACAAGAAAAAGGCAGGGATTGTCTGAGCCAAGTACCTGTGGAATTCAAGTCACATGTCCCCTTAAAACAGTTCTGGATTTGACAGTGTTAGGACAGCACATACTTATCTTTGGGACAGGCTTGCCAGACACAGTTATTCCTCCCATATTGTTCTTGAATTGCATGCTCCCTGGGCTTATTCTTCACTGGTTACTTCAGTTCCTACCCTATTCATGCTGCTTGTGCAGGCTCCGTGCCTTTGCTGGAACTCAGGAGGCTGCACAGCTGGATCCCATCAATGGAGGATGTCTCTAGAGGGGAGGAGAGATTCTTAACATCTGTACTTCTTAGGATCTGGAATGATAATGTCAGATGGTTATGAGTTCAGGATTTTGCCACTGGGTTTCTGAACCTTGTCTTACATTTATACCCCTTCAGTGCTGTTCAACTGTCTAATTTTATTTGTAATTACTAGCACGCTGCAGTGCCTACACAATGATTTTCCCTGTAGGATCTAGTTTGTGTTACTCTACTGCAAGCAGGTCACCTTGACTGAGGTGTTTGACACTGTGTTGCCTTGAGCACCCGGACTTGATTTGTAATTCATAAATAGCGTAAGTGTAAGCTGCAGCTGCACCCCAGCTGGATTCAATGTTCAGTCTTTCAGCACCTTAGATCAAGCTCCTTCATTGGCTTGATACATCTGCAGGAGCTGCATTCCAGCAGTCCTTTGGTTCATGGCATTGCGCTCCTGTGTGCTTGAGGAGGGGTGGGCATTTGAACTAGGACTGAGAACTGAGTGTCTCCTTGCTCCCAGAGTCTGAATGTGGCTGCTGGGATCTATCTATACTGTGATCTATACAATGAACTCAGTGTATGTACTGTGCGAAAACGAGAGGCAGTTCAGGCAGCTTGTATCAAATTTCTGTGCTGGCAGGCAGAGTTTGTCTTAATGAGTGTTATGTCAATATAAAACTATTGCACTACTGGGCAGAGTTAAAGTCTTCATCTTACAAGAAATGCTGGTGTTACATTTAGCTCAGTGAGGGCCTGAATTTCCTGAATGCTGAATATTTATACTCAGTATGTGATTTGTATAATATTCATCAAACCAAATTTTCATCAGTCAAAAAAATATGATCTCTGGATTCTTAGATTTGGTGTAAAGGATAAAGGTGGTGGGCTTAAAGAACACTTAGCCACAAGTTTCACATTTAAGATTCACAATGCTTTACTCTTCCTGCCTGATACATAGATTAGAATGGTAGTTTTTTTCCCACAAAAGAAAGAAGGAAACAAAAACCTTTGTGAGCTCATAAGAAACCTCATCCAAGTTCCCTTTCTGCTCAGTTTTCTGTCAAAAACCTTACCTGAGTCCCAAGTGATTTATAGCATTCTCTGAAATTAGACTTTAGTTAATACTTAATATGCAATTGCATTCCCTTTGTTAGACTTGGCAGTGATAGAATTTCCCGGTTGAGTGATATATGGCTGGTGAATCACTGATACAGCCTCCACTATCTTTGGCAGAAGCCAAGGTTTTGGAGCAAAGTTGAGAAGATATCGTTGGTTGATCTTTAACAGTTACCATTTAATGTGTAACTGCTCTGTACCTAAATGCACTTGCCAGTTTTTTAAACCATCGGCACGATTTTAAAATGGCCAAGAGTTGTGGTTTAACCCCAGCTGGCAACTAAGCACCACACAGCCACTTGCTCACTCCCCTTGGTGGGATGGGGGAGACAATCAGAAGGGTGAAAGTTAGAAAACTTGTAGGTTGAGACCAAGACAGTTTAGTAGGTAAAGCAAAAGCTGCACATGCAAGCAAAGCAAACCAAAGAGTTCTTTTACCACATTCCATGGGCAAGCAGGTGTTCAGCCATCTCCAGGAAAGCAGGGCTCCATCACATGGAACAGTGACATAGGAAGATAAACAGCATCACTCTGAACCTCCCCTCCTTCCTTCTTCTTCTTCTCCCAGCTTTATGTACTGAGCATGACTCTGTGTGGTCTGGGATATCCCTGTGGTCTGTTGAGGTCAGCTCTCCTGGCTGTGCTCCTCTCAACTTCTTGTGCATTCCCGGCCTCCTCACTGGTGGCTGGGAGGCAGGAAAGTGTAAGCCCTGCACAGCAATAGTGAAAGCATCCCTGTGTTATGAACACTTTTCAGCACAAATCCTAAACACAGCTTCCTACCAGCTCCTGTGAAGAAAATGAACTCTACTCCAGCCAAAACCAGCACACGAGATATGGTTGTGCCTAGGGAGTAAGATGACGTTGCAGGAGCAAGGTCCACCAGTGATCTACTGTGTTCTACTTGATATCCTTGTCTTAAACATATTATTTGAATGCAGATATGTTTTTCGTTCTTTTCATCAGTTAAGATGTTTTTTATGTAAATGAAGAAATTGGGAATACTGCCTGAAGGAAACCTTCATGTGAAAAAAATCTTTGTTCCTCAGTTTCTGCTAGAAGAGTAAAGAAAAAATTTTGTTAGAGGAATTGCTTTTAACCACACTTCTGAAGAAGTGTACGAGCTTCAAGAAAAGCACAGTTTTGGTTTTTTTCATAGTGTAGTTAGTGCACTTTATAATGTCTCCAGCAAGAAAAATGAGTAACAAACTGGAAAACAAAAGAAAGAACAAGGTAAGTTTTAAAATGATGAAGTGATTTGCTGTGATTTAGTTGCAAAGTGCCAGGTATTTGGGGAGGAACAGCTGACAATTGTAGATAGCTTATGGGAGGAAATAAATAAGAAACCTGTTCACAGTATGAGGAAAATGGAAAACATAGTAGTGACATTTTAAAGTGAGAAATACAAGGTTTAAGATTATTAGAAATATTTAGGATGTGCATTACTAAAATTACAGTGACATGACGTTATATCTTGTGATAGTGAGGGGAGAAAGAAATGTATTGTCAAATTATAGCAGTCCAAATATGGCAGTTAAATTATTTGTATGTATGTAAAATCTACTTCAGAACCCAGTTCAGCAGCACTTCACTAGATTTTGAGAGGTCTGTGCACCCTCTGTACCATGTACAATATTTGTCCTAAAATCATAGAATGGTTTGGGTTGGAAGGGACCTTAAAGATCATCTGTTTCCAAGCCCCTGTCGTGGGCAGGGACACCTTCCATAGACCAGGTTGCTCAAAGCCCATCCAACCTGGCCTTGAACACTTACAGTGATGGAGTTTCTCCAGTTCTCTGGGCAGCCTGTTCCTGAATGACCCCAGCTCACGTTCAGGCCCTTGCACTTAGCCTTGTTGAACTTCATGAGGTTCCTTCCTTCCATCTATCTCTATACTTAAATTATTTGTTGTATTAGATACTACTTCTGGTAAATACAAAGCTATATTCACTCCAAAAAAAGAGAATATTTATGGAATAGAACTTTCCTCTGAGGAATGTAGTTGTGTTGCAGAAAATGACGTCTTACTTGCATGTTATCCGGCACAGGGAAGAGGGCAATGCATGTAGAAAGTAAGAAAAGCATAGAAAGAAGTCTTATAAAAACGGGTTCATCAGGTTCTGTGAGTTAGCTCTTACTCCACCTTCCAATTGTGCTTTTCCTTTGTTGACAGCTTATATTTGTATAGGTGTATCATCAGCACTAGGTTCATATTTCATTGGAAAAATATGAGAACACCATCCTGTTTCTTGAATCTGTTATCCTGATTTCAAAGCAAATGCCCAGGAAGTGTGTCCATACCTGTACCACTGGAATGACACAGTGTACTTTACTTTCCACTCTGGTTTTCCTTCCGTAAGGCAGACTCAATCCGTGTTTATTTTCCAGCAGATCCCATATGGAGAATTTGGTGTAGTGGCACAGAAAATTTAAACTTTGCCTTTGGCAGTTTTGAGAGGCTGCTTGTCTACTTCTGTGTTGGGCTTTGCATTTTAACTAATACACAAAGGCCTTTTATTTGGTTAAGCAATGTTAAACTGATTAGTCATAAAATGGAAAAAGAGCTAGGAAAAGTAACTCCTGTAACTTGGCTTTTTTACTATAAGACTGTCAGCAGTGAAAAAATTTCACAGCTAGGCTGGAAGGAATTTAATTCGTGTGATGACATCACCGGGAAGATTTGGAGCATGATAGTAGTTAGTTTATTTTTCTTTTTTTAAATTAAACTTTACTTGTGACAGAGTATGGAGGAATTAAAAAATAGTTGCCAGTAGAGGTTATTTTTGTCGAATCTTTTGGTGAATTTAACCTATTTTTTTGTTATGAGACTTGCTGGAATTTATTGGTTTTTTTTTTTTTGGTCTGTCATCTTCTTCTTCAGATAATGTTGAGTGCTTGGAGTTTTTCATATGTGTTTTCTCTGATACTCCCTGTCATTCTGATTTTGAGTCCTTCTACAAAGTCAAGAATAGAATCAGTTCATAAATTAGTCCTTAATTTTGCACAGAATTTTGCAACAGTAGATACTTAGCAGCTGAAAAACTCGGAAGTTTTTACCATCAGATCTTTAAAAGACAAAATCTTAAGGTTAAGAAAAGTCCTGTAATCTTATTGCTCTGTAGTAAACTCTGATTAATATCAAAGAGTTTTGTTGTGCTGTTCAATAAGTCAAATTGATTATAGCCTAATCTCATCTGCAAATATTAGAATTTACCAGTATTTTAGGAGGGAAAGTGTAGGGACAAAATAAAAATAAAACATAAAATATTAAATTTTAGCATGGTTTGGAGGTGTTACAAAGGGAGAGAAAAATCTGCAAGCCAGAAATGTATTCATTTTCGAATTAATATTATGAGATGGAAATATGTGATTTTCCACTTTAAAAAATCTTCTTCCTTTGAAGAGTTATTCTTCAGACTTTGCACAGTAGGGTACTTTGAGCTGAAAGTAGTACTTCCTGTATAGATTGCTTTGCTGTGGTTTGTGCTCTGAAAACCTTTCCAGGGTCCTTCTCCTTTTTACTTTCAAGGAGAACAGCTCTTCACATGGAATCCACCTGTATTTTATCCAGCTGTGTGTACTGGATTCAAATTTTATGTGGCTGTAAGTCCCATCTTGGCTTCCTGCATATTGGCTCCTGTATAGGGCTGCCTTCCATGTGGCTGAAGGTGTGTCCCTGGCACACTGAAGAAATGACACAGAAGGGACTGACTTTTTTATTTAACATAGACTAACAGAAGAAAAGAGTAATGAGCCCAGTCCCTGATATGGGTTATTTAGTGTTATGGTCAGGGAACTGCAGGTCCCTAGCACACCCCACTGTAAGATACAGTTCAAAAGACAGACTTCATGTGACCACTCAACTTCCAGTCTTTGAATTAGCAAACCTAAATCTGAATTTTCAAACAGATGCGTCCTGCAGAATATCAAGTAGTGCATCCAAAGCTCAGTAAGAAATCTGAGTTGTAACTGTGTACAGAAGTGCATTGGGAACTTCACTATCATTGTTGGTTTAAGACAATCCAGGTGTGGGCTGTTACTGAAACAATAGTTCATTTGTTCTGTGACTGCACAGGCTGTTGCTGTCAGGGTAGCAGGAGCTCATGGCTACAAATGAGTGCTTACGCCTCTGGTAGTCACCTGTAAATCTAAAGCTGCAGTTGAAGACAGCCCAACTCTTGAAAGTTCAATACTTTGCTCCTTTTGTGGATTGTTCCCAGTTCGCACAGAGGTCCCTGAGCTGAAAAGCAGCTCTTTCAAAAGGAAAGAGAAGGGACCAGGAGAGCTGATTCAATGTTCTGTGTGCTTAGGAGAGAGTGGTTATATTACTGGCATTGTACATTTCAGGACTCTAGTTCCTGCTCTGTGAGCCAGCTTGTAAGTACACCATGAAACTTCACACACTCGCTGTCTACAAGCCTGTCTTGTTGGCCGCTGACAGGACAATTTTAACAAATACCGTTATTTCAGCTAACATGCTGGACACTTAGATACCATTTTGTGTGAACTTTTGAAACTTTGAAATGCATTAGTGACTTACAGTAAGGAAGCATTTCCTGCTGTGGTGACTTTTTGAGATACATTGTCTGGGGAAAGCTCCCTTTTTTATTATGACTGCTGAGGAAGACACGACGAAAGTTCAAGATGATTATATGGTGCGTATTCTTTATGGTTTTGCTGATGGGCTTATCGAAGTGTTGTGCTTGTTGGTTTGTTTTCGTGCTGATTGCTTTGGTACTTGCTCATAAACAGCATACTCATGATTTACTTTTAAAATTACATTTTTAGCTGCTTCATAAATAGATGGTTGTGTTTCAGCAAAAAAGTTAACGTGAACATTATTTTTAATATTATGCCCTGTTTTGAAGGTTGCAGAATTGATATCTGATCATTTTGAACATTTGTAAAACCCTTTGTCATTTCACAGGCTGACAGAATGCAGAAATTTAGGTCCAAGTCAGGAGCGATATGTGTGTTCCCATTATCTGTATTTTGTTCAGAAGCATTTTGAAAACTGAAAACCAAAAAGTTCAAAAACTTTTTTATCTGTAGGTGTCTTTTCATGAAATTCGGTGGTTTTCGTCTTAACAATATATTGCTCTTTATTTCCAGTTTTTCAGGTCTCAATGCTAAAAAATGAGGTAAATGGAAAAGGTGAAAGAAATTGTTTGTTTAAGTTTGCTCACATAAATGTCAGTTTTCTCTAGTATCATAGGCAGGCCTTTCAGTGAAATTCAGTTCTGTGTCTTCTCTCAGTAGTTTTTTTTTTCCTTTACCTTTTTCTCCCTCTATCTTCTTTGTGTTGCTGGTATTTCTCCAGAAAGCACGGTCTCTGAACGCGCCTGTCTGTTCTTCATCCCTTTGCAGGAACTGTTCTTTTTCTCCTCCTTGTTCTCAGCTGTGGCAAATTTATTCTTCAAAGTTGTTGTTCTTCGACTAACAGATCATCTCAGTTTCATTGTTGGGGATGCATAATTCCACAGTTAACATCGTCATGTAATGGATTATTCCACCAGAACCAGTGGAAAACAGCTTTGTCTTGAGTATTGCCTGCAGCTTTCTTCTCCTTCATACTTTGTATTTCTGTCTGATTCATATTGCTCAGTGCAGTTGCATCTTTAGTATTTGTTTCTTCAGAAGTTAAATGAGATTATAGTTCATACAGAAGTATCTCCTATTAAGATTCCTTAATGGAACCTTGTGTGTTTCTTCCTCAGTTTCTGCATCCTGGCCTCTTTTTCTTCCTTATTTGCCAATATGCTTTTACAAATATTTTTACAATGGCATGATTTTTGAGATAAACAGTTTTGTTGTGTAGGATACGAATGTGTGTTCTATATCTTTGTGGCTGTTGGTAATTCACTCCCATTTGCAGGTTACTGCAATGTCTTTTAAGTGTCAGTGTCATATAGGTAATAATTTGACTTTGAATACTTGACTGGAGAAAACCTATAAATGCTTAGAGACAAGATAAGGGCAAGTCAGAAATATTTAAAGAGTGTAGCTCTCCAAATGTCGACAAAAGCAGCAATGAAATGCATCTTGAGCTGGAGAAATGCAGTCAGCAAGAGACAGCTTCAGTTCTAGCCACAAATATTTAGAGGTACCAGCACATCCTTGAGCAGTGTGGACAAAGCCGGATAGTTAATGAGTCAGAAGTTGTGTGCCTGCAGGTGAAAAACACAGGAACAGCTCTGCCATATGCACCCAATGAGTATGCTGTGTCTAGACTTCTGAAATTGAGAACCACATGCATTGTCTTGGCTTGTTACTGTTCTTCTTTTGCTTGTAATCATAGTTGTAAACTTGTAGTTATTGATTAGATTTAACTTTGGCATTATAAAAAATGGTTCTGTTTTTGAATAAGTGGGCAATGAAGGGAGTAGAAGGTAATCTTTTATAGAAAGCATTCGTTTCTGTCTATGGAAGTTCTTTATGTGAAGGATAGAAAAAATCATGTGATATTCTGAGTAGCAGCAAGCTTTTTAAAATTTCCTTGTCATATACTGCGCTTGCAGAATGAAAATTACTGTCTCTATTAGTCTTCTGCAATAAGTTAATCCTTTAAATTGGTGACAAATGGCAAAGCAAACTGCATCAACTTGGTGGAAGTTCCTGGTAGAGATGAGGATGGTAAAGCTTTACTAACATAAAGTTTGTGGTAGTCAGTGCAGCTTGAGAAAGCATTTGCAGTCAACTAATCATCTATATTCAATGAATTTTTCTCTGAGTAGGATAATCAGCAGGACAGGTTTAGTTCTGCCTCCCCTGCAGCTCCTCCATGCCATGTCTTCCTCTCCAGCTCTGCTTTCCCACAGCTCTCCTTTCCCTTCATTGCCAGGCATACCTCTCATTCTCATTTAAAGCAGCCCAACCCTTACCCTTTTGCTGGCACGGTGCCACCTGGCAAGGCAGAGACTGCAACCTGACAGGCTTGGGAGAGGTGGAAGAGTGGGAAGATCTCTTCAGTCTGGGACCAGCTCCTTGCAGCAGGAGTACTGGGCATTCTGCCGTACCACAGCAGAAAACACCACTTTGAGAATACCTGCTGAGCCTTCACCTACATTAAGAAGTCTATGATTCCCAGTATCTGCAATATCACCTTTGCGTTTGTTTCTTTTTTTCTGTTTCAGAAAGGAAAAAGTCAAGAAATGTCTGCCAATTTAAAGTACCTTTCCTTGGGCATCCTGGTTTTTCAGACCACAAGTTTAGTGCTGACCATGCGCTATTCTCGGACACTGAAAGAAGAAGGACCTCGTTACTTATCCTCTACTGCAGTAGTTATTGCTGAACTTCTGAAGATTTTGGCCTGTGTTCTATTAGTCTACAAAGACAGCAGTATGTGTCAAATTTAGCACCAAGTAATTTTCCTAATCAATATGCTGTATTGTAGTGGCAACTGCAAGGCAGCCATGTGAGTACAGGCATCCAACAAAGCATTTCCCTTCTCCTTGTGTAAGAAATAGTCTTGGAAAGACAGTAATCATGCTCTATATTTGCTTAAGAGAATGTGGATACTGAGGAGTGCAAGAATGAATTTTGTGCTAACATCTCAAAGTTTGTGTTTGCGCCGGCATTTTAAGAAATCCATCTGTAGAAGTAGCTAAAAATGAAAAGCTTTAAGTGTGTCCAAAGCATGTATGATGATTTAGATAAACAGCAGATGCAGAAGGGAAGAAGCAATTTCATTGTTACAGGAAGAATCATAGTTTTAAGCTAAAAAAAGAAAACTGTATTCACATTTACTCCAGTTCTTATTTTGTACATTTTAAACTGAATTTATCTGGTTTCTATTTAATTCTCAACAACTTAAAAATGTTGCTGTCTGTGCATAAATATTGATGACTCTGTAGGATTCTAAATATGCACTTTTAGGTGGTACTCTTTGATACATTTTCTTAAATTATTGATATGGTTTCAATGAGTTTAACTCAAAGTACTTTGAATAATTGTTTTCATTCGGATACTCCAGGCTGCAGGAAGACACTTGCAGCCATATTTCCTTACATTTACAAGGCCTGTGAAAGCCAAACAAATATAGATAGTGTTTTCAGGTCTTGGCACAGTGATAGCTATAAAAAGAGGCAACAATTTAAGAACAGAACATTGCTGTTTCTCTTTTTTTTCCCCCTATCCTTTTAGTGAATGTCTATTTCTTTTACTGTTTCTTTGGGTAGAATGCAATTTACGGACTCTGAACAGAGTGCTACATGATGAAATCCTTAACAAACCCATGGAAACTCTTAAACTTGCTATTCCTTCAGGAATTTACACTCTTCAGAACAACTTGCTATATGTAGCATTGTCAAACCTAGATGCAGCCACGTACCAGGTATTGCACATTTGGAATTCTCTGTAAGTTTCAAAATACCCCCATGAATTATGGCGTAGTAGTAGTAACTGTTTCTGGTTCTTCTAGGTTACGTATCAACTGAAAATTCTCACCACAGCATTGTTTTCTGTGTCCATGTTGAGCAAGAAATTGGGTGTATACCAGTGGCTGTCACTAGTAATATTGATGACAGGAGTGGCATTTGTGCAGGTAAATATTAGCAGGTGGTTTATGGGATTTTAATGTGTTTATTCAAGAAACACGGTTTTCTGTACTGATTATCCAGCTTTCTGATTCTACCAGCTGCACACGGGCACCAGAGTATAGTCAGGAGCTACGAATCACAGCTGGCCAGGTCTGGAGGACACCAGAAATGGTTCAAAGGCAGAAGATAACGCCTCTTTTGCAAGCCAGTGCTCTACTGTAGAATGTGACAGGGCCTCTGGAGCAACCTGCAAGTAATAATGATAGCAATGTTTATTAGCACATTTCTTCAGACATTAGGAATACACAGATCTTCTCTGCCAGTACAGGTTGTGTTCACTTTGTCATATGGTTTCAGCGTGACAAATTTACTTTGGGCTATTTCAAAAAGCAAAATTGGCCTCAGTTCTAAATAATGCAGGTACCAGAGTTCATAGTTTTCAGAGGGCAGGGTCATGGGATAAGAGACTATTCTAAGAATTTTTAGCAGATTTTAGTATATCCTAGAAATTTTTATTTTAAAACTTAAGGACTTGAAAAAAGAAACAGTGATAAAATTCAATAGTGAAAAATGAGAACAAAACACTCTGACGGTATTTAACAGACTCCTCAGAAAGTCTTTGTCTATGGCATTGCATTTTATTCAGTTAGCATTAGACACATTGCAAGATTGAACTGGTCTGCGCAATCACCAAAGAGGGGCACATGAAAAAGACAATTCATCCCATCTTAAAGATAGCTGGTGTAAGTAGTTTTCTAACTGTGCTTATATTTGTAAGGTAACCAGCTGTTGGGTGGCACAAGTTGGTGGCAGAGAATGACCATGATAAGTCACACTGGGATTCAGAAACAGTTCTCACTTAAAAACCGTAAATCCTGCACCTGTTTAAATTGATGAGTATTCCCTCAGTTCAGGCACAGTCTTACTCCTTACAAATATGTAGAAAAAAACCCTGTAGCTTTGCAGTCCTTTGAAAGTATTTATGGTGCAAAATACAAAACTTTACAAGCATGTGATTGTCTGTATTAATAACTGCTACTGTTGGTAGAAAACAAATTTGCATTTTGTAGATGCTCATGACTTGATCTCATCAGTGAATTTTGTGTAACTGTTTTTACATCCAGTGGCCTTCAGACTCTCAAGCAACACCTGCTAAGGAGCACTCACCAGGATCGCAGTTTGTAGGCCTGATGGCAGTTCTCATAGCGTGCTTTTCTAGTGGATTTGCTGGGGTTTATTTTGAGAAAATTTTAAAGGAAACTAAGCAGTCTGTGTGGATCAGAAATATTCAGCTTGGTAAGTTTGATTTTAATCATCTGTTAGAGATATTGCATTCCGAAGTATTAAGATAATTGTGCAAAATGCATGCATAAATAGAAAATATCACCAGCATTTTAGTATACTGCGTATATGTTATTTTAAAACCAAAAGTCAAACTCTGCTAGATGGAATTATAGCAGTTACTTTCTGATTTCAGTCTAGTTCTTGATTTACTTTGGTGATAGAGTATCTGTACATTTGTACAGAATCCATCAATTGAAATTTTTTTACTATTTTTAGAGAATATAGGAATATTAAAACAAAATATGTTTCCAAGTCAGTGTTTTGAGATGTTTTAAAATTAACGTATTTTTTCTGTTGTGCCTGGGTAGGCCGTTTTTTGTATTAAAAGTGCTAAGCTATAAAATCTGCTTTGTTTGTGAATAAAGTTGAGGTAATTAATTACTGTTATTTCAATACAAAGATCAGTTTCTTTCAGTTGTGTGCATAATCACTGGGGAGAGGCATATGCAAAAGACTGGTTCATCTTAAGCTATTTATGTAGCCGTACCTACTGTGCACCTATCAGTAAGAAAATATCTTCTGTTCCCAAAGCAGTCTTGGGTCTTCCAGACCATAGATATTAAAGGCAACAGAGTTGATCTGTGTTCCTTAGTGAGTTTTGCCTCACTTCAAAGCAATCTTGTCCAGTTTAGAGGGTTGGAAACGTGACATCAGCAATATCTTTTTGTTCCTGCTTTGCAACAGGGACAAAGCTTATTGTTGCCTTTGTTTCTCTAATGGAATCCCTCTAGTCTTCACCTGTAGGCAATAACTATTTATGGCATATTTGAGTGGATGCATTGAGCAGAATTTGACCTTCTCAGCACCTTAGAATGGACTAGGAATCAAATTCACAGTGTAGAGTTAAGTCATGAGATGATTTAGTGGATCAGAGCTGTGTACTGAGTCTGGTATAATGTAGGGCAGTACTGTAAGAATGGGAGATGGTGTAGCTTCTTTTGTAATTAGTTAGTTGGCCAATTAGCCATATTTTTTTCCTTTATTTTCCTACTACTGTGTTTTAGTTATAACTGGTTTCAGTTAAAACTGCAGAACTTAATTTTGAATGTATTATAACATTTTTACATTGCCGTAATGTTTTGAAACTTGAGTATAGTGAAAGGAATCAAAACCTCTCCTCACTATCTGCCTGTATTTATAGAAACAGTGTGTGTTCAAACTAAGTTTTCCTGAGCAGAGTGTAGGGAATACATCAGGAAATGTTATGTTAGGGAATTTTGGGGGCAGAGAAGGGTTTCTAGCTGGGGCTTGGTCCAGGATTTAAGGTAAGATTTGGTGTTCTGGGTGGAGCTGCAAGATAAAATCCATTGCCAGGGAAAGCTGATGATTATTATTATTATTATTATTACTACTATTACTCTCAGCTTCCATGCTAAAAGTGCTTTCATGGACAATAGATATCTGAAATCATTTCCAGTAAGAATCCATAATTGTTGAAAAATCGATAACCTCTTCTGAAACATTGTTCAGATTTTTCTACAGTGCACAGAAGGATGTACACTTGGTTTGATAGTTGGCCTGGTCATATATTGAATGTTCCAGTAATTGCTTTGTGAAACAATGAGATCAGAACAGACTGTGTCTGAATGCTGACTCTTCAAGGTTATTAATAACTAGGACAGTGATATATGGAGACATAAATGTCTGATTATAATGAGAATCAGATCACCTGAGTTTTGTATTTACTTTTGTAGTGAGCTTGATCTGCCTCAATAGGAAGTTCGGTAGAATGTGTTTATTACTGAGATTGTTTTCAGTTCAAAAATAAAGTTAATGTTGTCATATTTCATAAAGTTTTTAGAAACTACTTAAATACGTAAATACATTAAACAATACATATTAAATATGTATAAAAATAAAGACAGCTTTTACAAAATACATAAAACATGAAATCACATTTTCAAAAATACATTGGTGTGTTCTTTCTGCAAGTGCAATGTAGTTGCCCTCTTCAGACACTGCATTATTCAGGAGCAAGGCATTCATAAGCAACAGCTTTGAAATAGATCTTTTCTTATAACACAAACAAAAAACCCATATGTCCAACCAGGTTTTGATTTTCATATCCATAGAGAATTATTAAAACTATAGAAAATAATGGGAAAATAAATTAGAATTAGTTGTTTTAAAATTCTGTTTTTAATACATACCAATGTCATAATAAGGATGTATGGATAGGTGATTTTATTTCTTTATTTTAGCAGATCAATTGGAAAATACAAGTAGATGGTTTAATCTGAATGAAACTTACATTTTTAAGTCTGTCTACAAAAAGAATTATTTCTTGTCAAACAGAAGGTGTTATTTTGTTCAAAACAATTCTGCCTTTTTCAGATGCTAAGAAATGTGGTGAAAATCAGCTTTTCACAGAGGAGGAATAGAAAAAAGTGTTGCCCGTTTCCTGCTCAGGACTAGAGCAGACATCAGTCAGAGTAGCTGCTTACATTATGTCATACTTAAGGGATTAGGAAAACCTTCCCATTTGATAGAAGAACACTGTACTCACCAAATTAAAAACTCCACAGTCTCATCTCTATTGCAGCTTTTGACATTAAGTCTCTACTAGTAAACATTCATTGTGTTTGAGACTGGCTCAGGAGAATCCCATTTCAAGGATCCTTGTCTGAATTGGCAAACTGCTGACTGCTGCTCCTCCAGTGCTGGAGACCTTATCCTTCCCTGAGTGTTTTCCCTGTTTTTCTCTCCAGGTTATAGGGTGACTTCAGCCTTCAGTCATGACTAGTTTCAGGAAAACTGAAATTGCATTTATATGAATTTTGCTATATGCCATAAACAAAAATCACTCCATTCCAGTAGAAAGCAATGGAAGATAAGTATGTAAGGATATCCTAATGGAAACGATCAAAACTTGTTTTAAGTGATGAGAATAGATTTTAAAAGAGAACAGCAAACTGATTGCATTTGGATGTGATGGTATTGCATGTGACAGCCCAATTTTAAAATCAGAAATACGTGAGCAGCCTTTAAGGATGAGGAATTCATTTGCATGTTTTTCACCTGAAGCTTTTAAATCAGTCTTGTACTTTCAGGATTTTTTGGTTGCATATTTGGACTGACGGGTGTTTACATTTATGATGGAGAACAACTGTCAAAGAATGGATTTTTTCAAGGATACAATAAACTTACTTGGGTGGTGGTTGTTCTACAGGTGAGACCTTGTGTTGCATGTTTCTGTGGAGGCACTCGGGGATTTACTCTTCTGTAAATAACTGGGGAAACTAACGGGTGTCATTGAAGCTACTGAGAATTCTATAGTAAAAAGTCTGATCTATCATTTTTAGCGTAAACCTCTAAATGAAAACCTGGAAAATATGTAGCAAGTATGTGATTAAGTATTGTGCAAATTAAAAGCATGTAAGCAAATTTATGTTGTGATGTTTAAAATTATCTCTCTATGTGCCCTTCCTCCCGTGGCTAAAAATGTACAGTAAAAGCATTTCCACTCATTTAATGGTGGTAATGTGATCAACATTTTCTTCAGTGGGGAAAGAACTACTCCAACAATATTTATTTTTAACAGTGCACATCCATAATATAAGATAAATGTATTGCTACTCAACGTAGACAACAGCTTTTCCTGTAGTAGGTGCATGGTGTTAAAATAGATGCTCTCAGTCAAATTATCAGTTTGTGAATCCAAACCTCACTATTTTTCCAGGCACTTGGAGGGCTGGTGATTGCTGCTGTTATAAAATATGCGGACAACATTTTAAAGGGCTTTGCAACTTCTCTCTCTATTATACTGTCAACATTGATCTCCTACTTCTGGCTGCAAGATTTTGTCCCTACAAGGTAAGAATTACTTTCCATGTGTACTGAAAAAGAAATAGTTAAAAACTTACTGCTTACCAGATATAACTGCGAAGATAAATAAAAAACCTAATCCCGTCCAAGCCACACTTTCAGAATGTTTAGGTCCAGCTCGCACATCCGAGTTCAGCCTCATCCCGTAGCTCACAGTGAGCTTTTCGGGCGGGCGAGGAGCCGCTGGCTCGGGCTCCCGCGGCGGCCGCGCTCCCTGCGGCTGCTGCCGTGTCCCGGCCGGGCGCGCCCCCTGCGGCCCCGCGCGGGCACTG
>VZTG01009287.1:266921-324247 GCA_013397845.1 Melanocharis versteri | reverse complement strand
CCGCCGTGCGGGCAGGGCCGCGGAGCGCGGCTCGGCTGCGGGGCTGCCGGCGGGGGGCAGGGACCGCTGTCCCTGCTGTCCTCGCTGTCCCCGCTGTGCCCGTGGTCGGACAGAACGGGCCCGCGAGGGGGACAGGCGCCAGCGCCTGAGCAGTCCCGCAAACGGCGCCTCGAAGAAAGGTTTTGCAGTTCTTCCCGCTGTTTTGCTTCCTCTTAAATACATAAATTTGAAAAAGGAAGTTGTTAAGTGTTTTGGCTGCTGGAGCTTGGTGTTTTTTGGTTGGTTTTGTTATATTGATGGGTGCCATTACTTCCAATGTATCATTGCTCCTGGTTTTTTTCCACTGTGTAAAATGTGTAGCTTCGATGTGACCTGTTTTAATTACACTGCCATTATTTCAAATAAAGAGACATCTTGATCGACTAAATTGCTGATGGCCCTTCAGTTTGTCTTTTTGGAACAATAATGGAGAAGAGACAGGTGTCAGTCACGTTAGTTGTTCATCGAAGTGGCCAGCTGGCTGGATTATCGAAGTGTTAGGAAGCAAAACGAATTCTGGTGATGGTTGTTGGTGTTTTCCAGGATGTGTTCCTGCTCTTTGTAAAGATAGAAATGTATGAGATTACGTTGTACGAATGTTAAATGCAGGTGTTTTAGATTGAGTAGGAGAAGCAGAGGAAATGTTGTTTCTCAGGGGACATGATGCTTCATAATTCTCTCTGGAGTATCATTGATTAAGATACAGTGTGTTTCCAGGTGTCCCTAACCTCTCAACTTGAACTTTCTTTTGCCAAGAGAGGAGAAAGAATGTTACGATCAATGCATTCAGTGATACTTGTAGTACATCATTCAGTGCCTCCCACGGGTTTCAAAAGCCGAGTACAAACTCCCAGGAGTTCTATATTAATTTAATTTTTGGAAAACACTGGAAAAATGAGTCATAAACATTAGATGAAGGTATGTAGATTGTTGTTAGGCAACAAAAAGTTCAGCTTGTGATACTTTCTGCCTTCAAATAAATGTTAGGGAGTTTATTTGTTTTAAATACATATTTTTAAGTTATGAAGTCGGATATAGCAGAGTGTTCTTTATAATGACAGCAGAAACCTCATGCATGGAATTTTTTTTAGTATTTGCCAAAATCTGATGTTAGCTTTCAGTGCTCAGTGTCCTCAACTGCTTCATCCTTTACCCAGCGTGGTGAGGGACATTGTGGGAAACAGGTACCTGAAAATGGCCCCCATGTCTTGAATGTCTCCCACTGGCAAATCAGTAATTAATCAAGAATCTTCGTGTACACTTTCCAGCCTTATTGGTTTATTTTGGAACTGTTTGACATCAGAGAAAATTGTGTGAGCCAGAAAGAATGTACAGATGGTTAATGAGGCAGTGGCCCAGGCAGAAGGAGTTTCTGATTTGAAACCAAAAATAAACCCCAAACAAGCAAAAAGGAAAACCCACCCATTGTTTCTGCAAAGCCTCTCCTCCCACTGCAGTTTCTGCTGGGTCTCCTTGACAAGGCAGTGGGTGGTGCAGGAGCTTGGGTTGGTGCATGGTGGTATTTTTATGTTTTTCTATTTGCAGCTTTAGTAGCTGTATCACAGAAAAAATGCGTAATGGTGTGTTGTACTTAAGTGTGTGTTGTGACATTTCACCAAAGGAGAGGCAGTAACACCAGTGACGTGATTTCATAGAATCACAAATGGTTTGGGTTGGAAGAGACCTTAGAGATCATCCATTTCCAATGCCCCTGCTAGACCAGGTTGCTCAAAATCCCATCTAGCCTGGCACTGAACACTTCCGGGGGTGGGGCAGTCACAACTTGTGGTAAAACACTTTTTTTTCCTCAACAATTTTATTTTTTCTTTCCTTTGTGTATACATCTTATGTATGATGATGCATTTTTGAAGCAGTCATGAGATGAATTAGAGATTAGGACTTCATTTGGTGCTTTTTCCTTTCCAGCAGAGGAGCAGCAGCTGTGGTCTCACACACGATACCTTTGTTGCTTTGATGGTTATTCTGTTGTTTTCAGATGTGTGTTCTTTGGCTTGCCTGGCATGTACACTTTTTATCACTGCCATGACTGACAGTACAAAGCGTTTGATTAAAGACGTCTTCTCTACAACCAGAGAACAAGGCATTCTTGGAGCCCTGTTTGTGCCACAGGATTAGCCAGGCACGAATCTGCTCTGCTCTGGCTACTGGTAACAGAGGAGGGCTGCTGTTATTCTGACTGGAACATCTCAGTTCCAGCTTGTTCACACAAGGGCTCTGTATCTTTTCTCTGCAGGTCTAGGGTCTTCTGATTCAGTTGCACTTTTAGGCCATTGCATTACACTGTGCTAGCCCGTTTGGAAAGCACAGGGGCCGGGTTTGTAGGGTAGGGCGGGGCTGGTCACCCAGCCCCTGCACTGCTCCTGCTGGGCTCGGAGGGTGCGTCAGGCTGGTACTGAAACCTTGTGGTCTGAATGCTTATCGTGTGTCTTGATACATTGCAGTGTAACTGCTTATCCTTCTCTTTCTCTTTCACCTCAGAAACATCCTTGCTACTTGATAGTTGCCACCACATTTAAAAATGGCTATAGAGGTGATTATCTAAATGTGACTGAATTACTTCTTTTTATAGATAAGAAAAAATAACAGTACCTGTGATAAGTGAGCACTAGCAAGAAGAAGGGAAGTTGCACTGCAGTGATCTAAATGTCACTTCTGTTTGTTTTTGCCAGCGTGTTGGAAAGCTCTGTTGGTGTAGCTTACAGCTGGATGCCATGGCAGAGGGCAGCAGTCACCCACCTGAGGCCTCTAAAGTCAGCAGCAGTTCCCCTGTGCAGAACAGCCCAGCTTTTGCTCTGCTGCTTCGCTTTGTGCAGGTGGTCTCGGAGCTGGGCGGGGGCAGCACGGGGACAGATGGCATTTGAGCTCGTTCGTGTTCGCTGTGGATGGAGGTGCTCTTGACCCCCGTACTGGGAGGGGTGGGATGGTTCGTGACACCTCCCCCACCGTCTGTCAGGCCTCAGGGGGTCACGAGCCAGCAACGTGACAGGAATCTGGGGCTATCAGAGCGAACCTCGTTTTATGAGACTCAGTCAAACAGCTAACATTGATACTTGCAGTTTGTGCCGGGCTGGATAAATTTTTAACCCAAAGCTAAAATAAGGATTGTGGGTGGAAAGGGAAAGGAATTGTGGGAAGAGAGGATAATTATAGCCACTCTCTGTACCTACAAAGACTGTTAATTTACCTCCTTCGGAGAGTAGGCTGAAAAAATAGCAGAAATATCTGTGTGGTATGTCTGTATTTACTGAAGAGGGCTTGGGAAAGAAAAACAGCACAGTGCTGAGGTGCTTCTGTAATTCACCTTTTATGGATCGATACGGTTACTTTTGAAAATTATGATCTTTTCCAGCAGTAGGGGTGAGTAGGCAGTGAGGTTTTCTGTATTTATTTCCTACATTTTTTCGATAAGCTTTTTCTTTCCTACGTTGGAAATATTGGAATCTGGAAAGAAAAGCTAGGTGTGGCTTGCATAAATCTCCCAATAAAAGAAAGACTCCAGTATTACCTAGCTGCAGCTTAAAATTCTGTAGTATTTGAGGCTGGAAGGCACCTCCAACATCGCTAATCCAACTACCCCAGCCTCTTACCCCAGCCAGGGTCAGCTGGAGCAGTGTGCTCGGGGCTGTGTCTACTGGGGTTTGCAGGATGGGAATTCCACACTTCNGGGGTGTTGCTTTTTTGAGGTTCAAGTATAATTTCTTGTATTTCAGTATGTGCCTCCAGTCCTGTCACTGACACCTCTGGGAAGAGTCTGGCTCTTGTCTTTACTCTTCCATCAGCTGCTTACACACATTGATAAAATCCCACTGAGCCTTCTTGGGAAGCAGCTGAGGTCCTTAGCCTGTGTGTGTGTGCTCAGTGTAAATGCCAGGCCTGATCACATCAGGGCCACTGTTAGTAACTCACCTTTGCACAAAACTGGCAAAGTAGATGTTAAGGCAGCACTTCTAAGTTGAAAGAATGCATATGAGATTTCTGAGGAGTTATTCATACTGCTTTCATATGAGAATAATTAGTGAACCCTATCCTTAATTTGCAAATGTTGAACTGTGGCATGTTGTTTGACAGCATTTACAGAGTTTACGAGATGAGCAGGTTTTCCCACTCATGCTCTTTTTGTTCTCTTCGAAAGCTACTTCTGATTTTACTAAATCCCTGAAGAATTTCAAGTTCCTTTTGTCAAATCTTTTATCTGCATCTCTTCCTGCATTTGAAGCACGGTGTAACTGATAGGCCTGCAGTCAGTATTTGGGAAGTGATCAATGCTGTTTCTGAGATTTGCTTCTGGTGTTCAGGATTTTAGTTTCTTTCCTGGCTTAGAGCTTTGTTTTGTATGGAGCAGTGGTGCCTTTTAGTAACAGAAGAACCGTTTGATAGAGCAAGTAGAGACTTGGGGATAGCGGAGTGTGAACACTGCTGTGGTTTGAAATCATGGAAACTCGGTTCCATGTGGCTTTGTGTAGACTTAAGCACTTTTCTCAAGGAAAACAAACTAATTCTCTGAAGAAATCTGTTTTCCCTTTAGCATCCTTGTTTTCCAGACTGGCAGTGTAAGTGGTTTATTTATTGAGATGGCAGATTCTGCAGAGTAAGAGTAGGACACTTTAGGATATTAGCATCAAAGGGTTAAAAAAAAGGAGTTTCATTCCATACCAGTTAGCTGGGTAACTATTCCCAAGTTTTGAGTCCTGTTTCATTATTAATCCTTCTGTTTATAGTGTTCAGATGCATTTCTCATGACTCTGATAGATGATCAGATGTCTTAATCACCTGTCTTTTCTCCTGTTTCAGCCTCAAGGAATAGGTTCACCCAGTGTCTACCACGCTGTTATCGTGATCTTCTTGGAGTTTTTTGCTTGGGGTCTCCTGACAGCTCCCACTCTAGTGGTAGGTGATCCTCGAGAGCTTTTTCTGGCTGTATGGGTGGTGGGACAATTACTGCAAAGGCACTGAGCATCTTCTGAATTACATGAAATGAAAATCACATATCACTGAGCTGCTCTGCTGTGCAAGTGAAAAGTTCTATATTTTTAGATGGTGCCAGGAATTTCAATTATTTCATTATAGCAGTGTAATGGTGTAGCATAGCTGTTTACATGTAAATCTGCTAACACTCAAGCTTACATGTAAATATTTTCTGATTGAAACCAGTAAGGTGGTAATGAAATTATCTTTCTTTTCAAGATGCCATAAAACATTGGCATATTACAAATGTAAGGACAAAAATACACTTGAAATGTGGTAACATTATGCAAGCATGTGTGTAGGTAGGGAGGTCTTTGCTGACCTGACTGTGTTTTAAGCAGAAGCTTCAGAGCACAGACCCTGTTACACCAGTCAAAGCATCTCTGTGATTAGTGAGACAGTCATACCAATGTGTTTGTACCAAGCTACTTTCTCATGTAGTTGGTTACTTTTAATTTGGATTTAATTTGTGAGTGGTACATGCTGACAAATTAAAAGGAGTGAAGGCTTAAAAATCTCCCAAGCCAACTCCACTTTAAAAGCAGTCTTGGTGCTGCTCTGAAAGCTGATGTTACCCATCAACAGTCTCTTGGGTATGTACTGCACATCGTCACTGAATGGAATCCCTCTCAGCTAAACACAAATCAGACTGAGACAGCTGTGTTTCTGGGTTCTGCTCCCCAAGCTGACAGCCACTTCAGGATGGTGATCTCTCTTCTCTCTCTCTCCCCAGTCCCCAACAGATGACACAGTAACATGTGGAGAATCTGGTCTAAGATAATTTTCTAGGTTCTCTGTGATTTATTTATATTTCAGGCACTGAAATCTCAAAATGCCTTCCATGCAAATTAAAGATTAATCACATTATTTGTGGTTTGCCCTTTTTACTTCTATTTCTTTCTCTGTATGCTATGAAAATAAAAGAACTGCTGTGCATCATAAAGTTGGATGTATCATGAGCAATATTTGTAGTTCATATTGTGTAAACAACTGTATTCATATTTCTTCTTCAGGTTTTGCATGAAACCTTCCCAAAACATACATTTCTAATGAATGGTCTAATTCAAGGAGTAAAGGTAAGTTGACAGAAGTTAATCACAAGTACAATTTAAAGTGAATGGTGGGAGGAATATAGAAATAACTGCCAACTGAGAGAAGCAGTCAAGAGTTTTTTCAGTATGGCTTTCAGAGTAGAAATAAAATGGGAATCAATTACTGCTAAAAGGGAAAATGTGCATCTTTTTACTTTTAGTAAGGTATTGCTTGGTCTGTATCTGCTGTTTGGGGTCAGCAAATAAAAAGGTAGTTGATTAATCCCAAATGATTCATATGGTGCTAAAAGTGGATAATTTTTCGCCTGGAGTTTGTTGCTCCAGTAGACTGTAAAACACAGTTCATGAGACTGCTAGTATGACTGGATCATCTGCATTTTGAATTTTGTGTGGTTCTGAGGTAGCAGATCTCAAATTATATGTAACCAGACATGGGATAGAAGATCCGTGGTGCTTGGCCACATTGCCTTTGGTGCATTGCACTGTAGCCGTTGGCTTGAATCAAACCAGAGCCTGGGCTGCTCTCAGACTGTGCTGTGGTCAGCTATCACCAGTGTGACCTCTTAGTTCTAACTTCAAATGTTTTGTTTCACTTAGGGCTTATTGTCGTTCCTCAGTGCCCCACTCATAGGTGCCCTGTCTGATGTGTGGGGACGGAAGTCCTTCTTGCTGCTAACAGTATTTTTCACCTGTGCACCAATACCACTAATGAAGATCAGCCCATGGTTAGTAAATTGTTTTACACCAGATTGGCTGTTTTTCAAGGTTATTATCTAATGCTTATGTGTGTAGCATTGTTGATAAAATGCTGGTTGTGCTTCGTGGAAGGTTGAAGCTTTATTACTTCTGTGCAAAGCTGGGGGAACAGTCAAACTGAAGCAGCTGCCATGAGGCCAGAGGCCTTGGGCAGAATTTCAATAGCTGCTGATTTTGATCCGTGTGCTGTAAGCCCTGCGTCCTGCTGCAGCACGTCAGCCAAAGCTGGAGAACGCTGTCCAGTGAGCTGTGCGGGTCTGGATTGTGGCCACGGTTCTCACTCACATACCAGCCAGCAACACTGAAACCAAAACCTTACATAATGCGGGTGCATGAAGTAACCATTTGTAACCTACAATGTTACAGCAATTTTACACCTTTGTTTCCCAGATTCTAAAATCGACCAGCTTTCATGCTGTGTGCCCCTTACTGACCCGTTAGCTGGCTGGAACACTGCCCAGGCAGGGCAGGGGTCAGAGCCCTGGGCTTGCCCCCTGACCCGTGCTGTCCCTGAGGGTGGAGCAGCAGTGGCACAGCCTGCACCGACACAGGCCAGTGCCAGCTGCTCAGGTAGCTCCATCTGCCTTTCCCATTTCCTCTCTGGTCGCTCAGGCTGCTCATCCCTCTTCAGAAGGAGCTTGTTTCTAAGTGTATATTACCATTTCAAATGCCAAGTGCTAGTGTCTATAGCATAAAGACATGGCTAATGTGGAGGCCTTTCAGTGACCAGGTTCTCAAAATACTGAAGTTCCTGATTTGCTTTGGGTCATAGACCAGTTGAGTTTATTAGCTGAACACCTCATTTCTGAGTAGTACCTAATCACAGCAGCTTTTTGTAGATGTTACAAAATCATGCTGCTTGCACTTGGTGCACATAGGAGTTACACAATTCTATCAAGACACATTCATGTTGGCTTTATCCAAGATTATCTCAATAAATTGTCAGGATAAGTTGGACAAGGTGATTTACTGTTTAACTGCACTTGCATTGAATAGACTTTTTGTTTCTATTTAGCTGTTCTAATTTTTTTTATCGTGTTCTTAGGTGGTACTTTGCTGTAATCTCCGTGTCTGGAGTTTTTGCAGTGACATTTTCTGTAGTTTTTGCATATGTAGCAGACATAACCCAAGAACATGAGAGAAGCATGGCCTATGGTTTGGTATGTATTTTTTGAGCTCTTTTTCTGTGCTATTCAGTACTAAGCCCGTCAGTTTGTAATGCTTTTCAAAGCTGTGGTTTTGTTTTTTCTGTGGCAAGTCGATTTTAGTTTGGAGTCAGGTTTTTCTGTTTAATTGTTCCTGTCATACAGTCTTGTATCTCTTGAGTATTCTGCTTCTAAATGAAACAAAACATGACCACATTAAAAGCTGTCTTGCATGTCTGTCTTAAGGCTGTTACCAGTCTTACAGATGGAATTTGAGGAGCTTTAGTTATTCCTCGACTGTTGCCCACACTGGTACTGCTCTGTCATCTTTTCAAAAATCTCACCTTTTGTTCTGGAACTGCCATTGTGTGACACCCTGCCTATGTCTCCAGTCACTCTGCTGGGCTGCAGTTCAGAACAAGTAGCTGAGCTACTTGTCTGTTTGAAGTTCTTAAAACTCGCCTCTGTTTCTCCATTATCTCCTGATAACCTGCCAGGTCCCAGGAGTCTTCACAGCCTCATGTTATTATGGATTAGCAGAATTATTTGTTGTGTTTAAGTTACAGAATCCATTACCATTCAGTAGGAAGAGCTGAAAGCAATGGATATAGAACTAAATAGTTTCTTTGTGCCTGTACTCATCCGGGATTAAGATACATTGAGCAAGTTCCTTCAGTTTTTAAGTCAACATCTTTCACAAGGCCAGCTGGTTAACTGAGAACTACTGAGTTGGATTAACCAGCATATTACATTTAATATGCCCTTTATACATGTGATTTTTTTTAACAGACATTGCCTATTTCACTAATATGAAGGTTAAATACAGCTCATTGCTTCCCAGAGGGATCGGCAGAGTCTATAGTTAATTAAACCTAATTATGTCAGTACATGCAAGAGTCCTATGAGCCTCACATGGCTGTCCAGTTATCAGATTTTCTTGAAAAATTGTGATTGTCTAAAATACACAGCTGCTACCACATAGGCATAGGAAAAAGGTTCCTTTTAATCACTACGTGATTAAAATGGTTAGGCTTCTGAAAAGGAGGAAATGTGAGTAATAACACTGCTGACCCATCTCACTGAAAATCTTACCAGTTGTTATTAATTTCAGGTTTCAGCGACTTTTGCAGCGAGTTTAGTCATCAGCCCTGCTATCGGTGCCTACCTTGGCCGAGAGTACGGAGACAGCCTGGTGGTGGTGCTGGCTACAGCAATAGCCTTGTTGGACATTTGCTTTATCCTTGTTGCTGTACCAGAATCGCTGCCAGAGAAGATGAGGCCAGCATCCTGGGGAGCACCCATTTCGTGGGAACAGGCTGACCCCTTTGCAGTAAGCTACTCGAATAGGGAATATTCTGTTATTGTAGATACTGAGCTTTGGACACAGGGAAGAGACTGAATTCGCAACAGTTCTGGCTTGAAAAACAAAGCCTTCCATTTCTTCAAGCTTGACCTTGCTTCACTGGTGATACTTCTGCCAACAATCTTGCTAAACATACAGATAATGCTTTGGTGGTGCCCCATAACAACTTGATTAATTGTCAGGTTTTTCAGAGCCCAGCTAGGGATGCTTTTTGGAAATGATGTGGAATGTTTTGTAATTCTTTTTTCTTGCCGTAGTCCCTGAAGAAAGTCGGCCAGGACTCCATTGTGCTGCTAATCTGCATAACAGTCTTTCTTTCCTACCTCCCGGAGGCAGGCCAATATTCCAGCTTCTTCCTATACCTCAGACAGGTAATGTAACATTTTGGTATTAATTTGAACAAAAGTAAATTTACAGGATTTAAGAAAGTCTTCAGTATTACTGAACTCGTATGAAAAATATAGATAACTCATATAATTTAGAAGCTCCCAGCAACTGATTTAAGCCCCCTTGTTGTTCTGTTTTTCTCTTTTAGACAAAAAGAGAGGGGAGTGATGAATGAGTTATAAAACAATTTCTTGTATTTTGTAATTATTTGCATTATTCTTGGACTATGAGGTTCAATATGTTAAACTGGTTGTATTTTTTGAGGGAGCAATTTAATTGTTTTCTCTTTATGCCCCTTTATTTTCACTTACTTGTTTGATGTAATGGAAAAAAGATGAGAAGCTGAGTAATACTGGTCTTCTGCATTGTGTGTTCCCTCACTGGGGTTTGTGACATCATGACACATGGTTTATGGTTAATAATCAAATTGCCCTTTTTTTAATATAGATAATGGGATTTTCATCTGAAAGTGTTGCAGCATTTATAGCAGTCCTTGGGATTCTTTCCATTATTGCACAGGTGAGTTACTGCTCTGTGTGTTGTTGATTTGGCAAGCTGAAATGAAGGAAGCATTGTGGAGAATGGAAAACACTGTGGTTCCATAAATGTGACTCAGCTTTTCTGTGTCTGTTTTTTTCTAAATCTGTGAAAATTGGTTAAGACTCTAACTTAGATGAAAACACTTGACAAGGGTTTGGTTCATTAAGGGAAAACAAAATCCTTTGTGCATCGAAGAAGGGGTGATGGTTAGGTCATATTGCTTGCTAAAGAACACTGCTTTTTTTTTTTTGGTAGAGGCAAATACTGCTTTTGAAGAAGACTACTTAAAATTTAATTTATTGCATGTATTTGACATTGAGAATGTTTTCAGGTTTTTTTGTTGTTTTCTTAATTCATTAACTCATCTGCTTATCTGTGTTTAACATATAGAATACAATGTTATTTTTCTGACATTTTACTTCTCCCCTCTCTGTTAGACAATAGTGTTGAGTTTACTGATGCGGTCCATTGGAAATAAGAACACCATCCTGCTGGGCCTGGGGTTCCAAATACTGCAGCTGGCCTGGTACGGCTTTGGGTCAGAGCCATGGTATGCACATTTCACTTTGGTCTGGCTCATGGGGGGTTGGTCTGCATTTTACCCCTTCTCGGAAGGGTGTGAGTGCAGGATACGCAATGCAGTAGCGCATTCAGGGCAGAGCTCCAGCCCCAGAGCAGTCACTGCAGTGTGTGTTTTGCAGGATGATGTGGGCAGCCGGCGCTGTGGCCGCCATGTCCAGCATCACTTTCCCAGCTGTCAGCGCCCTGGTCTCACGAACTGCTGATGCCGACCAGCAGGGTAGGTTTGCTCCTGGTTCTTGGAATTCTAGTCAAGGAATACTGTGCAGATGTACTTGGGTCTGGGCTTAGTGCTCATCAGCCAGGCTGAGTCTTGGCAGGGCAGCCCAGATACCTGAGCTTAGGGCACCACGTTAAATCCAGGCTGCTTGGAAGTTACACACTGTGTGTGTATCACGTACTTCTGGTGCAGAAGGAAAACTTTCAACAAGGCGCTACAGTAGCAAAAGGTTCAGCAAACTCAGTGCACTGTTCCTGTTCCTCGCTGCTGCATGCAGTGCTCTCTCTCCTGTGTGAGACAGTGACAGCAGCGATAGCGCCCAAATCCCAGCCTCTGAACTAGCTCAGCATGGCAGGCACTGCCCTCTGCTAGAGGCAGGTGGAAAACCACTCAAATATATGATAATGACAGGCTCTTTGTTCCCCTTGTTTAGTGCTGCCCATAGTGCAACACCATTCAGAGCTTTCCTGCTTGCATCATTTTGAAGTCAATAAAGTCATTAGAAATAGTTAATTACATATGTATAACTACAGATAGGTAAGAACATGTATTTTACTTTTCCCAGGCGTTGTTCAAGGGATGATTACAGGAATTCGAGGACTGTGTAATGGTTTGGGACCAGCACTTTATGGTTTTATATTCTATATATTTCATGTTGAATTGAATGAACTGCCCATGCCCGAATCACCATCAGGAGGTAGTGTGGTTGCACAATACCATTTACAACAGGTACGTTTCTTTTGCACTTATTTGCCTCCAAAAGAAGTTAAGAAGGGCTCCTGTGCCCATCAGTTCTCCAGTTTGATGCTGTGGTACATTTTGTTACACTGACTGTAAATGAAGGGTGTAGAAAGAGGTTTGTAAGTCCCTGTAGGGGAGGGTTGTTTAACTGATCTGTTTAATTACATGCACTGGTTTAGTTTAATTTTCAAAGAGCTACAGCTGGCAGACAGCTGTGACCCTTGTGAGGAGAATACCTTGAGGGAAGGTTGGACAGACAGCAATGGTGAATGTTTTTGTTATGTTGTCCTTTTACCAAGTTCTCTATTTTTCTTTATTAAGTTTTTGGGGAAACTCAGCAGGAAGAACTTGCACTAGAAAAGGAAGTTGGCAAGCATTAATAAGAGTCATGTGCTCCCTTGTCCTAAGTCTTAGGATGTAATGTTCTTTCACTTTCCTTCTCAAAGCTCGCACTGTGTATTCACGAGTGTGTCAAGCAACAGATCTTCCCACTCTTCAAAGTGGGTAATTAGCAATTGTAGGCTGTTAATGTGTGTCTAAAGGCTCATTAACACTTTGTGGTGTCACTGTTGTTGTTTTCAGAATTCCATAATTCCTGGACCCCCATTCTTGTTTGGAGCATGCTCTGTGCTGTTGGCACTACTTGTTGCCTTGTTTATTCCTGAACACACAAACCTAAATGTAAGATCCGGCAACTGGAAGAAACACTGTGGCAGCCACGGCCATCCCCACAGCCCACAAGCTCCTGGTGAAGCTAAAGAACCATTACTGCAAGACACAAATGTATGACAAAAATCCAGGAAGACCGTTTGGACTCTTCTTTCATCAGCAGTTTGGGATACACATTCCAACTCCATCAAAATGTAACTTCTTAAGGTAATCTTAAGAAGTATCTTTCTGCATGAAATCTGTAGGAATTACAACACGAACTTTCTCCAAAGATGTTGCCATTGAACTAAAAACTTACTTGCTTTTATAAACCAACTGTTACATACTTGTCTCTTGCCATGAAATACTGTTACTGCTAAACTTTACATTCTAGTTCAGAGACAAACAATAGAGTCAAGGCATGAGCATGTGTCCTTCTGTTTCCTTACGGTGGTGAGCTTTAATTCTAGTCATGCTACGTCTCAATGAGACAGACTGGCATCCATGTGGACCCATTCGTTTTAATGTTGTAAAATCTTGGGTCAGATGATTCAAAGCCTTAATGTAAATGTACTTAAGTAGGGAGGTGAATTGGTATAATTTCTTTTAAAAGTCACATGGCAGGTTTTTTTTAAGTTTGTACTAATATGAAAATCACACGAGCACGCTTGCTGAACAGTAAAAGTTATTTTTATGTAAGTGCATTTACTCTTTCTATTTTTGAATAAACGGTCATATCAAATACTTGTTGAAATACGAAGTGGGTGTTTTGGGCCTACAAATTTTAATACCGGCTCTAAACCTCTGCTTTCCTCTGCACCGTTTATTAAACCACTCTATTTCTGATGTTTGCGTAATCATAAAGGACCTCAAAACTTGAATACACAGACTGAACTCCATAAGCTGATAGCCTTGAATCTGTCCGTGTGCTATATAGTGGCCTTTGAGGACTGTCACAAGAACCCTTTTGCATTACAGAGCTAAAGTTTTAGTCCTAAATTTTCAGGACCCTTAGTACAGAAGAGAGCTTTATACAATTACTGATGTGAATTTCTCTAAAAGTGTATATTTTTGTGTCCAGTTGTATTATTTAAGTGTTCCTTTGTATAAATTTGTGTATAAACTATTGTATAGGTTTAAAATGTTTTCATCTTGTGGTTATTGCTTAATGCTTTTTTACCTTTGAACATTCACCATGGTTGACCAAGAGCAGGAAAAAAATGTAAATATACTGTTAATAAAGTTGAATATTTTAATGAATTTTTAAATAATTGTTAATGTCTCTTCAAACCTTAAGTGAAGTTCGGTAGTTGCATGTGTGTTATACTTCAGCAGGTGGGAAAAGCCATCGGGAGTAGAGGTGCAGCATGGAGCTGTATGTGTTAGCTAAAGCAGCCCTGAGCCCAGGGGAAGGGGTCCCTGCTGTCCAGCAGCACAGGCAGCCTGCAGCTGCTCCTTGTTTCCCAGGGATCCAGTGGAACAGGAGGGCCACGGGTCCAGGCTCCAAGGAACAGGTCCATTCCACACAGCCAGCCCGGCCGGGGCTGCCCAGGCCCACAGCACGTGTGGCTTGTTTTTGAGTTAAGAGGCCTGGGAGCTGCTGCCACGCTCCTGTGCCAGCAGCTCACCCGCACTGCGAGATCAATGCAGCCGCAGGCACTGGAGAGAGCAGCTCTGGGGCTGGGGCACTGCACGGCCCGGGGAACAATGTGCAACATGGAAAACTGCAGAAGAAGGTAAATAAAACAACTGTTGTGGTGCTTACCTCAGCTGGGAATTTCAGTACAGTGGAGATGTTGGTTTAGGATTCCTGAAACATTAACTAATCAGAGCTTTTGATAAAAACCATTTAATATTTCCATTGAAACGTACACAGTGACAAAACCAGACACTATACATTAACATGGTGCTAATTTATAAACAAATTTACACATTTCACACAGCAAAACAAATCACTGAAATGTACAATCCTCTGGGTACACTTGAGTAACTAAGGTAAAAGGAATGAACTACCTTTACCAAAAGTAAGGAATAGTTGTTATAAGGGTACTTTGCCTGGCAGAAGCCCATGCATGCTCATTCTGCAGGGGACACCAAGGAAAGATGGCACAGAAGGGGTTGTTACATGATCCCAGCATTTGAACCCAGACAGTAGAATAAGCTGAACAGATGTAAGAGTATCTAAAATTTCTGTATAATCTTACAGCTGTAAAGTATGATTTATAAAAATAAAGTAACTCTTAGGTGTTGATACTTGTCAACAGTTAACTATTCAGCTACTTCACCTTTTAATGTTTTATGCATGGTGGCCTGTGGAATGTAATACTGAGAGATTAACAGAAAAGTTGAGGGAACCAAGAGTGAGAATTTTAAGTTTTAATTTTATACCTTCAGTGAAATAATTTAGCATTTTTAGTATGAGATTATTTGTAAGTCTAGATGCAATTCAAATAAGCTGGTTCCAAAATTAAGCAAGATTTTTAAACTAAACCGTAAGGGAGAATTAGTGAGGCAGTCATGCCAACGTATGAGCTTGACCATTTCTAAAATGGACAGCACAGCACAGTTCTCCTGTGCTTTCCCTTTGATTCATCCTTTCTCTGAAAGGAGTCAAGAAATAGAAATTCAGGTAAGTGTTCTCACTCAGGGAATGTACATTTCACCTGTTACAAAAAAGAGCACTTTGCTGAGCTTTTAGGAGGAGCTACAGGGTCAACAATCTACTAAGAAAATTCTGCACAGCCCTGGTGACATCAGTTGTGTTCCCACTAAGGCTCCTTAAGGCTTTATCTTCTTGTCCTGAGGCTCAAGCACCCTGAAACATCATCCACGTCAGTCAAGATCCCTTCCTCAAAGAAAACTGGCTCATAAAATTATGTCAGTTCACACTGATACTTTACTAACACACTATTGCAGGACATTCAAAAATCCCCCGAGTGGTTAAAAGAGGACTCTTACTGTAAGAACCCTGTCTATGATCCAGGAAAATAGGCTGAGGCTGGTGTTCCAGCAGCTTTTGGCGACGGCTGGGCTTTGGCTGGCAAGTACGGCCTCAGGTACTCTGCAGAACAGCACAGGACACTGCATTGAAGCACAGCTGTTGTTGCGCTTCACCTCCATTTCAAATAAGGCCTTGCTACTGTTTCCTACTTACCCGAGTTAAGCGTGTTTTGACTAAGCCCACGTAAAGGAATGCTGTCATCTTTTTTCTTGAAATACTTGGATTCCAGTCCCAGCTGATCACCACTAGAAATAGAAAGGCCAATTAAAATTTAAAGCAAATGCAGTTTGTTGTCATTGCATTACGACGAGGGCAGCTAGAGACTTGCTCAGGAAACCCTTCAGTAGAAGTGCAACTACTGTTTTTCTATGACATCTACCATTTGAAGTTAAACCGTCACTGAGTAGGTTAAGAACAGCCTAGAACTGATTTTTTCAGTGACCAGCTGCCTTAGATCTGTCAGCAGGAGCAACACTGAACTGTTGTTCCTTGGGGCCCACTCCTGAAAGCACAGCTCTTCCTTTGGTTTTGACAGACCAACACATCTTTAAATTCATTAGCATGGTAACAAAGAGAGGCAGATCACAGAACCAGGCTGATATTAGAACTGTTCTACTCAGTTCCAAACACACCAAGATGACAAAGGGCTTTATAAATGAAATAATAGAAATACAAAATTACAGTAGATGATACTCACTTCTCCTTATTTGCTGTGTGACCAGCTGCAGGCACTGTGTGAGCATCTGAGCATCGACTCAGTTTCGAAAGCTGTGAATTGAACTGAACCTGCAGAGACAAAGAGCAGCACCTTAAAGTTACTCCAGATCTGAGAGTCCTCTCCCCCCAGGGCATTCCCAGAGCCAAATTCCCAGGGATTCCTGTTTCTGCACCTCACTGGCCCTGCTGTGCAGCAAAGTCTGCAAGAACAAGCAGCCTAAATACAAGCATCAGCTATGAATAACAGTCATCATGTTCAAGGCAGGGGAGCCTAAGAGTAAATACAGTAAATATTTATGCACTTTGAGACATAGTCAAAACATTGTGCATTGGTATTTTATACTGTCACATTCTTAACCAAACAAAAAGTCGAAGTGCCTGCCTTTGGTACTGGACATTGGGAATTCCCATTTTTGCTGTGTGTCGGTTCCAGGAAGTTCTGGAAGGCATAGAGAGGAGAAATGGGATGATTGGTTCCTGAGCTGTGAAAGGATGGTCGGTCAGGCTGTAAAAGAAACAGAAACACATCCATAAACAAGAAACGCAATTTTTCAAGTAATTGTAGAGATTAAAAATTCCAAAATTAACAACTGCCATTACAAAGCCAACACTTATGTGAGTCTTCCTGAAGGGAAGAAAACATCACTTTTCCAGGATTCGCACTCTTAAGGAAAATATAATTTTAAAGCAGTTAGATGAGGTGAGCACTCTTGGCTAGTAATAAGCTACAAACCCTGTAATTGATTAAAGGAATTAACGTATCCAGCTACAAATCAAGAGACCTCTTTGTATGAATGGCCCTTCCACTGTGAACAAGCAGCTCATCCATTCCTGTTGTCACTGTGACAGCAGAGATCTGTACAACGCATGGTGAGAACCAGCAAGTTACAGTATTCAACAATGGCTGCAGGCAGCGCTCCTTAGCCCCTGACTTTCTGTTTCTAAAAATCACCAGTAAGAGTACTCAAACAGCGCACTTTGCGTTTTAACCTTTAGAGAAGGACAATTAGTAAGTTAACTTCTCAACACAAAAATGCCTTCTTTTTTTGGCTTCACTCTGCACTTCATCTTTCCCAAGCTAATTCCGTATCTTTGTGTATTTTATGTAAATGAGAGCTTAGAAGATTCTCACCTACAAGGCCCAGGACATCAAGAAGCACCCAACAGGGTTTTATATTGTTGAAAAACAAACAAATAAACAACCCCAAACCACACCCACCAAAAACTGTAGGGCCAGAAAAAGATGAAAGCTTGTTGGTTTTTTTCCCTCTTTTAAGGCCCTGCATTTCAGCAATGATGCCCACCTCACCAGCCTGTTATTTACATCTCTGCCTTACCATGCTGAGAGGTGAAACAGCAGCCCTGCCACCAGCATGGGCACTGGCAGGAGTATCCAGCTTCTTTGCCATCTGAACTTCACTCAGCTGTCTGTTCAGCCACGTGATAACTGCAGAGAGGAAGAAAAAGCTCAAGTCCATTTGGTCCCTCTTACAAGCTGTTTGAAATGGCCAGTAGCCCTTCCTCACAAAAAGTGGCAGCTCACTGGCTGTTTGTCCTCCCTAGGGCAGTGCAAAGCCATTTGTTGAAGCTTCCTCCCCCCCCTCCGGGCCTCTGAGCACCCACCCCACCCCACAGCCCCAAGGCAAGGCTTCCATACATGACAATAATGGCAGCTCTTCACAAAAACCCCACAAGCTGCTTCCATCAATTTCAGTAGTAGCGAGATCACTGGGCCATTTTTACAGAGGGAGAAATCAAACTGTGTAAACCTACCATTTTCATTGGTTTTCAGTAACTGCTTACTTTCTTCGAGTTTTTGTATTGTACTTTCTAGCTGTTCTTGTAGCTTGCAAACCTGTAATTTCCACAATAATTGTAGTATCATCAGGAATGTTATACTACTAGTGTTATACTACTAACTACAAACAACAACAAAAAAAGCCTTTATGAAGGTGTTCTAAAATTAAAGAAGTGCGAACTCAGTTTTTCACAAAAGCAGCATTGTAATTTTTTTAAAGGAAGCTCTAGTTTTAGCTAGGATTTCGACAAGGTGACAGCCTGAATCCTTTATTTTTCTATGATTAAATAGCGCAAAGACTCTAAGCAGGAGGATGTCCTTAATGGAAGAAAAAGGTTCACTCTGTTCTTGTTCCCTTCACCAACTTATACATGAATGTGCCTTCTAAACGGTGCTGATTCATCCATTACATTGCTTTATTCTCCTAACACAATTTTAGTTGTCTTCCATATAAATAGATGGCTTTTACAAATCAGATTAACATTAAAAATTCTGAAAGTTGATGATACATTTAAATAAACATGTTAACTAAGCAAAAGAGTATGTTCTATTGCATGGAAAGATTTAAGACCTTATTGCTATAACTAAGTTAAACCCCACAAGGCCCAACAAAGTCCACACAACAGCATTTCCAGCACAGAAGATTAACCCATCATTACCTCCTGCTCTTTCATTCGAAGGGATTGTCCCATCTCCTGCAATTCCCTCTGCTCTTTTTGAAGTTTCTCTTCTTTTTCTGCCAATAGTTTTTCTTGTTGAATTGTTACTGTATTTTTCAATTTTAATTTACTCATTAGAGTTTTCAAATCGCCTTGTAACTTCTTGATAATTTCATTAGCCTATTAAAAAAACCCAAACCATATATTACAAAAATAAGCACCTAAGAATAAGGGAGATGTTGCACAAGGGAAGTGTCATGTTCAAACAAACCTTAAGGAGTTCAGCTGACAGTGACTTAATTGTTGTTTCTAGTTTTTCAATATGCCTTTGTTTTTCCTCTGTACTCTCTTCCAATATCACCTTGAACAGAATGTTAAGAAATATAATAAGGCTGTGATAGACATTGCTTATGATTTCAAGTAGAATGTTCTTAATTCTTTGAGAACTATCCTTACAAGAAATCAGTCAGTGCTTTTCAGTCAAATTTCATAGGATCCCAATTAATCCCGTTTTTTCTTACCAAAAATACCATAAACTATAATTCCAATACCACATTAAATCTGAATCCAGTACACTTTTGATGCCCTAATTTAGAATCTTTACTACATTTGAAAGCTGACTTGCTGTATATTCATAAAAACTGGGCAGCAGCTACTCTATGGAAACCACAATTAGGGAGGTTAAAGAAAATTCCTGAAGAAACCTTTTGCTCCTGTGTTGCATCTAAGACCTCTTTCGTTCTGGTGATGAGCTGATCTTTGTCCTTGATCTCCTGTTCCAGGACAGCAACTCGTGTCTGCAGCTGATTGATGAGTTTCTCTTTTTCATGGCATTCAGCATCCAGAGTTGCATTCTCCCGGCGCAGGGACAGCACCTCCTGCTTTGCTCTTTGACATTCCTAAATGTTGGGAAGGAATTGCATTTTATTTTTCAAGAAAACCCACATTAGTAATTTAAACATACATATTTAAATAGTAGGCATAATATGGAATGAAGAGGAAATGAATAAACTTAATATGCTGTATTTCCTATGACATTGTGCCCAGGCAGGCACTGCCAATGCTCTAACAGCAGTAAGCTTGATTTTGGGTATTGGGAAGCCGTACATCTTCTAATCCAGAGAGCTTTGCTTTCAGTTCTCTGACTGTGGAGTCCCCTTTGTATCTCCTCTCTGTCAGGTCTTTATTGATGACCTCGAGTTCTGAGAGTCTGTTCTGCAACTGCTGAATACTTTTCTGATGCAAATTTTCCAATTCCTTTTTCTGTTGTTCGTGCTGTTGCTGGTACTGAGTTTGTGCCTGTGAGAAGCAAAGAAATGAAGCAGTTATTCCATGAATCTGACTATTCCCATGTAAGAATCCTGTTCATTCTCTCCAACCATCGTACCTGGAGAGCTCTTTCCTTTTCACTTGTCAGCTCCTGCGAGTGTTTGTTGCTCAGAGCTGTAGTGTAGGACGTCCATTCATTTTTCAGTTTGTCAAGTTCCCAGCTCTTCTCTGACAAGCTCTGTTTGACAAAGCCAGCACAGTTTAAGAATGTAAGCATTTCAGTCAATACTGAGTGATTCTTTACTGTTACTTACTAAAAGGACGTCGACTTATTAAAGAAAGTCTAAATTTCAGCACCAGATGCTGAAATATGTTAATTTTATAACCAGGAAAAGTAAGGCCCTGAGAAGCTGAAGAGCACTTTTCTAATGCTGTGGATAAAATAATCTTAATTTCCAACTGCATTTTTTCCCAACCACTATTTAAGAGTGAAAAAACAGCCTGCTGATGCTCCCTACCCTTGTAACACAGAGCATTCTGTTAGGGGGAAAAAAAGAAATAAAGTTCTTCAGCAACACCTTTTCTTCTTTTTGATTTGTATTTCTGTATTTCAATTCAGCAAACAAACTCAAGTAACTCAAACTGAAGCTGCAGACATGAGGCAAACAAATATTCCATTCCAAAATTAATTCTAAACAGTTTTAATGGAATTGTTCTGTTTCATTATGGTCAGAAAAGTCACCCTGATAATTGTGGAGACTGACCCAAATAATTCTCTTGAAATACAAAAGTGAAGTGATTACTATGCTGACTGCAAAAATCAAAAATTGATTCGAGTAATTAAAGTCCAAGACTTCCTATTTATTTACCATTGTTTCACAATTTTTCCAAATAAAAGGATTTCCAATGATTGATGGAATATATGAAATACATTTATCATTTATCTTCACATGACCATTTATTTAGTACTCAATTTGTGTGTGCGTACACAGACAGACCTCTGCACAAAATAAAGTAAAATTCTACTTGAGTACTGCAAGAACTCAACTTAATTCTTCAGCTGCAGGCTTTACTCACTCTTTAGAAAAGCTGCAGTAGACTGTTCTCTTCTTTTCACTCATTCTCAAGTCACTTATCTTGGCTAGGTAGTGGCTAACCAACCAGCCTACAAAAAGGGACATTTTCCCTAAGTCAAAAAAAGTGCAACACACAAAAGTTAAAAATTTATGTTACCTGCTGAGTGTAGCTCAGTTGCCTGGTAAGATCCTCTTCAGTTTTTTTAAGCTTCTCTTCCAACATCATTTTGTCCTCCTATGTACAAATTGACATTCAGTCAAATCCTTAGCTCCCCAAATACAAGGAGTATTTAGCTCCCATTTAACCAGCACAGCCTGCCTAAGCACCCATATACCCACGGTGTTCGTGAAAAGATCACCTTATTTAATAAGTGTCCTGAATAAGATATAATTAGTAAATTTAAAAGAAAAGGCATTAGCCCACAATGTAAAAACCCCAAATTAAATTCTTACCAAATATCTACAAGGAAATAGTAGCTTATCATGAAGACTTGTTTACAAAGGAGTTACCTAAACAACAAAACAACTGAAATACTGTAAATCTATATGATTAAAATGGCTTATTAGGTGCCTAGAAACATGACAGCACAGTAGGAGAGACAAATGCCAGGCTATGAAACTGAAACAGACAACAGTCAAACTATGAGATCTTTAATTTCTCGTGAAATCAAACCTAGCATGCTACCAAACTACATCAACATTCCAATTTTAATTTGCTATTTATAGCCTTTAGTCATTTGAAGCCCACCAAGTCTCACAATTAGCAGCAGCCCATGCTTTCCTACAGCCAAAGGCAGAACAAAGACTGAGAGGTTCCAGTCAGTTCTGCAGCTGCTCTGGCCATCAGCACAGGCCGTGAGCAGGGCAGTGCAGCAGCCAGAGCACTCAGCAGCTGCACACCACATGCACTGAGTGTAAAACACCTCTGTTCCTGTCACTGCAAATGACACTGCCTGCCTGAATATACGGAAAGCATTTTCACTGCCAGGGTGACAGAAACAATTCAGATTCTACAACATGCACCCAGGTAGCTGCATGCAATGACATATTTAGACTAAAAGGAAAAATAAAACAGAGCAAACAGTTTTACAAATCTTGGTAAATACTTTTGAATTATTCAGAATGAAAAAAATGCTTAAGTACATACAGCATCAAGGCTTAGTTGCAGTTAGGATAAACTTCCATTTTACCTTAAGGCATTTCAAACAGTTGGCTAAAAACTTCTTTATTTCTCCATCAGTTCCTGGCAGGAATTTTAGAGAGAGATGGGTAAGGTGTTTGAAAGGGTTGGTCTCCACTACATTTAAAGAGACAGGTGTGTGATCCAGAGCAGGTGCTGAAGATACTAACTGCAGCAAAAACCTAGGGAAAAACCAAGAAAATAAAATGTTTAGCATATTTTTTTTCTGAAACTACTTGTAGATCCTAAGCCATTTCCCAGTAAAATATATTTTCATGCGTGCAGTAAAAGGCTGTCCAGTTTTTGCTCAAGTAAGAATTCTCCTCCCAAGACTCAGGTTTTGCCAGTTACATCCACCAACTTATTCAGGTCAGAGGCAGGTCATGGTATCCTTTTCTACTGACTCTTCTCAGTCTGAGTGACTGACAAGCATTTTAAGAACTCAACAGATACACACAGAGTAACATGGTACACACTTGTGACATACCTTGGGATATCTTTGTTCTGCTCCTGAATGCATTGCTGAAGCAGATCTATAAATTTTTGTGGGAAAGCAGAGAAGTCTACCAAGAGACCTTGTTGGGATTTCAAACTGTATAAACAGACAGGGAGAAAATGTTAACAATATAGAGAACTGTAATTTATTTCCTATAAAATATTTTGTTTGCCCTAGTAGAAAGAACCACTTCTGATCATGTCATTGAAGTTTACTAGCATGTTATTTTCAATCAGAAGTGTGTCCACATATCACAAAATCACAGAAGTGGTCAGGATGGAAGGGATCACAGTGGGTCTGCTGGTCCAACCTCCCTGCTTAAGGAGGGTCATCCTAGAGCAGATCTTGGATAATGATCCCCAGAGGATACTTCTGATTACAGGAGTTCTTGCAAATGGGCTGCACTAATTAAAAACCAGGAGCTGCTGTGGTGTAACAAATGTGCCCTTTGAGCAGGCATCATCCCCACAGCACAGCATGGAGCAGTGATGGGACAGGCACAGGGAACAAGCACAGGACAAGGAGGGGAGCCTCAGCCATTACCTCCTCATCCATTCCTCTGCCCCCCTTCTCCACAGACACAGCAAAGCCAGACAGAAACAGCCCGCAGTGCACGCACAAAGCTGTGCCTCCAAACACTTCTGCACAGCTCTCCTGCAAATGCTGCTTTGCTTTTGCCTTTTGATCCACACACTGATCACACCTCCCTTTTTAAAAACACCAAAGCCACTCCCCTACCAAAAAACCCCAAACAAACAAACAAAAAACCCACAATGAAACAAAGCAAAAAATAAAATAAATACCCAAAGAAAGCAGAAAACTGAACTGTTCAGCTGTTCATGCCTGGAATTCAAATCTGATGATTTGCTCAAATTCTGAGCAAGTATGCGAGACCCAACAGTACAACCATGCAAGAAACCCCTAAGACACGGGCTCAAGCCTGTGAATCCATGTCCATGCAAACACTTTCCTCTCGTAATTATTTCCTGAACTAGTTCACACACACAGTAAGTAGTCGGTAAGAAGCAGTTAGGATAAATAGAAGATACCAGCAGTAATACGAACTGTGGTACTGTGGCACCGTGTCTCTGCAGGGAACTAAACATCGGGATCCCAACATTCCTCCATGTAACCTGAGCTGGTCATCCTCCTGAACCTGGCTGTTTCACCTCAGAGAACAATACAGACAAAACCCCACAACTGAAGAATGCCAAAACCTGAATTCTAACATAGACTGCTCCAAGCTAAAAATATGCCCTTTCTCTTTTTTGTCATTTGAAAATGTTTCACAGAGAAAATGCTGTCATTTCACTTACCTTTGAAAATCTTCCTCTGATATGACAAGGTTATAAAGGAAAAAAGGATCAGTATCATCAGTCAATCGAACAGCTAAGTCCTGAAAAGATGTACATTTAAACATGATTAAAATACTATAAGCTACCCAGGAGTCTTTAAATATTTTAAACCAGCGTTGCAAACAGTATTGAATGTTTGTGCTGTTTAGCCAAAAATACAAGAGAATTGTGGCAACTAATTCAGAATGTGTAAAACATTACCATTTAACACAACTTTAAAAACTACAGCAGAAAAACAAGGAAAACCCTCTTTCACAAAAACAAACCAAGTCAAAACCTTAAACTTTGAGCAGCAAAGGTTTCAAAATTCAATGCGTATCCATCATTTTCTGGAAAAAAAAAAGCTATTTGCTACTTTTTTCCCCTCACGAAATAGAGTGTAGAACTAGCAGTCCACTGTAATGGTTCACTAATACATCACTCCCATAACTGGAAGTGTTTTAGAGTATACTGCTCCTAAAGTTTATGAAAGCACCAGCTGATTTTATATACTTTAATACAGAGCTCTGCAGATTGGATACAGCTGAAGTCCAGGAACCTCATAAGGCAAACTGCAGCATTATGCTGCTTAGCTTTGAAACAGACACTCATTCCTTCACTGGAGGTCTACAGAGCGTTTTGGAAAAACTGCCTTCTCCATAAGCACTAAGCCTTGAATTCCAAGGATGGGGTTCTGCAGTCCACGAGGCCCAGGCAGCTGCTCCCTGTTACAAGGCTCACCCCTGTGGGAAGGATATTCTCTAGCAGAGGTACAAAAGTAAAGTAGAAACGTGTCAGCTGTTCCAACATAATGAAGCGTGACCACAGCAGTGTACACACACACAGCTGAAGCTTGTTTCAGTAATTCAGGTGCCAGTAACACCAACAAAACTCTCAGCTGGACACCCATAAACAAACTCAGGGATTTACACACACAGGCAGTTAAAGTTAGAGTTAATGCTACCCCAAGCCAGCTGGGGTGGGTTGATGAGTGGGATAAAAATGCCTGCTTGGTGGGATGTCCCATTAGCTGATCAAGCACCAGGAGTTCTGTCTTTAGACTGATCACTTCCTGATGGACTCAACCGCATTTCCATGCTCCTCCTGATACAGACTGCAGCTCAGCACACATTTCTAACTGAACTGCCTCTGCACAGTGGGAAGTACCATTATCACTGCCACCAGCAGCAGAATCTGACCAAAAACTGCTGTATTCCCTTACAAACAAATCTTTACTCAACAACACTATAACCAACCCATGACCAATCTTAACATCATGCTGGGGGGGTGAACACTTTGGTGACAAATCAGACATACAACAAAAGAGATTACAAAATATCCAGTAGTGGTCTCATCGTGATTTTCCCTGAGAAAGATTATTTTTTTACTCCCAGTTCAGTACCTTGAACTAAAGGTACTCTTAGGCTCTAACTCATGTTCCCCTGAGCATCTCCAAATACTTTTAATATGCAAGCTTGCTAAGACCCACCAGCAGCCAAACTAAAATAGAGGGCTATAAAAGGCTGGAGGGGAGGGCAGGGATGGAAAAACACAATACCACACTAAGCCACTCAAAAAAATCATACAAAAATTAAGTAAGGTCAAACAGCAAACACTAAAATCCCACTTTGCTTGTCCTTTTTCTACTTATCGTTTTATACAATGAAATTCAGGTAATACCAAATAAATGACAAAGATACGATTAGTCTACAAACCTTTTTATGAGCAGGATTAGAAATTGACAGTAGTTCAATATTCACTCGAACATTTAATCTCCTGTGTACAAAAAGATGAAACTCAGTAATAAATCAAGAAAACATTCTCCAAATAACATGTGTTCACAGGTGCATTACAGGAATCAATGACATTTCAAAAATAAAAATTTAGGCAGAAATATTAAGAAAGTTCCCCCTGATGACTACAACTAAGATATAAGAGTTTCAGTCATTACAGCTCCTCAGTCAGAGCTGGTTTTTTTGCTGCTTGCCTGTTATCCACCAGACTTTAAACAGCAAGGCAGAAGTTTTGAAACTTTGTCCAGAAACTAGAACTTTCGGAAAAGCCTGTTGAAATTTATTAACGATTGCTTAAACGTCTGATAATCGTTTATACAGTGCTACCTTATCTTCAATGCCTTCCTGTCGACTACGAAGTCACTCGTATTACACCACACACCACAGACATCAGCCTTTCCGTGTCTTCTCACACAGGTGAGTCAGGCACACGCTGCCTAATCCAGACACGGGCCATAGTACCGAAATTCATCCTATTTTAAAGAGACGCTTCACATACGGAATATCTGGGCTTCCCCAGACACCTCCGCCGTGCGCAGCCTCGCACAGGCGGCTCAAAGCCGCGGTCCCGGGCCGCGGGGCGCTGAGGAGGAGCCGCGCCTGAGGAGGCCGCGGTCAGGAGGTGACCGGCGGGAGAGAGGCGGGAGAGAGGCGGGAGAGAGGCGGGAGGGCCCGCGGGCATCGCTGCGGCCCGGCAGCCGCCCGGCCCTCGGCTCGCTTTAGCCCCGGGCACAGCGGCGCTTCCGCCGAGCCACTGCGAGCGAGCTCCGCTACCGGAGCCCCGCCGGCTCCACTCCCACGGCCACCGCCCGGCCCTCGCCAGACCCCGTCCCTCCCTCACCCGGAGGGTGCCCGCAAGCAACCCCAAAGCGCAGCACGCAGAGCGCTGCCCAGCAGCGCTTAGAGTATAAGGCAGGCAGGAGGAAAGCGGCTGCGGCTCGCAGCCCCGCTGAGGAACNGCAGGAGCAGGAGCCGGGGCGCGGGCCGGAGCCGGGGCGCTGCGCACACTTCGTGCTGAGGAAGAGGCGCTTCTGCAGGATGATCCCGGCGCCCGGCCGGCGCTTCTGCGGGGAGCACGGCCACGAGGAGGTGCAGGGACCCTTCTCCGGCCGGGAGGGAGGGAGGAAGGGCGGGCTCGGGGTCTGCCCCGCTCCGGCGGCACGGGTGGGAGAGGCAGTGCCTGTGCCTTCCCTTGAGCCTTTATGTGCCGGGCACTCGCTTCAGCCCAGCGGCAGCGCTGCCCTTGCATTAGGGATTTATTCTTTTAAGATCCAGTCAAGTATCAAGTTCTCGTCTCAGTTTCTCCGTTCTGGTTAACCCACCTGTTCTGAATAGATGTTTTATGAAGCTGATGCCCCTCAACAGCTTTTTTAAAACAGGACACTGAATGCATGCTGAAGTGTTTTCTAAAACTTTTCTAACTAGGAACAAAATTACAGAAAAAGAATTCCGTGCCCTCTTGATCCAAAACAGTGAGTATATGTAAATGCTTTTCCTGTTCTTTGTCAGTATTCACATGATACTTACTTTCCTCTCCATTTGGCTTTTAGCACTGTTTATGAAGATCAACTACAAAAGCATTTAAAAAAATGTAACTCAAGAGAGAAGCCAAAGCCCGTAAGTGCAGTGTAATTTCAGCACTTCCTCTCGGATTTAAGACCTTAAACATTACAGCCTTGCAGATAATTTTCTGTTCTGACAGCAGCTGTGAGCTGCAGGGCAGCAGATCTAGCAAAGCACTACCGTAAGGCAGGATGGAAACTCAGTAACTACTTGCTGAAATGCAACTCACATTCCGGTCCCCTCACATTCTCTGCCCCTTCTCATCGTGATTCGGTACAATTTTTCAGTTCTTGGTTACAAATGAAAATGTTGAATTCATTTTTCTCAGAAAAACACACCCAGGGAACAGGCTCTCACAGTGCCATTCATTTCAGAGGCTGGGTGAGAGGCTGGCCCGGGAAAGCAGCACCTGCAGAGAGGCTCTGGGTATTCCAGCCAACTGCCCGCTCCAGTCAGGCTGGCAGTGAGCCACGGAAAGCCTGGCTGACAGTGCTGAGGGAAGCAACAGGACGTGTTTAAACAGCTCTTCCACCAAAGCAGAGGATGGCTTCTTTATTGCCTGCCTTTCTGCCTTATTAGAATTGCACCTTTAGTATTCCCTGGGAAACCTGAAAGTTGTCTCCGGAATCTGTCTAGTAAGCACTGACTGGTTAACTCTTAGGAATATGTTCAATCTTGTAAAACTGTGTCAGAAGAGTCATTTCTGGCCGGAATTCAGGATCAGACTATAGAAAGAAAAATTACTTGGAAAATTTTACTTTGCAGTGGATTCCTATTGCTACATACCTTACCACAAGAATACTGAAGAATTTAGCTATTTGCTTCCTGGTAATTAACTGAATCAAATTTATTTTCTTTTGATTTTTTAAAGGTCTACTTTGTTCAAGATATTAATGCTGGTTTAAAAGATGTAGCAGAAATACCAGAAAAACAAGTAAGTACATTATTTGGTTTTAAGTTCAGTCCTTACATTACATGTTGCAATTTGTCATGTAACTATAAAGATACAGAAAAATTAAAAGGTCTCATGTTTATTGGTGGCACTTTCTTTTTCCTTACAAAGGTTCCTCTATCTTCTCTATCTATCGAAGAGCTGCAGAACTTAATTATCAAGTTGAAAAAAGCAAGTAATGGTGAGCTTAATACTAAATATTAAATACTAAAAATAAGATGTTGTAAACTGAATTGATTAAATATTTCATTGTTATTTTTGTTGTTAGATACCTGTAAAAATATGAGACAGGTGGCATAAAACACATCTGAAATAATTATCAGGCAGACCTCCAACAGCTAAATTTTACTCCAAAATTAAACTAGATTGAAAGAATGATGAAACACCAATCCTGTGTTCCCTTCCTTTTGTTTTTCTTTTTTTTCTCACTCAAATATCACTACAGATAACAATATGGCTCTGTTATAAACATATGATGATAGATTTATGCTCCCAGCAGACTGTTTTGTTAGTGCTACAAATTGAGCTCATGTCACAGTTGTAATAACGTGTGTTACAAACTAGGAACTCTTGGAAACTCGAAAGCTATGCCTAAAAGTTTTGTATTTGCCTCCAGGCCTGGAGCTTCATCTTAAGGAACAAATACTGTCCCACCAGGCTTTACAAGAAGCCTTAAATGACCCGAAGAATGGGGAATCTGCTTTCAAACATCTGAAACAACAGGTTTGGTCTGATTTACTAATAACTATAGAGGGGTTTGAACATGGAATTGTGCTGCTGTAAATTTGTGTCACTGGGTGCATAATGCCAGTTGCTTCCTGCAGAGGAAATCTGATATGATAAAACAGAAGATATAATCCCTTTCCTCTGTACACACATCATTTTTCCCTAATCCCTCACTGAAAGGAAGGCTTAAAAAAGCCTTCTGCACTTCAGTGAAGGAATTATTTTTCTATAAGGCATTATATATTTGCTTGGTTCACAATAAATCTTTTGATGTTTGTAGGCTTCTATTTTAGGTAACATGGAAAAATTGCATTTACTTGGTCCAGGAAGGTGTTTTGTTGAGTTTGGAGCTGGACGAGGAAAGCTGTCTCATTGGGTTGATGTTGCCTTACAGAATGTTGAAAGTGTTCAGTTTTTGCTTGTGGAAAGGGCAACCACAAGATTCAAGGTAAGAGTATATTGTTACATTAGTAAAGTATAATTTTTAAACCATTGCCATTGAAGCTGTTAGTATTTATTTTTTATCCTCAGTAAATTTAAATTTTACAAATTATGCATTGCACACTTCACCAATAGCAAATTTATTAGAAAAAAATCCTGGTGTTTAATGTTGGAAATTCACGACGTTGACTTGACAAGAAAGAAGTCTGACATTAATACCTGGAGCAAAATTATAATTATTAGTGGCCAACCCAATGTAATCTCTTGTTCTGTTTAAACAGGTGGATGGAAAACACAAAAGGAGAGATTCTATATTTGAGAGGCTTCAAGTAGACATTCAGCACTTATGTTTAAGTAAGTTCCTTCTTGGCCTGTGTCATCCTGAAATAGAGGCTTATTTTTAATTTTGAGTACTGGGGTTCCAGTCAGTTTGTGTGTAACATGCTTAAATGTACTTGGTTCTAAAGATTATTCTCAGTGGTGGCTTGGACATGTTGATGCTGTGTGTATACACATATATACACACAGGCATGTGTGAATATACATGGATACACACATATGTATATTTTAAACGGAGTTTTAAAGTTTTCTACTTTTTATACGCTTGTAGGACATCATTACAGGTGAGAAGTACCAAAATAAATATGTTTTAAAGGTTTTTTAGCTCTTGCAGGATTAAACATGTTTGTACTGTTTGTTTTATGTGGAGAATTAAGCAAGTCATGCACCATCAATGCTATAGAATTTGTGAGAGCACCTGTCAGCAGGAGATGCAATAATGTCATATTTACCTTTCATAGGCAGTATAGAAAGGCTGAAATGGTTAAATGTGCTTCCCAGCCACAGCATCCTGTTCTTTTAATTTGTCTTAAAAGACTCTTTCCTTTGAATAGCTTATAACTGAATGTACCTATTACTGTAGTTTTAGTAGTGGCAAACATTTATTTCTAAGTGTGCTGAAATTATCTTATTCAGAAAAAACATAGAGATGCTGGGTTAGTTGTGGATTGGATGGGGGTTTTGTTGTTTGTTTGTTTGTTTGTTTTTCCCTCCAGACAAGGTACCTATGTTGGAGAAGAAAAAACTTCCACTGGTAGGAATTGGGAAGCATTTGTGTGGTGCTGCGACAGGTATGAATTATAGACGTGTGAACTGCAGAAGGCAGGACACTAAACCTTACACTCTGAATAGACTGATCTTCCAAATTGTGCTTTTAAGCTGTTCTTGCCCTCTAACCCTCTGTTGGTGAACACAGTAATTATATTCTGTATATCTATTGACTCCAGTGGAATAGTAAAAGGATAATAGATGTAAGGATAATTTAGGCAGAAGCGAAGCCCTTCTTGGCTTTTATATATTAGAATGGAGAACAGTGTGTGGTGGCATGGGTCATGTATTTGAGAGTACTTTTTTTAGAACGGTTGCCTCTTCTTTGAAATATTTTTCTTTCTAAATTTTTGTTGGCTGTCTGAATATGTATCCCAAACACAAATAAGATTGTTTCTGTCCTGATAACTTCAAACTAATACAGTTTTTCTAATGTTACATGGCTACTCTGTAGAGAAAGACATCTCAAATATGACACCTTTATAGGTACTGTGACAAAGATGACACAGTTAAGCACTTAAGAAATACATGTGCATATTAAATAGATTGTGTCCTAGATATCAAACTTGTAGAGCAAATATTTATGTGTTTTACAGGGATGAGATCCTCCTACAGTATGCCAATTTGTTAACCAAACTATTTTAAATTCACTTGTGCAGAACAAATATTCCAGAGGTCTCATAATATTTATTTAGCATTTAGGGTTTTTAAAGCATGTTTGTAATTTTTAGTTATCATTGAACTTGCTTTTTGCCTTAGTTTGTGATGCATAATTTTATTTTTCTTTGTGGGAAGAACATTCCCAACCATGATATAGCATGTATAAATAATGGCATGGTGTTTATGGATATTTTGTGGTGGGGGGGATGTATTTGTTCATTTCCAGATCTTGCTTTGAGATGCTTGGTTGAAAGTTACACCACGTGCTGTGATGGAGAAGGTGAAGAGCCTGCACCAAAACGCTCCAGGGCTGCTCAGACAGAGGTGGCTCCTCACAAATGTGCTGGTAATGAAAGCACCACAGAAGACCATAAGCCTGTGGCTGGAATTGTTATTGCTCTGTGCTGCCATCACAAGTGTGACTGGACACATTATGTAGGCAGAGAGTTCTTTAAATCAGTAGGAGTGGGACCAGTAGAATTCCATTATTTTCAGAGAATGAGCAGTTGGGCCACTTGTGGCATGCGAGAAACCACAAGCAAAGCTTCTACAACTGAAGACAGTGAAGATCAAACTAATGACACAGAAGAACATGAGCAAACATTCAGCAGGACAGAGAGTGGTTCTGATACTTTACAAGGGTATGTACATTTTTTTCCCTAGCAAAGGGACTCCAGCAAAAAAGCTATGTATAGTAGCACATTAAATTGTTTTGGGTCCTCAAAAGGACTCATTTTGCAGAAACATTTAATTACTAAATGTATAAAAATACAATTTTCATGGACACACATTTCAAAATACTTCAACAGTCATTCTTGCCTGACTGAAATGAACTTACAGTGATTTCAGTAGTTTTTATAAGCTTAACTACTAATGTTAATTACCAAAACTATTTTCTGACAGCTGCTCATTCCTTCCTTCCTTTCTCTGAAACTAGGATACTGAGCGTTGAGGAACGAAAGGAGATCGGTTGTCTCTGTAAACGGCTGATTGACCACGGACGGATTGAGTATTTACAACAACAGGGATACAAGGCTGCACTGCAGTATTATACAGAGTCTGCTGTGTCCTTGGAGAATGTCCTGTTGACAGCTGTCCCAAGTCCTTCTTTGATACCAGAGCCAACAATATGACAGGAGATAGATTTGGAATTGGTAGGGGAAAAAAACCAAAACACATATAAAATTCATCGGGGTTTTTTTAAAAAGCTAATTCATTTTTTACAAAAAGAAATCACTTTTGTCATCTTTCCTGTACCCAGGAAAAGGTCTTATATTTTCCAGTTTCACTAGGAATTACAAATATGCAAACCAGTTGTCATCAGTGGAAAAATAAAATCCCTAAGAATATTTGAAACCTGTTGTAACCTCTTTGCTGTGAAGAAGTGTACCTGATATTTTCTTCCATTCAGACTTAGATTCTTTATTCATTAGGATTCATGACAGGAGGAGGACCAGAAGTACAACTTTCCACGTTTCCTGAAAGACAATAGGTTAAAATAAGAGAAGTTAACATACTTTAGTTTCACTTTGAAGTTCAGAATAGCTTTGTATTTCCTCTTAAAATATTTAAGTAGGCCTAAATACTGTCATCAGCCTGTGCTGCTAGGGAATCTATTCAGGAAGAAAACTTATGCCTAAAGTGTCATTTTGGTATATTTTGCTCATTTGATTATTCATTCATGAAATATTGATAAGAAAAAAGCTGGCTTAGTGTTCTAAATCAAGAGCATTTCATTCATTTTTTTAAGCCCTCACAAAACACAGAATGAAGATCAGAGAGAACATTTTATATCTGCAGTGAAGTGCTCTCTGCAAGTAACAGCTGCCAACTGAATATCTGTTCAAAAGTACTTATTTGGGTCTCTTACTGCAACCTTTAAGCTGTTACTCTGCAGACAATGAAAAGCAAATTTTTGTCATGTTTTAGAAATGGGATGAAACTGGGGGTGTTTTGTTTAAATGACTGTATTTTGTGTCAGGGAAAGCAAGTTGTGAGAAACATCTGTTTTTCAGGTGTTGATAGTTCATTGCTGAAAGATGTATGTTGGGAGCATAGCATTTCTCTCTTAATCCCTCTCTGGAAGTACCATCTGGACAACATCCAAAACCAGGAAAAGTTGAGCTTTAGGAAATAAAGGGTGCTAGAAGACCCTCACTATGTAAACTGATTAAATTGCAAATACAAAAGACAGTCATCAGCTTCTGGTTATTCATGGTGTAGGTGACTCAGGCACATTTATTACAGTGCTCCATGGTTCCAGTATGTTCCTACCAGAATCTCTGCTGTTTGTGTGGAAACCTGCTGTGCTAACTCCTCTTAAAAGTGCCCCTGCCCTCAGTAAAAGCCTGTTTACAGATTTTTTTGGAAAATGTTACTCATTTATTAAGATTATTCATGTTTCATTTCTATACATGTCCTAGATTTTATTTATGCAGTTTATCCCTCTCTTCCTCACTGTACTGTGGAGAGATCAGAATTAATAAAAAAGCCATGCCTGTTTTCTTGAGTGACTCCTGGATATACATGTGCATGAAGTCAATGCCGAACATTTCCTGTTGCTCCTCCTCGTCTGTGTTCTCACACGGAGGGAGTGTTACCTCTAGCTCCAGTGGGTTGTCTCTGAAGTTAACAAATCTAGGAATTCACCAGAAAAGGTTACTCTTGCAGTAAGTTTTGTCCAGAGAAAATAATTCTTTGGAAACTGAATTAAGATTTCTCAAACAGTATTTTAAGCTAAATGAAATTAAATTTTTGTTATACTAAACTCACCACTCTATCAGTAGTATTAAGTAAAGTAAGCTAAGAAGATGCTTCATAACAGTGACTGTGGTGGGAAAAAACATTGTAGTCCTCATCATTTTGTCTTCAGTTTCTGACCCCACTGCCAGGTGTGTTGAGCTTTCACAAACAGGTGAGTGGATGAGAACAGTGCAAATGCCTCCTCCCAACTTGGCAAGGTAGGAGCCAGTCCTGTCTCCCTTTATTCTTGTTCCATCCTTGGGCCTATGCTTGTATATAGTTAGTTAAGGAGGTGCTTCCAAAAGAGCTGAGAACAGAAACTGTCTTACTAGGTTAGGCGTGGTTTATGCAGACTAGCATCCTTTCTCTAAAATGGCCAACATCCAGTAATCCAAATGAAAATGCAAACAGGAAAGTTTCTGTCACAGTGTACTAAGGAGTAGTTCAAATTCTACCAATTAAGAATTTACATTAGTTTTTATTTATCATATCAAGTACGGAAGAGTTTAATCCATGTCCTTAAACCTAATCCTTTTTGTTTAATTCTGCATGTTTGATTTCTCAATGGCAAAGTTCTACTTTTTGTCATTTTTATGCCTGCCACATATTTTTCTGCAAGCTCTTGCCTTTAGAGTGACACAAAAGGGCAAATATAGGGGGAGGACTATGAAATGAGCAAATGTATTATAGTCTACTTTTTCATGTGAGACTGTAGCTATCATAATTTACTTCTTTAACTAAGTTTCACTACACAAAGCTTGCTTCACAGATCTTTAATTGTTGTGAATCTGTGTAATCATGCTGATTTATTGTGTCCATCTGCACAACTGTGGTAATGTCTTTTCCTCTCCCTTAGTATCACTCTATGATGTACAACTCAAGGGAGGCTTTAGAAAGTATTTTCTAGTATTTTCAGTTATATTTCTGGTGCTTTCTCTTACCTCAGATTTGTCATATCCTTCATACAAGCTGGAATATCCTTAAGTTTGTTGTTGCTAAGAACAAGAGTACTAAGATTTTTCATATTACCAATGGTTTCTGGCAAAGAGTTTATTTCATTCCTTTGGAGCCATAAAGTGTGAAGGTTCTCCATTCTGAAAAATAGGTATTTGTGCAGTAAGTCAAGATATAGAAAATTAATCTTACCAGTCATTACTATTATTATAATTAATTTTTCAGCCATATAAAGGACTCATAATGCAACAAATCTCAAAGGAAACACCATATCCAAGATAATCACCTACTCTCTGTTGAAAAAGGTCATTAACAATAAATACTTAACCTTATAGCTGATACTGAATTTATTGTTAATTGAACAAGTTATTCCATCTTATCCAAAACATCACATTAGGGCTGATAAAATCTTGACTGTAGAGTGAGGTTAACATAAAAATTATCTTTTGAAGTAGTATTTGTTAATCAGAATTTCAATGTAATGGAATTGCAACTAAGATAAGCTTTGAGCTGTATTTACCTGTCAATTGCATCAGGAAGCTCCTGGAGTTTGTTTCCCCCCATATCTAACCATTCTAGATTTGGCATGTTGAGAAGAGCTGACGGGATGGCAGTAAACTGATTCATGCACAAATCTATGTGCGACAGCTTCTTTAAATCACTGAGCTGAAAAGAAGGGGAGATTTAATGCAACTTTGTGTAGGTGCTGCAGTAGGACAGCAGTGCTCTGATAATGTTGAGAAACATTACAACACATTTTGGAATCAGTAAACACAGAATGGTTTTGAGTTCCAATAGCTGATAGTACCTGACAATAACAGTTCTGCCTGGAAGGTAGGTAGGTTTGGAACTGATGAGGCAGCAGAGCTTTACCTCCCACCCAGTAGTGAGTGCCCTAACTGCTGACTACAATGCAGATATGCCCCAAGCCTCAAGAGAAAGAATTTTAAAGACAGCACTGTCCCTAGTGTTTCATACTACATGCAATATGCCATTTTTTATTAGTCAAATATTTAGATTTGTATGTATCAAATTGCATGGACTGTATTCTAGAGTGAACCTTGACACCTTCCATTCTGTGAAGTCTACTACCCTGGCAAGACATTCTAGAAATGCAACATAGTGTCACAGCACCTAAGTCCTTTGGTGAATCATGCCTGCAGGTGCTCTTGCAATATTCAAGTGATACAAGGTGTTTTATGGCAGATCTGGTCCAATTGTCTAAACACTGAATGCCACTCAAGGGCACATAACCAAAGCTTCAGGGTGTTCACATCGCTGCAGTCTCCATAGGACAGAACTATGGATTTTCTACATTACACCCTGCAACCTATATCCCCATAGATTTTGTAAATTCTGGATTTTGGTTAATAGCATATCTTTACATTTGAAGATTCTATGTTGGCTATTGCTGTTTGGACTCACTCAATTTTGCAAGGCACTGATTGCTGTCAAGTATCTCTATGACTGGTTTTTAAAATAAATTAAAACAAGTAAATATGGTTACATACGTGTCATCTCTATCTAAGAGACTAATAGTTACAGATGCAGGTCTCTCACATTTAGGTCTGTTCAAATTAAAGTTCAATAGTAGGTAAGTAGTTGTTTTCATTTTCTCATAATTGTTTTCAACATCTGAGAACAACAATTGTTCAACCCTGCACAGGCAGTTGTATAAATCGCACAACCCCTTTTCAGAGCTAGCTGTTCTGGTAAAGATGCTTACAGTTGTGTCCTGGCATATGGTATGAATTTATATTCTCAACCATAAAAGGGAATTTCTCTGTGCTAAGGCATCAGATTCTTAGTGGGGTAAATCAGTGAAGATACCCAGCCTAAACAAATTGATGTGAAGTGTACTACTGCCCGCTCTGCACTCCCAAGTCATTTATCTGGCCAAAATAAAGACTCCATCAGCTACTAAGGTGTATGTATGTGCTTCTCATGTGGCTTCAGCTTGACCAGTCATAGAAAGGTTGTTCACATCAGTGTTTCTGTGGAGTACTATGAAATCAGTTTCACAGCAAATCTGAAAATAGGAGTGCAACGTGTAAAGATAATTGGCTTTGGATAAATTCAAAATATGCATTAAACAGAACTAAACAGTCTGTCAAAACCTGAGGAGGAAGATCACAGATACTTCTGTTCACAGCCAGTTCCAGTCTTTCCAGACTGATGCAGTTACTTATTTCCTTAGGAACAGATTTTATTCTGTTGTAACTGAGAAGCAGCTCTTGGAGGCTAGTCAGCTGGCCTGCAGAGAGCACAAATGAGAAATGTTCATGTTTATTCTATTTGAAGCACAATATTACTTGTTTTGTCTTATCCTTTTACTGTTATATAAATGCCCTGTGTTCCCACAAAACAAAACAAAAAATTACCAAACTGCAAATAGTAGCACTTCAGGACTCTTTAGTACAGAACTGCACTCTAGTTGAGTGCTTCAAGGAAAAACCCAAAACCAAAAAATTATGACTAGGCTACTCATGCTGTGGACTCAGAACATGAAGTCTGTTTTTCAGTGTCACTTTGCTAGCTGCATTCTGATGTCTAGTCCCTGCTGTGCATACAGGCTCTTTTTTTGTCATGGGAAGCTTTCATAGAGATATGTCTCTTCCATCCAGCCCCATTTTGAGTTTATAAGGAATCTATGGTTTGGAGACCTCTATCTCACTGTCAGATTTAAATAATCTATTTTCTTACTACCCAATAGGATTATTAGACAGGTAAAGGGCACAAAAATGATACATTTATGCAAGACCAATTTTTGTAGAAAAGCAGCTTAAAATAAAAGAAAGCACAGCTCACCAATTTCTTTAGGTACACTTTCAATTGAGTTCCGGGATAGATCCAGAACAACAAGGCTATGAAATCTTCCAATAAACTGAGGAATTTTCTGCAAACTAGTTCTGTGAAGCTGCCATTCCTGGAGATGAATTAGTTTCAATAAGCATGAAGGTAATGTCTACAACAAAAAACACACACCAGAAGAAATTCAGCTTAGTATGCAAGAACACAGGCTGAGGCAGAAGTTTTATTTGAAACACTAACAGTCTGTCCTTCTTCTTAAGCTATACTGTATCATGTAGGTTACAAAATGAAACCTGATAACTGTTTTCTAAAATATGCTGAAAACAGCAAGCATAACTGATACGATTTTAGTATCATACATATTAGGACAAGGTTTTATGTTTTATAAAGGTTCACATCAATACATCAGGAAAAGGATCTTCCCCCAGGGGCTGGTTGGGCACTGGAACAGCTCCCCAGGGCAGCGGTCACAGCACCAGCCTGGCAGGGTTCAGGAAGCGTTTGGACAATGCTCTCAGGCACAGGGTGTGACTCTTGGGGATGGTGCTGTGCAGGACCAGGAGTTCAACTCAATGTACTCAGCATATTCCATGATCCTGAAGTGAACACCAGTGTAGGTTGTCATTTTGATCACGGATTTAACCTGCCCACTTTTGGCTCCCAAGATTTAGATACTTGCACTACTGTCATTGACAAGTTTCAAGCTTGTTTTTGTTTGCTTGTTTCTCTCTTTTTTTTAAAAAAAAATCAATATAACTGAAGATGAAACTGCTCTAAATAGATTTTTGCACATGAAGGGAAATCTAAATTCTATTTCCTATTCTGTCAGTAAAACCAGTGAGCAGCTGAGAACAGAAGAGCTGAGGGATAAAAAAACTACAATGTCTGTATGCAAAGAGTTCTGAACAAGGACCACTGGCCTGCAGACCACCAGAATATGGTTGGGTCTAGCTCTCATGTTCTCACTGGCCTCAACACAAACTAATTCTCATCACTTTCTAGGAGCTGGTCTATGCATTTCTGCATGGCTCAGAGCACTGCTGGCCTTCACTCTGCCAGCATTAACAGCAGATTACTCCTGCGCATGAGAAACATTGTAGTGTTCTGGGAATCTACTGGCTCGTTTTCACTCTTAGATAGAGAAAATAAACAATAAGAAATACCTTCATGCACCCAAACACAGAGGGTTTTCACCTTGATACATTTCAGTAGTTCTGGTGTGTGAATATTAAATGAGAATTTATATAATGAAAATCATAATTTGCAGTGTAAATAACTTCTAATGCAGAAAAGCCTTTCGGGCTGTTTTTGCAGAGTAATGCTTAATATTCAGGACTAAAAAACACCCAGCTTGCTTTTACACTCACAACAGTGTATCCCAATTCACTGTTAGCAAAGCATAGTGAGTAGTTAATAGAACAAAAATAGTACCACTGTAAGTGTAAAGTTGTAAATAGTAGTTTTCCAGTGCATCAGTCATTCAACTCGAGCAGCATTCATTCCTATCAACACTACCTTCCATTCTTCTTCCTCTATCCTTAAAATTGCTCTTCCACCTTCATTAATAACTTTTTCTTTGAGCTTTGCTAAAGCAGCTCTCTCCTCCCAGACAAGCAGTAGCCTACAAGGGAAAGAAGATCTGCCAGTGGTGCCACAATGAATACAGCCAATAATTACTATCCTATCTATTTTCTGGAAAAAGAGACAATTGCCTCATTGTGAAATAACACTAATTATATCTGGATGTTAATATACTATCAGTTGGAGAGAAGACAAGCACTTAATGTTCAGCTGAGGTAATTTCTAGGCATTCTATTTTACAGTTCTTCAAATACATTCAGAAGGAGGACATAATTCACTTTCAACATGTTGCAGCAGGGCCACAGAATATAAAGTCATGTGGAATTAAGTTCCAAAGCACATTTTGAAGCAGTCTCCTAAAATGAAAGTCTTCCATTCCACCACATATAAGTGCAAAAAAATAGGTCAGTCAGCTGCTTTTAGCTTGATTTCCAAAGGGGACCTAAACAAGGATTATGACAACAAGGTAATTCTCTTTCTGCTTGTATTCTCCATGAGTAACTTTTGAATTTGTTGTTCCATTTCAAACACATCTGATAAATTAGGAGTTCCAAAAGTAAAATGCTAAATTTCTTCAAATTTCATAAATTTGCTGACCGGACAGAAGACCAAGCAATCCTTTTAATACCTCAATGGAGAAGAAAGCATAACAAATCTTTACGGGTTAGAATATCTACAGAGCAGAGGATTTTAATATCTGAGTTCAGGGGATTTAGTTTATACTAATATCTTTATCACAAACACTAGATAAATTCTAATCACTGGGAATCCTGCTGGAGTAACAACTAAAGAATTAGAATCTGGATGAGTTTGAAGAAACCAATTACAGTCTTCTGAAATGTAACATATGGTCTAGCTTTTCGCATACTTAAAGATCTAAAATTTACCTACCTTCCTGCAGACCTCTGCCTGAATTCCTTTTCTTTCTGTAATTCTTCATTTATCTTGTGTATTCTCACTTCCCAGAGTGTCTTCACAGCGGTGAATGTTCCCAGGCAAACTGCAGTTTCAGCCATGATCCTTTACATGTTCAGATTCAGCCACAGGAATCTGACTGAATTTCAAGCTCAATGCACCACTTCAGGTATCGGTTACCAGATGGGGACAGTGATGTGAAAACTAAAATACTGCAATACCCACCTCATTATGTTATCAAATTAGTTAAGATATAGAACTGACAGGACTTTGTCGACTGCTTTCTTTTTATAAAAATAGATAATTGCACCTAGTTAAATTTTATTTTAATTAGAAATTGTATTTTTGCAGTCTCTGCATTCTTATTCAGAGAACTGCTTCTCCCAGGTCCTTCCAATGGTAGGCTAAGTACTGACCTTAATAATTATTAAATGCAGATTTGAGCATTCATTCCCATCCCAGGAAGAAATGAAGCTGTTACCTGCAATCTAAGGCAGTTCAATTCTAACAGCTGCATTCTGGCACCTACCTGATATAAATACTTGTCACTAAAGGAGTTTTGCACTTTACAAAAACTGAACTGTTCCTGGAAATTAATTAGTATACTTTATTTGCATTCATTTTCTGCATAGCTTAACTCATTGCAATGTATTTTATAATTAGTAATGCATTACCTTTAGGAAAATGCTTTTAAATCCTGATTTCTCTTTGAATGTTAGTGTAGCCCTACTGAGTGTCAGAATTCACATCTAAAATTAAATTCAGTCTAAAATTTTAAAGTTATCTATCCTTTAGTGAGAAACAATACATATTTTCCTGAAGAGCAGCAAAATAGGATATTCACTCATCCTAATCAGTGCATCCCTCTAAAAGCCATTCTTATTGCCATTACTGGAGCCAAGATATTGATACTCAGATAAGCTTTCAGGGCTAAACTTCATGCCAGCAGCAGTGTACTCTGAACACTGATGATCTCAATGCTCCCTTTCTAACTTTTTACTGATACTTGTAGTGGCAAGTAAGAAAAATATCCTATATATGCTTCAAACTAAAAAAAGTAAGGATAACTTTCTCCCAAACAAGCAGGTAGGTAAAGACAAAAGAGGAATTTCATGTCTTTCCATACGCTTATTTCTCTACAATAATTGCTGCAGGTTTGTCTTTTAGAACCAATCTTTTCTTTCATATTTTTTCTGTTATAATTTTATGTGGCCTGGATAAGCCACAATTGCTTAGTGACCATTTTTGTGTTCAAACTGTCAGTCATTCTATTTTATCTTTACTATGTATTTTGCTAACATACTTACTTGTAAAGTCTGCTTATACTGAAATCAAATTAAAATATGTAGGCAAATAAAACATAAAATGTCAGGATTGCCTCCTGTTGTAAAGACACCATAAAAATCAAATTATAAAGCTTAATAAAGAAGAATCTGGTCTAATACATTAATATTTATGATTCTTATTTGTTCTCTGTTTGTTAAGGAAAAGTGGCAGGATTTGACAGGTAACACAAATGGCAACCCCAGTCTGGCCTTTGGACTCCCACAGAGGGATTGCATTTTTTCCTTTAAAGAGAGGAATGTGTCCTCTTTCCCTCCCCCACATAAATGTGATCACATTTACTAGTTTGGAGGATTAGCTTCTCTTTCAGTGGTCATCAGAGCAACTACCCTTCCCAATCCCCATCCCAACATGCAGCAGTAATTCTATGTATGCATGAGGTTTTTTACTCCCATTAGTGGTTACAATTCAAATTGCATGATTTTTTCAAGATTAAATTTCTACTGAGATCAAGTGATTAACTAATCTATAATTTCTTGTTGTTTAAAAACATCTTTTGAACTATAAACCTTTTCAGGTAGAAAACTAGAAATCTTTTAATATAAATTGTACAGAAAAGAGACATTTGTTAATAGTTGTACTACCAAACCCAGTATCATACTATACAGTCAAACCAATACTTATTTCTAGTAAAGCTTACTCTGGGCACCTCTCTTTTGCAGTGGAAAGCATATTATTCAACAAGGACTGCCTTAGAACCACAAATAATCAAAGGGCTTAAGTATATGGCTATTTTCAGGATGATTTCATGATATAACAAGATTACCATCAGAAAGTTCTTCTTCTTAGATATTCATCAAGAAAAAGAAAAACCATAATAATCTTGCCGTCACAGCCAACAATTCAGAAGTGAATTCCCAAAGCGTGGCTGTAAAACATCTGCAAATTCACTCCCAAGTAATCAGATCTCCCAACAACTTCACCTCCAACCATCAGAAAGAGTTTAACAACTTACCTCAATTATTTGGTATTTTCGAGGATTTTCTGTGACTCATTGCTTTCTGGACAAGAGCGGAGATAAATTATGAATCTTCTCTGTATTACCAAAGCCATTTAAAACTCTCACTCAGACTCCAATGCAATGTCAGTCTAGTTCTAATTTTAACCTATGCTGAGAATAGAAGGCATCACATGAGGCACTTTTGCAACCCCCCCAAGCATTTACCACTATTAAAGTCTTCCCAGTTTGCTGAGTGTGACTGGCCTCCCCTAAACTGGACTCCCATTAACAGACATTGTGAACAAGAAGAACAAAGGAATACTTTTTATGCTATACAATGAGTTTGTTTTGACTTAAAAATTACAATTAGAAATAAAAAAGGCTAGTACTGAATTAAAAATGACTGCTTTCTTCAGTAATGTTTCTCTGCAAGGTAACTGAGCTTCAAAGTGCTATTAAACAGCAACACTGACTAAACAGACTAGAATAAGTATTACATCACTAAGTATTTTACTCATTAATTTTGCCCATGCTGAAGACTTCTCTTGCTGAAGAACTTTAGTACAAATTATCAAAGCCCAGACAGAAAAGTAATCTTTACCAGGATGTGCAGAGGGGTTATTACTCACCCCTTTTCATGCTTCCAATCCTGAAACATATTTAACATTCTATTTCTTCAAATAGCCCTTGGAGAAGATAAAAGGAGAACAAGTCTGTCAGAATCTTTTTCTTCAATCCAATGGGAAGAGAGAGACAACAATAATCACAGGTCACTATTTGACACAGGAGCCATAAAACTGGATAGTTCTAACCAATTGCACTGGAGTGTAATATGTGAAGATGAAATTCTAAAAGTTTCTTTAATTTGGTTATAATTCTACCACACAGAACATTATAACAAAAAAACCCCCAGCCCTCTCCAGTCCACAACCAACTAAATACATGAACACCAATACATATGTCAGAGACTGAAAATAGTTTGTGTCTCAAACATTGATATAAAGTTTTTAAGAAACTACAGCCACAGAAATCTCCCTGAAGAACTTTGGACTGTAAACTGAACTGCTAATTGGATTTAAGGAAACCCATTGTTCAATCACCTCAAGCTAAGGGAAAGGTATGCATCCACAGTAGGCCAAAGCCTCCAGCTGCCATCCCAGCCGAATTTGGGGTGGGGGGGGAGAGCACAGCTCACAGAAGCCAGATGCATACAGACTCCCCCCAACTGAGGGGGAGGAGGACGTTTTTGGGTGCATGGCTTAGCCTCTGGTGAGAGGCAGTTAACATCCATCCTCCGATTACACAAACTGGCCCAGCTGTGGAACCCCCAACCCCACAGTACTGCACGTGACTCTGAGTCTGCTGTAAGAGACTGGCCCCCCCAGCTCCAGGGGGATATGCCTGGACATGCCTGCCTAGCCTGAGCATATATACCCGGTGGGATCCTGTGTTTTGGGGGGACTGACACCACCAGAACACCTGCTGAAGAAGATCGGGGGACTGACACCTCCAAGAAGACCTGCTGAAGAAGCTCGTGGGGGACTGACACCACCAGAAGACCTGCTGAAGAAGCTCGTGGGGGACTGACACCACCAGAAGACCTGCTGAACAAGATCAGGGGGGACTGACACCACCAGAAGACCTGCTGAAGAAGACCAGAGAGACTGACACCACCAGAAGACCTGCTGAAGAAGATCATTGAGGCACCAGTGGGACCCACGGAGCGGTGATATTTTTATTCTGTCACTGTCACGCCTCACCCCTCCGCCTATTTTCCATTTCTTTCTCTCTCCTTTTCTTTTTTCTTTTCTTTTCTTTTCTCTTTCTCTCATATTTACTATATAATAAACCCCATATTATTGTCACTGGCATATGGTCTTGTTTGCACCTTAATTGGGCAGAGGAATTTCCAAAGAACCTTAATAATAATAATGATTGGATCCTAACATTGGATCTCAACAGCATGTTTAAAAAGACACTAAGTACTCTAGCTTTCAATCCTCTCCTCGTGTAAGTAAAATTTTTCTGTCTTAAGTATTTCAAAGTAATTTTACTGCTTTCTTTCATACACTTCTATTTCCTCAATTTATTTTCTCAATGGTCATCAGATTAAAAAATATCCTAAGCCTTTAGACTAAGCCCTTACCACAACAATATACTTGTAAGAAAGTAGACATTAGGCTGTGTTCTTTTGGTAGCCTTGAGCACAGTACGTTCTTTAAGGCAAGAAGAAAGAGTTTGAGTCACCCGTAGAGGATTGCCTGCCTAAAATTCACAAATAAAAACAACATTACTACAATTCCTTGTGGGTTTATATTTTTTATTAGGAATAAATAAATCTGATAAAAATGAAATAGGTGATAAGCATGATATATTAGTCAAACTTTGCAAGAAATGACCTTTATATAAAAGACCCTTATACCACAATAGAAATATTAATAGCACCTTACATGGATGCTCCACACTTCCCTTCGTACATTACCAGCTTTCCTCTTACTCAGTCTCAGCATCATGGAGAGCAGGGATTCTACCTCTGGTAGCCTGCCTCACATCTTCACAGCTAAATGCAATAGACAACTTTGGTCTACAATTTTGGAGAATGCTCCTGTTCTTGATATATCTAAAAAAAGGAGAAAATGTCTGTTTTCTGCATTACAAATTTATTTTTAAGGCTATGTAACTGTCTTTTCTTGTGTCTGTGTGAAACTTACGTGTTTAGAAGGTATTTATATCAGTTTTCTTCATATCTCCCATTAAATCACCAGTGAAATCCTCGTGATCTGTTTATTTTACCTTAAAGCCACGTCAGTTTTCTGTTCTAAAGGCATTAACTTGAACCTATTCATAATGTGCCTCCTTATCTGGGTTAAGAAGTCCTTATCTCCTACAGTATTTTTTAATGTCCATTGTTTGTTGAATCTGATTAATCTATCAGATTCTAGTATCTGAATATCAATAACAGAATGCAAGCTTTTAGATCATGATCAGCTTACTGTCAGGCTTACCTAATGATAGAATAATAAAACTAGATCCTTTTTTTATTTTGTTTCCTCTTTCTTTCTCGTTTGGTTTTAACAGACAGATGGTTTCTATAAGAAACAAAAATAACAGGAAAGCATTAAGGACTGAAACTACTTTCAGCCTTTAAAAATACAGGATATTCTAGAGAGTATTAAGGCCTTGACAGTTATCAATCAGTGTTGTCAGTAAGCATTTGAATAAATATGGCCTCTTCATTTATAGTTTGATAAAGTGTACCTGTGCAAGTACTTGCCAGGAAAAAGTGGGCTAGCAAAAGACTTAAGAGATTTACTCAGTTAAACAACAAAAAGCTCTCTGGACATCTTACAGAAGAAGCATTAAAGGCATTTTATTTGTATATGATTTTTGCATAACCCCTTCTGGGAATTCAGATATTATTTGTTAAAATAAATTTACGGGTCCAAAACGGAAGAACTATGAGTATTCCCCTCCAAAATTCCCCTTCAGATTATAAATACTGCAGGTGTAGAGCAGTGGTACTCAGTCACACCAGCCTGACAATTATTCTTATTATAAAAGGCAAAATAAAGACATTCCACCATCATATTCAGAACCTGTGACCTATTCAGTTTGACAGTCTGCTGTAGAAGAAATTACAGCAATACTAAATGACAGAAGTAACAACTAATTGAGACTGATATCAGCTGTTGAGAACTTTCAACCACATAACATTATTATATAATGCACGTAGCAAAGGGCACATGTTAGCAGAGACAGCTTTTATAACTATTCAGTCTAATTCACAGAGTTTAAAGGCATATTCTAGACACGGTTTCCTTTATTTAAGGTCCAGCAGCATCGAAGCAGGGTTCTCCAAGTAAGATTTCCACAGGTTAGAAAACCGGGCCATTGTAGCTCCATCAATGATGCGATGATCAGCTGACCAACTCACATTCATTATTTGTGCTTTAAATACTTCACCTTTGCCATTAAACCGAGGAAGAACCTAAAAATCAGAGGAAGGACAAAAACAGAAATATTAAATACTTTCATTAGCAAATCCATCTTATTTTGTTCTTGTTAATGTGTTGATCTAAATTTAAACATTTTGCTGAGTTAGACAGCAGTAGCACCATGCTAAAAACCAAGACCTTTCCATTACTGTTTGTACTGTGAATTAGTATATTGCAAGTCCCCATAATAAACAGTCATAGCCTGTTTCCACCATTATGGAAATACTGAAGTAGTAAAAGCCTTTCCTGACTCAAAATTTTCTTTCTGAATGGTTTATTGCACTGTTAGTTCTCAAAGTGGCGGTTTCCTCAAAGCATCTCTAAAAACATGCTCAGAAGAAGAACATAGAAGTAATTTCAGTTAATACTAATTTCATTTCCAGCATTAAGCTCAAATGTCTATATCAAAGAACTAAAGCCTGAGATTCAGAAAATATAAAACTGCCTCCACATTCAAAATTCTGTATGGATTTGGCTATCTGGCCGACTTTAACTTCATTTTCAGAATACCTCCCAAGTTTTCTCCCTGCTGATAGCAAAATTGCTATTGCCATGTTGCAAAACTTGTAAAACTATATTTACATTGTTTCTTAGTAACTAGAAGGCTAAACATAGATGTGAGTGAAATATAACAGGATAGTGGAAAATAAATATGAATATTTAGTGTAAGAGACTTCTAATTAAACATTTGGTGTCTGCACAGGCATCTAAAAACACCACAAACTTTTCAACCATGAGCTATGTATTTTCTCTGCAACAAAGGGAGACTCCGTGTTCCCTTTTCATTACAGATGACCTTAGCTAACACTCTGAGATAAAGTTAATATACCTGTATCTTTCCAAGTGCTCCAATAGCTACTTCTGGAGGTAGTATCACTGGTTTGGCATAAGTGCCACCAACCTAGAAAAGAAAAAGGTGGGGATATTATTTAACAATTTTTTAAAGCAGATTGCCTCTTGAATTAATTACTACAGGTTTCGTTCTTTGCAAATCAAACTTCAGTAAAGCTCGCATTTCAGAAGCAGATTTCAGATGTCACTCTCATTTTTCCTGTACTTACTGTGCCAATATTTGAAAGGGTGAATGTTCCCCCAGTGAGGTCACTTGTTCCCAATTGGCCTGCAGAGCCCAAGGACTGGAGGCGATTTAATTCCACGGCAATGTCAAACACACTGCAGACTTGAACATTTTTCACGTTTGGGACAATTAAACCTTGCTCTGTGTCCATTGCAACTCCAATGTTATGTGAAGCCTGCAACAAGTGTCATTAACTAGACATTAATATAAGCCATCAACATAAAATGTGTTTTACATACAAAGCCACTTCAATCACATTTTCCTTATTTATCTTTTTAACCTGGAAAGTGCTGTATTTAGTAAGCAACTCCTGCATACAACTTTGAGGAGAGAAAAGGATGTAATTTTTTTAATATTAGCCTCACATCTGCAAACTGTAAATTGATGTTGACAATTTCACCTTCAGTGAATACAAAATCCTGGAATCAATTTCACACTGAAAACATTGCACTTTAGGATGATCATATATGCAACAAAACATAAATAGCAGGTTTTAAAGGGAACACTAAAATTAAAAAAAAAAAAAAAGAAGAAACAGAGTTGCTTTTCATTTGTTGAAATGAATATAGGGATTCTGACGGGTACTTATAAAACAGCACAAAAAGAGTTTATACTGCAAGGGGCAAGTACATATCACATTAGAAGATAGATACTTGCGCCCAGAAGTATCAATCCAGCAGCTTGTATGAAAATTATATAGCTTTTATCAAGACTGTACTTCAATATATAAGGGTTGAGTGTTGGAAGAGTGGAACCACTGTGCCATTATTAAAAAATCGTTGTATTACGTTTGAAATGTTCTAATTTTAAAAGCTTGGCCCGTATTCAGGTGAAAAGTAGAAAAATCAATATATTAATATGCATTTTTGAGGCAAGTCTGAGTAAGAAAGTGACTCTTTATCTAACAAACTACTGAAATAAGACCAATAATAAATCAAATCTAGATCACAGAATCTGAACACACAAATTATTTTCCTGCACAACATCATAATTTTGGTTGTTATAATTAGCTCAGACATTCTGAAAAGCCCCTGTTAGACATTACTTTACGCTTTCTGCTCACAACGTTTATCCATAGTTTACAAACCTTATATGTGACATTTTGACAGTTCTCATCCAAAGAAGCATTAAGAATGGGATACTGCAGCAATCCCAGAGAGGCTGCCTGGTAAAATATAACAAAAGAAAACAAAACAGATTTTTATATTTCAGAAGCAGAGAGCTCCATGGAAAAGAAGTAATGGTAGGAGAAAATTTAGATTATTAACAATATGGAATGAGTGTCTAGGTAGCACTCTGAGTGCAACAGCATCACCAGAAGTTTCAGACTAAGCTGTGCATTCACTGCACACAAGTGCAACTGCCTGCTCTTCTGGACAATGGAAGGGACAGCAGTGAGTGACCTAAGGGATTCATTAGCAATACAAAGACTATAATAATAACATCAACAACAATGATGCATTTCATATGAGGTTCATTTAAAGGAGCTCAAAAAATACTGACAATTTCAAAAGTTTGTTTTGTGCGACTCAAACACCTGGTGATGCTTACCTCCATATTAAATGATGCTGAAGGCACTCTATCCTTTCCTATTAATATTTCACAAAATTTCAATGATATTATACAACCCTAGCTGCAATTCCAACTGTAAATGGTTAAGTGGCTCAATAAACAAAAAAAAAATAGAAACTTTCCTTGTGATCTGCCATAATTCAGATGATAGAGAGGTGCTCCAAACTTACAAGAACCATTGAACAGATTTTGGCAAAACCCGTGTAAGTACTCCATACAGGGCTCTGCTGCATGCCTCACCTTCATGAAGAAAGGCATAAAGGAAAGCTTAACTCCACGGATTTCAGCCAGAGGTTTCAGCTCTTCTCGCAGCTGAACAAGTTGAGTCAAATCAATCTCATCACAATAACCAAAGTGGGGGATCTTCAGGGCTGCACCCATTGTCTTTACCATGGCCTTCTGAAAACCTGGAAAATATTCACTGTCTTCTTAAACCAACAAAAGAAGCTTCTGTGAAGTTATGGTGAGATTTCATCTGTTTCCATTAACCAAATTACAAAATAACAAAATTAACCAATTAACTTACAAAAACCAAATCGAAGCCAAACCATAACCAAAAAAGAACAGGGTAAAGAGCACTTATTGAGTTATTCAGTTCACAGAACTCAATTTTGATGACTGTAATACTTCAGATTATATTACTGCATCTCTCTCCTATGTATGTATGAATTTGAAATCATAATACGATAATCTGCATTACTCTCTCCAGCCTCTCCAAATAAACACTGCTTGAAAGGCAAGCAAAAAACTCAAATCTTCCCCTTTCAATGTGATTTTTTGTTACCTTAGTGTCACTTATGGCACTGTTCTCCTGAACAAGTGCGAATGCTACTCACATAATAGTGCAGTATGCTATTATTAAGCACTGATAAACCCTTAAATTCACAGCACTTTGCCACTAATTGCATAATGATTCCTACCGTGACAAATCCATGTTTCAGAATTCCTACCTGTTTCAGCATACACTTGAAGAATGAGCAGGTGCAATTTGCAGACCAACTCCATTCAACCAAAACATGAACAAATATTTCATAAAATAATTTCAGCAGAGATGCTTCTTACAGAGAATGTTTTCCTAAATGCTCATGCATAACAATAACATGAAACACACTCCCATCGAAAGGAATCAGCCACTCACAGAGCAACAGTTACTGGTAGTCTACTGTGACCATGGTCTCAAGACTTTATATTTCATGGTTTACCTATTACAGGTTCAGTTCTATCTTTTCCTGCAAATGCAATGGGTCTAGAAACAGGTAGAGGGATTTTGCGTCCTTTGTCCTTTGAAGCAGCTGGCACAGCCTCTGTTTTCTGCAGAGGTGGGATAATTTCAGCCTTCGGTGATGGAGGCAAAATAGCTCCTGTTTGTTTGGCCAAGTAGTTGAGTATATCTTCTTTAAGGATTCTGTTATCTTTCCCTGTCCCAACAACTTCACTCAATTTAATCTGAAAAGTACATAACAAACTGTGACACTTAAGTTTTACAGCAATATAAAAATATCTTATATTGTGATCTATGGTTAAAAATTATTCCCATTTCCAATCTAACATATTTGCAGTTTTCTTTCCCTTTCTATAATTTATTAGGTATTCAACATTGTTCAAATCATCCAAAAGTCCCACTAGTCCCACTAGGTGTTTGATTGCATACTTCAAGGAGGAACTATGAATACTATTAACCTCTTAATTACCTCACAGGATCAATAGTGAAATACTCATTTGAGAAAAGCTTTTTGTCACTTAATTCTCTCCCAAAAATGCATCATGAGCTTTCAAAACCAATGGAATATTCATAGGGAAAAAAGGCATTAGAAAGGCATGTAAAACATCACCTAGTATATTCTCTGCTCTAATACAAATCTGAAAAACAAAACAAGGTATTTTTTCCCTCCTTCTTTCTCTGTAGAGATTCTCAGCAATCTTCTCTGGCAGTTTCTTATTTTTATTCTAGAAAGGTTTCCTCAATCTTTAGCCTAAAGCCTCCTAGCTGTGTTTTAAGCCCAGTAATTTTTTTCTATCCACCACAATCATCAGAAAGCACAATCCTCTTCATTTTTACAACAGTTTTCACACATTTAAAATTTATCTGAAAACAAGTGTTTCCTCTAGATCAGTGTTCTTCTAGTCAGTCAAACTGCCATATAAAAGCTGGGTAAAACGCAGCAGGAGCTCATTCAGCAAACCTACATTGTTCTCCATGGCCAGGCGACGAACTGCAGGGGTTGCTAATGTTTTGTGACCTTTTATCTCTTGGTGAGTGTGCTCTTCATGAGACATAGGAGGTGTTTCAACAACATCTTCTTCTGAGGCAACACCTGCAAACAAAAAGAAAAAAATTAACTTTACTACATTATAAGCATTTGTTAAATTCTAACCTCAACCATTCTGTGATTCTGTGACAGCTGAAGTTTTTATGATTTACTTTGAGTGAACGTGGATGGGAACACAGTTTGCTAAAGGCTGCTTAAGCTAAATATTCAATAGGAAATGTCTATAAGATTTTAAACTCTAATACAATATCACAACTTTCTCTACTCAAATTTCTTGACTTTATAAAGGGAAAAAAATCTTTTAAGATTTTCAGGAGGAAAAAGTAAGCTTCTCTGTCACTGACTGTTTTATGACAACAAACATAAAACATGCAAGAGAAAAAAATGGCTTACAACACCTTTTGAAGCATCAATTTCAATGTCCACTAGTGGTTTTCCAACAAAAGCAATATCATCTATGCTGTAATGGAGTTTTCTAATGATGCCATCGTAACGACTGGTGATAGTAACAGAGGCTTTATCGCTCTGTACCTCACAGATGCTGTCAAACTGAGACACACTGTCACCTTCCTTTATGTACCTGGGAGGAAAGACACAGGCTACGGTGAAACACGGTCAGTGTAAAAATCTCTTCTGTCTATTCCTTTGGTAAGTTCAGTAATACACATCCCACAACATGGAAATGCATTCCAGTTGAGAAGACAAATTCTACATACTGGATATGTTTGCTACATGCATTTTGCCTGACTGCTGCAAACCCTTTGCTGGGTGAAATGGCACAATGATTATGAATATTGTCACACACATATTACATTTACTTTAGTAAAGCAGAGTTTTCCTGTCTGATTTTAAAGCATCTAAGAATTAAGAAAGAGCCCAGCTTAATCTGCATGCAAGGAAGTTCTCAGTTTCAACTTGTCAGTATACGATCAGTCTCAGAAAATAAATGGATAGTGGGGAACACTGTTTTCCACGCAAAGAGAGGTATCTGTACAAAGAACAAGGCATACCAGCACTGCCTTCCTTCACTGTATACTTTGATTTTGTTTAATCCATTCATCACTGGCTTTTTACAAACAATTTAAAAATTCAAATCTTTTACTAAAAGCAATAGAGAAGGGGCATAGGATAAAATTACATGGATTCTCTAGACTAGTTATTTGTTTCTAAAACTCAGTCTAAGTAAACATAATAAAAGACTGGCCTCCTGTACTCAAAAACACTGAAGGAAAAGCCTATATACAGGTGCATCCCATTCCTTCCACTTTTTCCACTCACAAATACACCGGATTGCAAACAAAGAAAATGTAAAGCTCAGTATGTATAAGGTTTTAAAATGTGCAAAATCAAACCTGGAAAACTTCACTAGTAACCCAGAAAATATTCTCAGATAACTAATTGATAATACAGCTAAAGCTGCTAAACTACCTGCTGATTTCTTAGTGTATTTCCAGGAAAGCAGAGCTTACCATTCTTTTACAGTCACCTCTGTAATTCCTTCTCCAATGTCAGAAAGCTTAAACTGGACAATTTGGCCACATGAAACTTGAAACAGAGAATAAGAAAATACAGCATGTTTAATATTAAATACAAGATATCAGACAGAAAAATCTGAATGCATCAGAAATAGTCTACATACCAGCCATATGCAAACCTCTAACATAACACTCATAAAACAGCGAAACAAAATGAATTATTTTATTATGAAAAAGATTACCAGCAGATGTTCTGAATAATCGCTGTTGATGACTAAACTTGAAGGCAGATTTGTCAAACACGCACACATATTTTGATTTTATAAAGCGAATGCTGCTGCACGATCTAACGCGATGAATGCAAACCTGGGGAGAAAAGTCTCAAGGGTTAATACAATGGACTGAGGATGTAGAGCTCATTTAATATTACTGATGTAACAGTAAAACTAAAATAGTTTCATTCTAGTCTATGTAAGAGAAGTTCTTATGGAAACACAATTACACTGAATACATTCTTGAATATACAATAACCTCTACATTAGCAAAAGCTTTGCCAGTTCTTTAACTTCTTTCACTAACACAACACGTGGGGAGAGCAAAGCCACAGTGACATAACCAATTAACAAAAATCATGACAGGATTTGGTGAGCGATTCATTGCTACTGTTTTCTCTCAGGAATTAGCTTAATCAGGACAGGTGCACAAAAAGCACACATGCTATCAACTACATCAGCCATCTGAAATATTCCTATCCAGGATGAATGCTGGAAGGTTTCCCTAGACTGCAGGGAAAACCAGCATATTTGTCTTCATCAGTTCTTATTCCCATCAGAGGTTGATCAGAAGTACTAATCAGAAAGGAAATTCACACCAGTGGGCCCAGAGAATTGCCTTTTCGTTTTTGTTCCTATATAGGAGGCAATCATCTTCAAGTAAACATCATCTCAAATCAGCTTCAATGATATTTTGTAAGAACTGGGCGTGAGATGATTTTCTTTTACGGTTAGAATTATATTTATCCAGAAATCAACTTAAAAGGGTCTACAGAATTTTCTGAAAGATTCTTCCGTCAAAACTTTATGCTTTAAAGCATCATGTAATCAGTCATGACTGTGATCAAAAGCAAAACTGGTAGTGCTTGCATTGACATAAACAGGCATTTTATTAATCTCAACACAAGTTAGTTCAGACACGTTCTTATCCAGTAAGATTTATTAAATTTAATGTAATTCTGGTGTTATGTTGTCTGAAGAGTGCTTTAAAATTATAAAACTAACAATTTCTCTGTAGATACTATCTCTAACTAATTTAGAGATATGAAAAAAATTCAGGTGCTACAATGTACCTCAAGTAGCTCAAAACTGTAAAATTTAGAAATTATCTTCTTAGGGGAGCCAGAAAACAGCACACCTGCATGGGAAAGGTCATTTTAACTTCTTGTTTAAAAAATCCTTTCAGTAATTACAGAGCATATGAAACTTCCTGTTTCCCTCCCCACACCCCAAACTGTTTGACTATTTGCTATCGCATTTCACTTTTTTAAAAGTACATTATTCAGCAGGCCATACAATTCTGAACGGACAGTGTACTCATTTTCTGTATTATTTAACCTAGCACTGCAAGTTACACTTAATATTCCCTTTCTTTAAGGAACAAACATTTATACAACACAATCATTCATAATGGACAAAACAAAGTTTTATCATATGAGTTACCTTTCAGTTGCCTGCTACTAAGATCGCGCCTACTGATCTAGAATGAGTATTTTTCTAATTCCTATAGCAAGCAAACAGAAAATCTTTTCATTAGTCCTCCAAAAAACTTTCCATATTCAACAATCAGGTAACACAGCAATTTTAAGCTATGAAAAATCGTATTTTAGGAATACATTTGAAGTTCTCATTAAATTGGTATATAATGTACATATATACCATTAAATTGGTATATAATGTACATCATAACAATCCTGCTTTCTCCTATTTTTAATTCTGGGTTTCTTCCCAGTTGAAGGTTACACATTTACATAAAAATGTTACTGAAAAAATTGTTCAACTAGACCTTTTTGTCACAAACTTGCAAAAACCCTCTTTTCCCTTTACAAGATCCTAAATGAAAAACATTCAGTATTTACCTGTGAAGATGATCACAAGGAGCACATCAAATCTCTGAACTATTTCTAAATGTGAAGTTTCTCAATGATTTCCATATGTTTTTAACCTTTGGTTACCAATGCAGGTAGTGAATTAGTAATGTCACTGCCAAAAAAAGAGACTGGTGTTGTTACAGAAGAGCTACCATGCTGTTTCATATTATGTTTGTAGGAATAATTCAAAACTACTGCATTTTTTAAAATGGAATCTTTCTGGTTTTCAGTTTTGCACATTCTCTATCAAAAAGTCAGTGTGCTAGCATGTTGAAGTAGTAATATAGAACACAGTCTCTTCACAGAGCAGTATTCCTTATTAACAATGAAAAAATTAAAATCCATTAAACAAAGAGACTGTGTTTACAATTTCAGCATTTAATCACCATAATACTGGTGTAATGCCAAACAAGAAAATAAAAATAGCACAGACAAAATTAGACAAAAAGACAAAATCAGCTCTAATATCCATAGCATACCCATCTATGTATTTTGATGTCTGTAAAAATCTATCAATAAACCCCAAACACAACTGCTAGTACTGAGCTTGTTAATGGCACTACTATTACACTGTACAGCAATTTGAAGGCAATAATGCCACAGCAAGGGAACAGCTTTCCTCTGCAAGTCTCCGATGCGTGGACTGACTCTGGCAAAAAGGAGCTGAGGGCCCAATCAGTCCCTGGCTGGGACCGAGGCCACACCAGCCTGGCTGACAGAGCCGTGGTTTGACCCGAGCCAAGAGGGGAGCTGGGCGCACTCTGGGGGAGAGCTGCCTTGCCCCTCAGGTTCAGCTTTGGTTGTTCCCTTAAAAACAAGCCAACTCTGGTCTTCCAGATTACCACTGATCTGGAAAATATGTGCTGGCTTCAGAACAAAACACTTTCAAGCAGCCTGCAGAGAACTGATTACCTGATGAAGTAATACTAAATTCCCAAGTCAAATTGAACAGTTCATGCTCAAAGGCAATGACCTTGCATTAAAGGATACTGCCACGCTGAACTATTTTGACTTCTGTCCCATTGAGTCATTTTAATGAGCATTTCCTCACATTGGATCTGTTTTGCATGCATATTCTGTATTTCCAAGTGTATAGTTACCTATATACTAAAGCAACATCCCTGGTAACATGTTTTAGTCCGATGTCATCCCTCATCTAAGTACCTGCACATGTCCCAGTGTCCAGGTAACTGCCACTTCCCTGCCACTTAACGCAAAGGCCCCCTGGCTCAGATTTAAAATGTGCTTGCAGGAAACACACGCTATAAACCAGCCAATTCTATAGTTCAGCATGCACATAGATAAGATAAGCGTTTTCATCTTATAGGAATCTCCCTCTGGATTTAAGAGTAGATGGTTAAAAATACAACGTAGAGTGTTGTTTTTAATGTTCTTAATCAGTAAAATTATTTATAAATACTTATAAATTACTATCTTAAAGCTAGATTACAAAAGCATAATTTAAAAATTCCTCATTGTTATGCTTCAAAATTATAATATGAATTATTAAGAGAAAAAAACCATACTAGAAACTGGAACTGATCCTTAATTTTGTTTCTAAATTTCAAAAGTTATTTCTTCTCTGACATCCCACAAAATAAGGGTAACATAATTGGAAACCAACACTCTTCACAATAGCAAGAAGACTATAATACAAGAAGACAAAAGAAAGCATGAACTAAGTCTATGTTCATGAGATTGTAAGTATCCTAAAAGGCAACCAAGTCGATTCATTTCTTATGGTAAGGTATCTCAGCTACTCTTTAAGTATCAAGGCTCCTGGGATTCAAAGAAATCCGCTTCCCTTTTTTGTACGTGTAGCCACACCGCCTCCGTGCAGACGCGGTATGCGAAGGGAGCTGATGCGTGGGCAGAGAAGCGGTGATGGCAGAGCAACGTATAGGCAAAGCCATAACGGGATGACTTAGAAATAACAGAAGATGTGGATGCCACTGGCTTATTACAGAAAGGCACACGTTTCTTTCACAGGGAGCACGGGCAAGGGCAGGGCACTGCGGGGGCTGCGCGGGGCGGAGGGTGAGAGTTTTGGGGGTCCCCGTGCAGCGCGGGCGGGCGGTCCCGGGCGCTGCCGGGGACTCGGTCACCTGCGCGGAGCGCGGCGCGGAGGGAAGCTAAGGCGCTGCCCGGCCCCGGGCTCTGCCGAGGCGGCAGGTCCGCGAGCGCGCCGTGGTGGCAGAGGCGCGGTGCTCGCCGTGCGCCCGCCGGACGGCAGGAGCAGGGCTCGGGGACGCCGCGCGTTATCCCTTCCCCCCGGCCG